>SJYT01075170.1:232278-439822 GCA_006410635.1 Cephalophus harveyi
GAAGGCGGGCGGGGGCTGGGATGAAAGGTAAACGCTTATGTTCACTTTTCCCTATTTGCATTTTTTAAATGTTCTCTTCCTTCATCCCCATTGTCACTTTACTCTAGAATAAAATGTTCCTTCCCTTTCCAGAGCATTCTACCTTGATGAATCCGAGTATCTTATATCCTCTTGGAGTTTACTACTGGCAACCAACTTCTTTCACAGGATGGATGGGGCTCATTCTCAGAGCTATTAAAGCCTGTTGTTTCCAGGGAGCCTCTGGAGAATGTTCTAGAGTGTTCATCTGGGGGTTATTATATATGTTTATATATATGTTTATTATATATGTTTATTATAATATAAACGTATTACATATGTTTATATTATATGTGTTTATGTATATATATGTTTGTGTTATTATATATGTTTATGCCTTCGTATGTGTACACATACGAAGAAATTCACTGATGTACATTGCAAATGTATTCACTTTCCTGTATGTATGTTATACCTCAAAAGGGTGTAAGCCCAATTTACTCAGAGGTTTATTGAGCACCTACTATGTACCCAACCCCTTGCTCAGCTCTGTGGGTATGGCTTCCACCCACAGGAAGCTCACAGTCCAAGGAAGGGCCAGTGATAATTGTGGTCACTGCTGTGACGGAAATAATCACTCAGGGCTAAGAGTCCTTACTTCAGTCGTGTGTCCAAAATTAGGGACAAGTGGAGGAGTCAGGTTTCCGGGAGCTTTTTAGAATAGAGGGTGCCTGTCCTGAATTGTAAGCAGGAGGGCAGCAAAGGAATATTCATTGGAAGGACTGATGCTGAAGCTGAATCTCCAATGCTTTGGCCACCTGATGTGAAGAACTGACTTATTGGAAAAGACCCTGATACTGGGAAAGATTGAAGGCGGGAGGAGAAGGGGCGACAGAGGATGAGATGGTTGGATGACATCACCAACACAGTGGACGTGAATTTGAGCAGCACTTGGAGTCGGTGATGGAGAGGGAAGCCTGGCTTGCCACAGTCCATGGGGTCACAAAGAGTCAGACACAACTGAGCAACTGAACTGGGCAGTAAAAAGGCAGGATAGGGTAGGGAAGAGGAGGCAATCGTGTCTGTCAGGAGATCAACACAAGCGAGGTTGTGGACTTACAAGTGGAGGTCATGGTTCCTAATGTGTATCTGCAGCAGATCGCCTCAACTGATCCACTAGTGGAAGGAAGTTTGGTTTTTGACCTGCCGGCAACGCAGGGTCTCATGTTTCCGGCTTGTCAACCCAATACAGTAACCAAGGAGGCATGAAAAAGCAATATGGAAACAGTTCTGGTGTTTTTACCACAAAAGAAAAAACAGTCTTTCCCTGGGGCTTCCCTGGTGGCTCAGTGGTAAAGAATCCACCTGCCAATGCAAAAGACCCAGGTTTGATCCCTGGGTGGGGAAGATCCCCCGGAGAAGGCAGTGGCAACCCACTCCAGCATTCTTGCATGGAGAATACCATGGACAGAGTATCCCAGTGGGCATGAGGTCACAAAAGAGTCAGATACAACTTAACGACTAAACAAACAACAATTTTTCCCTGAGTGTTGTGCCCTCTCTTAGCATTGGTGCAGGAGCTATTGAAAGATAAAGGATGCTTTATTGTGTCATCTGGCCTTTGCTTAGCAAAGGACTGAGACAGCCCAAGGGTTGCCCTAGACTCTGCAACTGGAGGGAGGAACTGAGAAACCTGATATCCCCATTTTCCAAACCAGGGTGATGTGCTTCTAGAAACATGCCTGCAAGATCCTACACATTCCTCTTCTCCCTGGAATTTAATTACTGTCATCAGGATCTGGTGAAGTAGTAAAAGCTGTTGACAGCCAAGACACACAAAAGCTCAACTTCAGTTGCTACGTGTAGGTTGCAACGCTTACCTCCGCTTATTGATAAAGCTCCCTCCTCACAGCTCTGTGAAATCTTTCCTTCTCTCTTAAAATGCTGCACAGCTGGAGTGAGTGCTGTCGTCTGTCTTTTTCACCTCTGACCTCTAATGATTACTAGCAAATAATGTCACAGGAGCAGATGTTGGCCTAGCCATATAACTGGGTGCTACTGGGTGTTTTTGTCTGATTAACTTTGCGATGTGTGAATAATGTATTCAGTGCTAAGACTGCATCAAAATAATACTAATGATGCTTAAAATAAACCTTGTCCCCTCATCTCTACAACATGTCACATTTAGAACTCCTGTGAGTAACCTTATGGTTTAAGATTCTCTTCTGAATTTTGCATCACCATGTATGGGGAACAGACTGATTCACACTAATGAGGTAGACAATTTGAAAATATAGATCCAAGGAAAGCAAGGAGACTGGGGATATGTCAGAGGGAAAAAAAAGAAGAGAGCGAGACAAAGAAAACAGCTGTAGCCACTGACTCTAAGTGACAGTTTAGAAAATAACCAGTCAGGCAAAGAAAGCCAAAATACACACAAGAACTCAAAAGAGGTCACTCACCTTTCTCTTCCAAAAGTAGCTAGAAAGTTTGTAATAGGAGAAAAAAGCAATGAATAATTAATTCCTACTCTAGAAGGCCACATAGGCAACCTCAAGCTAAAGCCTTAGGACAAGAGGGAAATGCCTCCATATTTTCTTCCCCTAAAGTGCTTCGTGTTAGACTCCTCCGTCCTTACATGAAGGAGATGGGTACTCCTGTTGTGTTGTATTGGTCTGGCAGATAGATCTTTGTGTGCTGATAATTTTGTTAAGCTTTGTTAATTTTGTGAAGCTCCAATACATTGGCCACCTAATGTGAAGAGCCAGCTCATTAAAAAAGACCCTGAGGCTGAGAAAGTTAGAAGACAAAAGGAGAAAAGGGCGGCAGAGAATGAGATGGTTAAATGAGATGGTTAGATAGGATTACCAATTGAATGAATGTGAATTTGAGCAAACTCCGGGAGATACCTCTGGGGAAACCTGGTGTGCTGCAGTCCATGGGGTCACAAAAAGAGTCAGATGTGATTTAGTGACTGAACAAGATCAACAAGAGAGCCTAATAGATCACACTGAGTAGAGAGAAATGGGAACACCTCACCACGACAGCAACAGAGGGAATGGAAGGGAAGATTGTGCCCGGTTTCCAAGGCCCAAGTCACGCAAGGAATTGGCTTTCTGTTCGGGATTGACTGTTGTGCTTATAAGAACTGGAATATCCAAACCAGACTAACCTAATTTGACAAGCATTCTGTAAGAGGGATGCTTACCAGAAATGGACTCTAGCATGGCGGCCAACCACACCAAATTGGGGTACTCGGTGTTAGGTACCATTCCCTAATAATATGCAAAAGAGCTTTTGCAAGTCTTCAGGCGGGTTTATTGAAGGGACCTGGGTCACACTGCAGGAGTGGATATCCTGGAAAGGCACTCTTATCCACCCACAGGCACACACATCAACCCAGACAGCAGCAGCAGCAATGATTTCAGAGCATTAACTGCCAACCCCTTCCCGCGGGCCCAGCAGCTACACTCACCTCCGTGGACTGGCCACCCTTCTGGTCCCATTGAAGGAGTTCACCAGGAGGACGTGACCTCTAATTGACACTCAAACTGGACCCAGGTGATTGGAGGTGCCGCATCCCCTCCTCTGTCCTGGGATGTGTGTTCTGCCCACCGTTCCCACAGCGGGAGCGGTCCCAAGGACACGGCGGTGAGAGACAGCTGTGGTGTTGAGACCATTCGAGTAGTCGGTGTGACTGAGCTCCATTAAGGCCTCTGGGGAAAGACACAACTTAGGGGCTAGACACCACCACCACCACCAAGCTCTCAGCATTCTAGAAGGTGGGGGTGGAAATCTGCTGCCTCCTCCGATGGGCCGCTGAGAAGTCTGAGCTTTGGGACCTTGGGTAGGCTTCCAGCAGGAGAGTCAAGTGGCCTGGCTGGTGTTGCAGAAAAGTATCTGGGGCAATGGATTATACAGAGCCTGGCAGAGACCCTGGGACAGATTTTTTCACTAAGACCGGGGAGACAAGGAAGGGCAGGTTTGGAGCATCTTTGGAAAAGCCAGGTAGCAGGTGGGCAACGGGATCTGTGGCTCGGAGAGAAGCAGGGAGTTCTGAACAAGAGCCGGATCAGAGGTAGGAAGCAGCCTGTATGAGAACTTGGCAGAGAGGCGAGGTTGGTGTGAGCTCACAGGCCAGATCAGGTTGACCATGTGTAACAGAAAATGTGATGAGACTTTCGGACAGACAGATCAACAGAAGGGAGTTTTGAGCATCATTTGCCAAGTTTAGACCCAATTCTGTGAGCAAAGGAGGAATCCTGAAATTCGTGAGTTTCTTTTTTTATTGTCTTTTCCTTTGTTTTTACCGCAGAACTGATAGAATTCCGGTCTCCTGAGGCTCAGGAATTCCAGCTGGACATCCATCATCAAAGCAAAACCGTGAATATGATTGTCTCTAAATGCAGGTCTCCAAATCAGGCCTTCAGTCTCGAGGGGTATTCTCGAAGCTAAAATTAGAGTGGTGGAATGTCACGGAATCACTGCAAGCGTTACATTCCACGGACATCCCTTCAAAGTCTGTATTTGGTTTGTCACCTCTTACTAATTTTAGTTCATTAGAAATTGGGCACAAAACCCGGTGACTTTTGGGGCTTGCATAGTGGTCCAGGCACTGCCAAGCACCTGCAATCAGGCTACGTCACCTGCATCCTCCGAGACCTGTGCATGGAGGGGCCCAGCCAGGGGGGCCATGTTCATGGCGACCCTTAGGCTTTACAGGACTCAAGTGCCCCCGACTCATCAAAAGAACTTGGAGATTTCATTTAATAGTTCATAGTATACTACAGGGGCTTTCCTGGCAGCTGAGTTATAAAGAATCCCCTTGCAATCCAGGAGATGCAGGAGACACAGGTTCGATCCCTGGGTCAGAAAGATCCCCTGGAGAAGGGCATGGCAACCCACTCCAGTATTCTTTCCTGGAGAATCCCAAGGACAGAGAAGCCTGGCGGGCTACAGTGCATGGGATCACAAAGAGTCAGACACGGCTGAAATAACCGAGCATGCATCCACAGTATACTATATTGGCTTGGAGCCCAATTTATTGAAAATTGATGGTCTCTGTCTCCCCCACTGCATGCTCACTCTTGTCCCACCCCTACTCTAAACCAGGTTCCCCAAAATGGCCTTGGGAGCTTCCTCTGGGTTGCCTGGACAAGGGCTGGGCTGGGACTGAAGGCCTTTCTCTTTTCTCCAGGGAGAAGATGCATGTGAACTAGAGGTCCCACAGACTCAGGGGCCTCCACTTCCAAAGCCAGCTACCCACAGGCCCTCATATTCCCCATGTTCTGGACAGCTGGATTTCCCAAACTCTGCCAACCACTGCATTCAGTGGACCTATAGACCATTTTTTCTCCCACTGATGAAGTGGTTCTCGCATGTGTGTGTGCTAAGTCACCTTGAGTGATGGTGATAGTTGCTCAATCATGCCTCTTTGCAACCACATGGACTGTAGCCTGCCAGGCTCCTCTGTCCATGGGATTCTCCAGGCAAGAATACTGGAGTGGGTTGACATGCCCTCCTCCAGGGGATCTTCCCGACACAGGGATCAAACCCATGTCTCTTTCATCTCCTGTGTTAGTGGATGAGTTCTTCACCAGTAGCACCACGTGGGAAGCCCCAAATTGACTGTTACTTTTGCCCTGTAAAGAAGAGAGGGGACAGAGTTGGAAGGAAGAGACTCCTTCTTTGGGAATGCTCCCCCACCATGGGTCCCAGAGAACTCCCCAGCTCCAACATGTCTTTTGAGTTAAGCCATCCTATGTGGGACTGATTCCTTACAAGCCCTGTTGGAGAGGAAAAGGGGAGATCGCAAAGAGAAGTCTCACTGCAGCACAAGAGGGAACACTTATGACTGCCTTGTCAACCACAGGAACACGTAGTCTCCAAGGCAAGAAACACTGGGGTGAGTTTTGAGCCTGGTCTCTCCCTCCTTCTCTGACTGGAGTAACCATATGTCGGGTGTGCCCACGACAGCTCTGGCTTATGCTTGCTGTCTGGCATGGTTATTAATAGCACTTCGCTTGCTTTCTCAAGGTGTCCAGGTTTGGATGATAAATTATATAGACTCCCCATCCATCTCTCATTTGTCAGCAACCACTGAGAACCCTTCTTCCCAAATGTTCCCATGCCCATCTCCCTTATTCTCCAGTCTCAGAGCCACCTTCTCTGTCCCAGATTCATCACTTGCTGCCTGTCTGAACTGCAGTAACCCCTTCTCTTCCGATCTATACCATACATGTCTCATCCAAAACACGGCTTGTGACATGGAACACCCACCCAAATGCTTCCAACGATGCCAGTTACTCAGGACCCCTAAACTGAAATAATTATAAGCCACCTTCTAACGTCCTGGGTCACCTCTCTCTAAAAGTTGCACTTCTTTGTAGGCAGATTGTGCTACTAAGCCACTTCAGTCGTGTTCAACTCATTGCAACGCTATGGACTGTAGCCCTCCAGGCTCCTCTGTCCATGGGATTTTCCAGGCAAGAATACTGGAGTGGGTTGCCTTACCTTCCTTAAGGGGATCTGAACCCACGTCTCTTAGGTCTCCCGCTTTGGCAGGTGGGTTCTTTAACACTAGGGCTGCCATTAGCTAATGCTAATCTGAACACTCAGCTATAGTCAGATTTACTTTTCACTGAGTCCACACTCCAAGCAAGCCCTCTCATTAAGCCTTTGCTGACGCAGTAAAACCTTTTCCTGTCTTCTCAAGCCCTAGTTCCCCAATCTGTAGCTTTCCACTCCTTGTCCAGAAATCCTTCCTCAAGTGCAAGGAGTCTGGGTTTCAAAGTCATGAAGATCTTACATTGATTGTAGCTCTTAGTGTCCAAGCACTGAAAGTGAAAGTGAAGTCACTCAGTTGTGTCCAACTCTTTGTGACCCCATGGACTGTAGCCTACCAGGCTCCTCCGTCCATGGGATTCTCCAGACAAGAGTGGGTTGCCATTCCCTTCTCCAGAGGATCTTTCCAACCCAGGGATCGAACCTGGGTCTCCTTCATTGTAGGCAGACGCTTTACCATCTGAACCACCAGGGAACTCCAAGCACTAACCACTGCATTTTATCGGTTTTAAGACTCACTTTCCCCTATATTTATTTGCTTACATTGCACTAGGTCTTTGCTGCCGCTCGGGCTTTGCTCTGACTGTGGTGAGCCAGGGCTGCTTTCCTTTACGGTGCGGGCACTTCCCGTTGCGGTGGCTTCTCTTGCTGTGGGGCATAGACTCCAGGTGCGCACGCCTCAGTAGTTGCAGCTCCCGGGCTCTAGAGCACAGGCTCAGTAGTTGCGCTGCATGGGCTTAGTTGCCCCAGGGCAGGTAGAATCTTCCTGGGCCGGGAATCGAACTCGTGTCCCCTGCACTGTGAGGCGGATTCTTATCCACCGCACCACTGGGGAAGTCCTCCCCCCTCCATTTTAACATACCTGGGAATGAAATATACCTTCAAATCTATGCCATCTTAGAATCAATATAGTGACTCTGGCTTTCTGTTATAATGCTAAGTCTTGGTTTCCTCATCTTTTTTAAAAAAAATAGGTGTGTGCTGTGTGCTTAGTCGTGTCTGACTCATTGCGACCCCATGGACTGTAGCCCACCAAGCTCCTCTGTCCATGGGGATTCTCCCAGCTAGATTACTAGAATAGGTAGCCTAGCCATTCCTGAGGGAAATTTCCTGGCCCAGGGATCAAACTGGGCTCTCCTGCATTGCACGCAGATTCCTATACCAGCTGAGCTATATATGTATTTATTTGCCTGCACCAGGTATTAGTTGCGGTATGTGGTATTCAGTTCCCCGACCAGGGATCGAACCCAAGGCCCCTGCATTAGGAGGACAGAGTCTTAGCCACTGGACCACCAGGGAAGTCCCCTCCTCATCTTTTTCTTTTTAAAAAGCTTTTTATTTTGTATTGGGGTATAGTCTATTAACAGTGTTGTGATAGTTTCAGGTGATCAGCAAAGGGACTCAGCCATGCATATCCTTATATCCATTCTCCCCAAACTCCCCTCCCACCCAGGCTGCCACATCATACCGAGCAGAGTTCCCTGTGTTGTTCAGGAGGTCCTTGTTGGTTATTTATTTTAAATACAGCAGTGTGTACATGTCCATCCCAAACTCCCTAACTACGCCATCCCCCCATTCTTCCCCTCTGCAACTGTAAGTTCTTTCTCCAAGCCTGTGAGTCTGTTTCTGTTTGGGAAGTAAGTTCATTCATCTGATTTCTTTTTAGATTCCACATATAAGAAATGGCTTATTTTTCCTTCTCTCTCTGGTTTACTTCCCTCAGTGCCATCTCTGGGTCGATACATGAGTCTCAAGAACGTTGTGGGAATGACTTGAGATAATATAGTCATGACCTAGGGTGGGGAACCTAGATGCTATCCCCAGCCAGTCTGTAATTATCACCAAGCATCTCACAGGAAGACATATACCACGTGCAAAAGTGGTTGCAACACATTCCGAAGTTTGTATACTAATAGAATCTCACAGCATCCTCTGCACTGTGCAAAATCAGAAAGAGAAACTAGTCTCGCCCCCAGGGGTGGCTTAACCACAACATGCCACTGAGAACCCTGCTCAGAGGAAATAAAGGGAACCTTTCTCCAGGGGTAATGGGTCAAGTAGCTTTGAGTGGTAAAGATGGAAACAACAAAAGCAGCTTTGTCCTTAATTTGTTCCTAAGTAGAAAAATCTTCAAAAGCTGAAAGAAAGTGAAGGTGTAAGTCGCTTCAGTCACGTCTGACTCTTTGCAGCGTTATGGACTGTAGCCCGCCCGGCTCCACTCTGTCCAGGCAAGAATACTGGAGTGGGTTGCCATTCCCTTCTCCAGGGGATCTTCCTGACCTGGGGATCAAACCTGGATCTCCCCCATTGCAGGCAGATTCTTAACAATCGGAGCCACCACTTAACAGTCGGAGCCACCAGGGAAGCCTGATTTTATGTTGGGAAAAAAAAAAAAGAATCCACAGGCAAGTAAGTTTTGGATCCCAAGTGGCTGTTTTGATAATGTTCATTTGGACAGTTGCCTTCCCTTGTGAGAGGTCCCTTGCTTTCTGTACGGAAGCCCGCAGGCAGCCACCCTGGCGTATAGCTAGCTGACTGGCAGGGAATCTTTCCTTCTGTATCATTTTGCCACCACCTTTGTGATGCTAGTGGTAAAGAACCTGCCTGCCAACGCAGGAGATGTAAGAGATGCCAGTTAGATCCCTGGGTCGGGAAGATCCCCCAAAGGAGGAAATTGCAACCCACTCCAGTATTCTTGCCTGGAGAAGGCCAGGGACAGGGGAGCCTGGCGGGCTGCAGTCCACAGGGCTGCAAAGAGTCAGCCATGAGTGAGCATGAGCATGCACACACAGGTGAGGCCCAGCTTTTGCAGAAAAGCCTCAAGTCCAGATCATCAAAGGGCTGAGGTGTAGGGTTTGAATTGGAGATATCAGTAAGTAGGAGGTCATGATCTGATAATATTCTAACTCTGCCCACAGAAAGAGCCTGACTCAATGATACCCTGTAGCAATGAGCTCACTTAGGAAGCAGATGGCTTCTAACTTATTGTTATTGTTTGTTGTTGTTGTTGAGTCACCAAGTTGTGTCTAACTCTTTGTGACCCCATGGACTGTAGCCCGCCAGGCTCCCCTGTCCCTGGGATTCTCCAGGCAAGGATACTGGAGTGGGTTGCCGTTTCCTTCTCCAGGGGCTCTTCCCCACCCAGGGGGTGAGCCTGCATCTTCTGCATTGGCAGGCGGAAAAGCCACATAGGAAGCCCCTGGTTTCTACCAAAAAATCAAAAACCCAGGCTCCTTCGAGAATTGGCTGATGCTAGGTCTGAGTTAGGAACATGTTGCTTGCCAGAAAGCAAAGACGTGTTCGAAGATGAGTTAATGGTTCAGATCAAAAGGACACAGAAGCCAACTTGAAAGGGATTCCATTGACCAAATCTGGGAAACTTTGAGGATCAAAAGGAATAATCTTGGCGAATGATTACAAAATATTGAATTAAAAAATTTTTATGATTCCATAGTGACTCAAAAGAGAAAGAGACAAAACTCTGCTTTACAAAAGATTATAAGCTCTCTGTTACTCTTTCTGTACATCTCACCCTCATGGAAACTTACATTACCATATGTAAAATAGATATCCAAGGGGAATTTGCTGTATGGCTCAGGAAACTCAAACAGGGGCTCTGAATCAACCTAGATGGGTGGGATGGGGAGGAAGATGAGAGGGAGGTTCAAAAGGGAGGGGATATGTGTATACCTATGGCTGATTCATGTTGAGGTTTGACAGAAAACAGAAAAATTCTGTAAAGCAATTACTCTTCAATAAAAAATAAATTAATTTTAAAAATTATAAGCTAGTAAGTATAGACTAACTTACAGATTTAGAAAAGCACCCTTTTGTAACTCTCAATGTAATAACTGATTCAAGCAATGCTCATCAATGAAAAATACAAACCACTGTGGAATAAACTCTAGGAAAGAGGGTATAGACATAACCTAATGGTTACTTTTTAATTACAAAAGCAAAAGTGTGTCTTTGCCCTGGAGAGACCTTATCTGCTTCTCGTCACACTTGGCATCACCAGTAATGTGACAATCTGACCTTCTGAAGAACGGACCTCCTGCCGTGGGTGAGACACAACAAAACCTGCTGGAAACATTCGCTCTCGATCAACTCCTGACAAAAGAGAGGAATCTGGAACTTAAGATGTTCTGCAGGTCAACTGGATTGAATCTTCAAAGTGTTTGATATCAAGAATAGAGGAAAAACTTGAGAATAAAGGAATACAATAGCCAAGTCGGTGTGTGAAACTTAACTGGATTCTGGGTCAAAAACTAGCTATTAAGGACATTTGGAGGGAAAATTAGGGAAATTTGAGTCCAGACTGCACAGGAGGTGATTTTGTTGAATTAATGTTGCTTTCCTTAGGTGTGATAATGGTGTTGTGGTGGTCTAAGAGAATGTCCTCCTTCTGAGTGAGGCAATATGAAAAATTTAGAGGTGAAATACCAGGGGGGCAGCCATCTGCTTTCAGCATAAAGGAAATGTGTGTATAGAGAGATGTATATAAATTCAGAAATAGAGGAAATGGGTGTGGCAAGACACTAGAGAGTCTGATGAGGGGAATCTGGGTGTTCACTGTTGTGTTCTTTCGACTTTCCAGTGGGTTTGAACGTGGTCAAACAAAACAACTATTTTTTAGAGACTATGTGAGAGAATAAGAGAAGGTTTTCACATATAAATATCTTAAAACACACATCACTTCTATTTTCTTTTGCCCAAGATTGTGACCTTTGATGATTTCTCCTTGCCAAGAACTCTTGCTTGACTTAAAATCATTGTGACAACAGAGCATGGGAATCAGATGGTTTCTGACATATGACAGCAACAGGAAATGAAATATTTAGGTTTTCTCCAGAGAACTGTAGCTTATCTATGGAATTTAATCTTCTTCCATTGAACATCAACTATATATAAGATCCTCTGAGAGATACCATGCATGCCTTCAAAGGGCTTAAAAATATCACATAAACATGGACTGAACATGTTTGAGTGGTTCGTATGAGCTAAAGGAAAGACTAGGACTGGCGATCTGATTATGAATAAGACACAGTCCTGGCCATCAAAAAGCCCCTTGTCTTTTGAGAAATACAGACACATACATGAATGTCAATATAATAAGATAAGATTTATGAAAAGATCTTTATCACGGTCTAAAAATTATGACCAGGCACCAAGGCACAACTTTGGGACGGAGTAGCTGTAAGCTAGAACTTGAAGTCAGAATATTTTCAAGACAGACTGGTAGGCACTCCAAGCAAATGGAACAAAGTGTGCAAATGAAGGAAGTTATCAAGGGATCACAACATGTTTGGAGATCCCCAAGTAGTTAAATAAAGCTCAGATTTAGGGGATTTGTGGAGGAGTAAGAGAGATGGAGGCTAGTTAATCAGATCTCGTGTTATACTAAGGAGTTTGAGTTGTATCCTGTAGATGCTGGGAACGTTCTGACAGTAAGTGACATGTTCTGATTCTTATCTTGAAAGATAACCCTGGTGGTGGAGTGGCAGGAGATTGAGAAAAGATGAGACAGAGAGACTGACTAATAGACTTTTGTAATAGTTGAGATGAGAGATGCTAATACTGAGAGCCTAAAGCAAGACGGGGTAGGCGGAGGCAGAGAAAGGGTCGATGCAGGAGACGTGACAAAGCACTGACTGGCTCTCAGGACCGAAGGAGTGCTGGGAGGGGAGGAGAGGAGATGGGCCAGGATAACCCCTGTATTAGGGTTCTCCAGAGAAACAAAGCCAGCAGGGTGTGTGTGTGTGTGTATGGCGACAAAGTGAGGCAGGTTTAAGGAACTGGTTCATGAAGTTGTGGGCACAGGCAAGTCTGAGGCCTGCAGGGGAGTTTGGGAGGCTGGGAATTTCCACATGAGTTTATGTTCAGTCTTGAGTCCACATGTAGTCTGGAGACAGAATTCCACCTTCCTTAGGGGATTTCAGGGTCCTCTCTTAAGGTCTTCAACAGATTGGTGAGGCCCACAGAAATTATGGAGGGTAATTTGCTTTACTCAGGGTCTACTGCAGATGGTGACTGCAGCCATGAAATTAAAAGACATTGACTCCTTGGAAGAAAAGTTATGACCAACCTAGATAGCATATTCAAAGGCAAAGACATTACTTTGCCGACTAAGGTCCATATAGTCAAGGCTATGGTTTTTCCAGTAGTCATGTATGAATGTGAGAGTTGGACTGTGAAGAAAGCTGAGCGCCGAAGAATTGATGCTTTTGAACTGTGGTGTTGGAGAAGACTCTTGAGAGTCCCTTGGACTGCAAGAAGATCCAACCAATCCATTCTGAAGGAGATCAGCCCTGGGATTTCTTTGGAAGGAATGATGCTAAAGCTGAAACTCCAGTACTTTGGCCACCTCATGCGAAGAGCTGACTCATTGGAAAAGACTCTGATGCTGGGAGGGATTCGGGGCAGGAGGAGAAGGGGACAACCGAGGATGAGATGGCTGGATGGCATCACTGACTCAATGGATGTGAGTCTGAGTGAACTCTGGGAGATGGTAATGGACA
Source organism: Cephalophus harveyi (assembly GCA_006410635.1). Classification (NCBI taxonomy): domain Eukaryota; kingdom Metazoa; phylum Chordata; class Mammalia; order Artiodactyla; family Bovidae; genus Cephalophus; species Cephalophus harveyi. The sequence goes on from SJYT01075170.1 coordinate 245,379, forward strand.
GGGAGGCCTGGCATGCTGTGATTCACGGGGTCCCAAAGAGTCGGAAACGACTGAGCAACTGAACTGAACTGATATAAATGTTAATCACATTTATATTTATTAAAAATTTTGTCATATTTATATCATTTCTTGATATCTATATAATTTATTTATCAATAAATTTACTGTTTATTTTTTTATAAAAGTAACTTCACAGCAATATCTAGATTAATGTTTGAACAGCTGGGCACCAAAGCCTGGCCAAGTTGACACATAAAATTAACCATCATCATGGCCCTTTTAAAGACTGGTTATATTTTTGTGCCCTTACTAAAATGTGAAGTAGAGGGAAATGGCTGGGAACAAATCTGAGGGGGTGGGCATGGTAGGAATAACATCAGCTTGGAAAATGTTGAATTTTAGTTGATCCTGTTGCATGGTCAAATACAACACAGGGGCAGATCTGTTTAATGGGCCCAATTTAGAGAGCTTACTAGAAGCCAGAGGACCAGATGAGGCTGTTCCATAAGAGACTGTTGATTCATTCAACAAAAAATGTCTTCTGGGTGTCTCTATGCTATGGGCCAGACAGACTGGGGGACCATGGTGCACCCAAGGTAAAGTTCCTATCCTCCACAGAGCTGAAATTTTAGAAGGCTTGGCAGGCAATGAGCAAATCTTCATGTAGATATAAAATTTCAAGTAGTGACAGGTATAATTTACTGTTGCATAACTGCAGCTGCTGCTAAGTTGCTTCAGTCGTGTCCGACTCTGTGCGATTCCATAGACGGCAGCCCACCAGGCTCCCCCGTCCCTGGGATTCTCCAGGCAAGAACACTGGAGTGAGCTGCCATTTCAAACCATCCCCAAACTCAGGGGCCTAAAACGACTTTTATGTGCTCATGATTCCATGGGTTGGAGACTGGGGCGAGGCTAGCTGGAGAGGCATGTCTCAGACCCACGCCATGGTGTTGCTGCCTCCACTTATGCATCTGCTATCAACTGGCATTTGGTGCACGGCAGCTGGAGGAGGCTGCCAGCTGTCCCTGCACGGCCTCTCCAGTAGGCTAGTTCTGGTTCCTCATTTGGCAGCTAGGGTTCCATGAAGGCAATCTTATGTGCAACCTTTTATCTGGCCTCTGACTGGGTTAACCCTTTAATATCCCAATGGCCAAGGTAAATGGCATGGCTAAGCCCAGAGTCGTCATAACAGGGGACAACACAAGAGCATGGGATTCATTAGGAACTTACCATAAGCAGTGGAAACAGTGACAGACTTTATTTTTGGGGGCTCCAAAATCACTGCAGATGGTGACTGCAGCCATGAAATTAAAAGACGCTTGCTCCTTGGAAGAAAATTTGTGATCAACCTAGACAGTATATTAAAAAGCAGAGACATTACTTTGCCAACAAAGGTCCATCTATCAAGGCTATGGTTTTTCCAGTAGTCATGTATGGATGTGAGAGTTGGACTATAAAGAAAGCTGAGCACCAAAGAATTGATGCTTTTGAACTGTGGTGTTGAAGAAGACTCTTGAGAGTTCCTTGGACTGCAAGGAGATCCAACCAGTTCATCCTAAAGGAGATCAGTCCTGAATATTCATTGGAAGGACTGGTGCTGAAGCTGAAACTCCAATACTTTGGCCACCTGATGTGAAGAACTGACTCATTTGAAAAGACTCTGATGCTGGGAAAGATTGAAGGCAGGAGGAGAAGGCAGGAGGAGACAGAGATAAGATGGTTGGATGGTGTCACTGACTCAATGGACATGGGTTTGAGTAAACTCTGAGAGTTGATGATGGACAGGGAGGCCTGGCATGCTGCAGTCCATGGGGTTGCAAAGAGTCGGACACAACTGAGTGACTGAACTGAATTGACTGACCATAAGCATAACAACCTAATGTGCTAAATGCAATGAAGAAAATCAGAATACGGCAAAAAGACAGTTAACTCAGAAGAAGGGGCTTGAACAGACAGGGTAGTCAGGGAAGTGACTTTTGAAGGAAGACAGCCAGTCACGTGAAGTTCTGGAGGCAGGGACATGACGGATGGAGGAACAGCAGGTGCAATGATCCTGAACCTAGGACCAGCTTGGCATGCTCACAAAACAAGAAGAAGGTTAAAACAAGGAGAGCAGGCTGCACCCAGGCAGTGAACAGTTTTTAATTACTGCTGCGAGGCCAAGTTTTACTTCCTCATAGATATTTGGCTGTGTTCTGAATTACTGAGCTTGCCAAGTAAGTACTATATGGAAAATTTATTATTATTATGTCATTTATTAAGCTTCAATTATATAACTCTCTTTGAAAACAATTAACCCTTTCCTAAACATCTTGAATGGGCTTCTCTGGTGGCTCAGTGGTAAAAATTCACCTGCCAATGCAGGACATATGGATTTGATCCCTGGATCGGGAAGATCCCCTGAAGGAAATGGTAACCCACTCCAGAAATCCTGCCTGGGAAATCAAACTGGACAGAGGAGCTTGGCGGGCTATAGTCCAGGGGGTTGCAGTCAGACATGACTTAGTGACTAAACAACCAAACCTCTTATATACCTTCAGACATATAATTGTATCTTCTGATTTCAGCTCACTTGAAATTAGTTCAGAAAACAATTCCAAGGCACAATGAATGTTAAATCACACACAACACACACTGAGGCCAGGCTATTCTGAGCCGGCTGTGAGACCACATCTGTCACAGCAATTGGGATGATGTTTGGTTGACCTTGCCATGGTTCACTGGACGCGTTTGGTTTTCTCAGGGTCCAGACTTGTGCACTAAAAGGCAGCGTGGTGGGAGCCTCACCCTGATCCTCTCTGTAGGTCTTTAGGGATGACACTGATTTCTGCCGTTCTCCCCAGGGCGCCCTGCCAGTTTTGACTCACCATCCTGGTCAGGGAGGGGATTCATTTCAGAGCACGCTCCCTGGCATCTGCACTCTGGGGGTCTTGCTTGAAACCAAGGAACAAATGTGAGGTTGTGTAGCTAGTAAGCGTTTGGGCTCTCAGGAAATGACCACTAGCTGGGGCCACAGACACAGTGGACCCACTGGACGTTGGATCTGGCCAGGTCTCCATGTCTATGTGTGCCTGCTCAATCGCGTCCAGCTGAACAACAGAAGCCCTGTGGGATTTTCCCAGCAAGCATACTGGAGTGAACTGACATTTCCTTCTCCAGAACTCCACTTGTATTCTAGTCCCAATATTCTTGTACTCTGACAGAGGCCCGTGATTGCGATTAGTGTTTCTAGGTATCAATGTCTAAGACCTTGCCTACTGGTCACAAAAATTCTTGGGCAACCTTCAGAGTTCACTCAATTTGCCCAAGAAGGTCCCTTTGGTAAAGGACTGGGAGACCCAAGACCACATACACTTGTGTAACGTTGTAGGGTTCCACCTCCTGCGGATACAGTCTTTCTTCAATCAGTGGGCCTGGGTCCAAACATCTGGAACCTGGACAAGTGATGGTGATTTTTTATTGGGATGGCAGCCTCCACCTTCTGATCATACACCCTTGGCTCCTTTTCACTGTATAGGCTGAGCAATCTCTTGCTGGTTCCCCATCTGTCTTGCTCCTAGAGACTCAGTACCTAATAGGATTTTGAGTTAATTCCCTTTTTGTTGTTTTTCAGTCACTAAGTCATGTCAGTCACTAAGTGGAAAATTCTTAAACAGATGGGAATACCAGACACCTTACCTGACTCCTGAGAAACTTGTATGCAGAACAAGAAGCAACAGTTAGAACCAGACCGGTTCAAAACTGGGAAAGAAGTACGTCAAGGCTGTATACCGTCTTGACAAATACTTGCTTATTTAACTTATATGCAGAGTTCATCATGCAATGTACTGGACTGGATGACTCACAAGTTGGAATCAAGATTGCCAGGAGAAATATCAACAGCTCAGATACGCAGCTGAAACCACTTTAACGGCAGAAAGCAAAGAAGAAATAAAGAGCCTCTCAATGAAGGTGAAAGAAAGTGAAAAAGCTGGCTTAAATTCCCTTGGTGCCTTGGTGTTGTTTTTTGGCTGGAGGAAGAGTTTTCCGTATTTGGGGGAAAGAATCTTCACGGATAGTTCCTGTCTAGAGGAGCAGCTATCCACCAAAGCTTCAGTCTCCCCTTATCTAACGCACAGCTGTTACCAAAAAGCCTGAAACTACATTTCCCAGCATCCCCCGCATAGAAGTAATGCCATGTGACCAGATCTTGCTGGAGGGTTATAAGCAGAAATGATGTCACTTGCAGACCGTGGAGGTTAAAAGGTGAACGTCCTTACCCAACCAACTGTTCCCATTCTGCCACCTGTTTATAAGTAAGATGGCTTGAATGGTAAATGTAGAAGAAAGCAAGGCCTGCATCTGCCTGGGCCCCTGAATAACCACAGGAGCAAAACCATCACCCTCTCTACAGGACACCCATATTGGACGGATATGTAAGTAAGAAATTACCTTTAATTGTATTAGACAGTCAAATGTAGGAGTTTGTATGAGGTTACCCTCATACATTTCAGTTCAGTTCAGCCACTCAGTCGAGTCCGACTCTTTGTGACCCCATGGACTGCAGCCTCCAGGCCTCCCTGTCCATCATCAACTCCAAGAGTTTACTCAAATTCATGTGCATCCAGTCGGTGATGGCATCCAACCATCTCATCCTCCGTCATCCCCTTCTCCTCCCTCCTTCAGTCTTTCCCAGCATCAGGGTCTTTTCCAACGAGTCAGTTCTTTGCATCAGGTGGCCAAAGGATTGAAGTTTCAGCTGCAGCATCAGTCCTTCCAATGAATGCTCAAGACTGATTTTCTTTAGGATGATATAAATTGTATATCAAATCTACATTAAATAAAATTGTTTCTGCCTCAGTAGATTACGACCAGATTTGAAGGCATGTTTGTGATGGTCTGACTCAGATACATATTATGGAACAGTATTGAATTCACTCTGGGCGGCCCCGGAAGCTAGGCAGCTATTCTTCACCATGACTGGAAAGGAAGTATATAAAATGCAATATTAACACAGTCAGCACGTACACATTTCCTCCAGCGGCTCAGTGATAAGGAATCCACCTGCAATGTAGACGACGCAGGAGATGAGGGTTCGATCCCTGGGGCAGGTAGATCCACTAGAGGAGGAAATGGCAACCCCCTCCAGTATTCCTGCCTGAAAAATCCCATGGACAGAGGAGCCTGGCAGGCTACATACAGTTCTTGGGGTTGCAAGAGCTGAACATGACCGAGTGACCGAGCAGGCAACGTCTTAATATACGTGGTCATTTAAAATACCAGTCCCTGGGACTTCCCTGGTGGCCCCGTGACTCTGACCCTGCACTCCCAATGCAGGCGGCCCAAGTCTGATCCCTGGTCAGGGAACTAGATCCCACGTGCCACAACAAAGACCCAGCATAGCCAAATTTCAAAAAATAAATAAATACCAGTCCCTGTATTGTGTACATGTCACGTACCTCCTTAGGTGCCCTGGCCTGGTCGGACGCCAGGCTCTCAGAGACAGGTAGCTGATGGCCACTCTGCAGGCCCATCCTTTTCCCCCCTTGAGACTGATCTGTGTCTGTATCTGGGGGCCTCTGGATCCTCCTGCCATAGATTTGGAGGAAGAGCTCCCCCTACAGGGCGTGTGTGTTAGTTTCCTGTCACTGCTGGAACAAGTTAACACAAGCTCAGTAGTTGATTCTCTTACAGTTTAGGAGCTCAGACGTCTGAAAAGGAGGCTCACCGGGTAACACCAAGCTGTCAGCAGGGCTGGTTCCCCCTGAGAGCTCCAAGGGAGAATCCAGGCCACTCCTCCCCCAGCTGCCAGAGGCTGCCAGCATTCCTCGGCTTGTGGCCCCTTCTGTGCATCACTCCAGCCTCTTGCTTCCTTCCCCTCTCCTCCTGCTGACTGTGATCTCCTACCTCCTCCTCATGACACGTGAGTACATTGGACCCACACGGATAATGCAGAATAATCTCAAAATCCTCCATTTCATGACATCTGCCAAGTTTCGTTTGCTTTACAGGGTGCCAAGTTCAGGTCCTGGTGATTAGGATGAGGACTTTTTTTTTTTAACTTTTTATTTTATATTGGAGTACAGCTGATTAACAATGTTCTGAAGGTTCCAGGTGGACAGCAAAGGGACCGAGCCATAAATATACATATATCCATGCTCTCCCAAGCTCCCATCCAGGCTGCCACCTATCACCAAGCAGAGTTCCCTGTCCTGTACATAGGGCCTTGTTAGTTACCCGTTTTAAATACAGCAGTGTGTACACGTCCATCCCAAACTCCCTAACTGTCCCTTCCCCCCACCTTTCCCCCCACGCCCCTGGTAACTGTAAGTTCATTCTCTAAGTCTCTAAGTCTGTTTCTGTTTTGTAAGTAAGTTCATTTCTATAATTTCTTTTCAGATGTGGCATATATGTTTGGCAAGTGATAATCATATGATATTTATCTTTCTCTGCCTGACTTACTTCACTCAGTATGACAGTCTACAGGTCCATCCGTGTTGTTTCACATGGCATTATGTCATTCTTTTTAATGGCTGAGTAATATTCCATCATATACACGTACCACATCTTCCTTTAGGATGAGGGTATCTTTGGGGACCATGGTTCAGCCTGCCACCATGGGGAATATGGCTTCCCACGTGGCTTAACAGGCACCAGATGACATGGAAAGCTGAGGGAGGAAGTGAAAGTCGCTCAGTTGTTAGACTCTTTGCAACCCAGTCCATGGAATTCTCCAGGCCAGAATACTGGAGTGGGTAGCCTTCCCCTTCTCCAGGGGATCTTCCCAACCCAGGGATTGAACCCAGGTCTCCCACATTGCAGGCAGATTCTTTACCAGCTGAGCTACCAGGGAAGCCCCAGAATACTGGAGTGGGTAGCCTATCTCTTCTCCAGGGGGTCTTCCCGACCCAGGAATCGAACTGGGGGCTCCTGCGTGGCAGGGGGATTCTTTACCAGCTGAGCTACTGGGAAAGCCCAAAGCTGAGGGAACTGACTCCCTATGTGGTGAAAGTCAACCATGGGAACCAGGAGGCAGGACCTGTCCAAGAAGACATTGCTTTCCTCCGTCCTGGAGGAGAGCTCCGAGGCAGGAACTCCCTGGGGACCAGTGCAGGGACATGGCCCAGGGCCCCAGAGGCTCCCGCTGAGCACGCAGGGCGGGGGTCCCTCACGGTTCCCTGGGAGGCAGCGGCTGGCACAGTGACAAGGTCCTTTGCCTTGCCTCCCAGCCTCCTCCACCTCACTGCCTTAAGCGTGCTGCCCTGGGATTGGCCTTTTTAAGCCTCAGCAGTTAATCTCTGCTGTGGGCTGTGTTCTCTAGGGAATCTCATCTGAGGCGCCTCCTCCCCCAGCTGAAAGTCACCACTTATTCCTTCACTGATTCAAGAAATAATTACTGAACATCTACTATGTTCAGACACCGTTCTAGTTAACAGAGTCACAGTGATAAATATAAAACAATTTCTGTTCTCCTGGAGCTTACATCCTAACTGGGGAAGACATGCAAGAAACAATTAAATAAGAAAATACCATTTGTGGCAAGTGCTATTTAAACCATGGGGATGCGATAAAAGTCTCGCCATTTTATATTTGGTGGTGAAGAAAGGCTTTTCTAGGGAGATGACAATCAAACCAAGACTTGCGTGACAAAGAGCCATTTGTGCAGAATGAGGGGAAGAAGAGGTGACCTTAATGGCAGGTATCAATTTGCCATCTCACATGGACGATTCTGGGTAGCATGCTCTGGGGGAATAGCAGCACAAATTTACTTTTAAAAAATTCATGATTCTACCAAGCGACAGAAGGCCAGATGGTTTAAAAAACAAACATTTGAAGCAAAGTCTTCCAACTTACCAATGGATGGGATTTTCTTTGTCATGAAAGGATATATTTTATCTTATTAGAAATTATTTTTTACACCAAGCATCATTTAAGAGGACCATGAAATTAAAATGATGAGTCTAGCTACTTCACCTGTATAATAAACTGGGTTATAGACCGATTTCCTCCTATTTTTGTTTCTAGGATTAGCTGATGTCTGGTGCCTAAGCTACCTTTCTCCCTATAGCTTTTTCACCTGGTGACTCCAATACGGTAACAAAAGCACGCATCCCACGAGAGAGTAAAAAAAAAAACTGTTGTGTCCATTTTCATGACTTGGCTTTGGGAGTTGAACATTGTTTCTCTGCCACATTCTGTTTTTTAGAAAGAGAGGAGAATCGAACTCCACCTTCTTATGGGAGGGTTATCGGAGAATTTGTGGATGCATTTAAAGCCACTGTGATTGGTCCCCTGGTCCAAATTATCGACTTTTCTCTTTCACACACTTCTGAAATTCAGCTAACACATGATCAGGACTCAGTTCTACTAACTGGGAATCATTCTCCATGGGTTCTTGGGTCTATCCTCTGAGTCATTATTCTTTCTTTTTCTCTTTATTTTTAATTGAAGGACAACTGCTTTATAGTATTGTGTTGCTGCTACTGCTAAGTCGCTTCAGTCGTGTCCGACTCTGTGCAACCCCATAGACAGCAGCCCACCAGGCTCCCCCGTTCCTGGGATTCTCCAGGCAAGAACACCGGAGTGGGTTGCCATTTCCTTCTCCAATGCATGAAAGTGAAAAGTGAAAGTAAAGTCGCTCAGTTGTGCCAGACTCTTAGCGACCCCATGGACTGCAGCCTACCAGGCTCCTCCATCTATGGGATTTTCCAGGCAAGAGTACTGGAGTGGGTTGCCATTGCCTTCTCCGAGTATTGTGTTGGTTTCTACCAAATATCAGTATGAATAGGTCATCGGTTTACCCGTGTCCCCTCCCCTCTGAACACCCCTCCCACTCATTATTCTTTAAATGCTATGGATTAGTGACTGATAAGAAGGCTGAGGACTGAAGAATTGATGCTTTTGAACTATAGTATTGGCAACGACTCTTGAGAGTCTCTTGGACTGCCAAGAGATCAAACCAGTCAATCCTAAAGGAACTCAATCCTGAATATTCATTGGAAGGACTGATGCTGAAGCTGAAACTCCAATACTTTGACCACCTGATGTGAAGGACTGACTCATTGGAAAAGACCCTGATGCTGGGAAAGATTGAAGGCGGGAGAAGAAGGGGATGACAGAGGATGAGATGGTTGGATGGCATCACCGACTCAATGGACATTAGTCTGAGTGAGCTCTGTGAGTTGATGATGGACAGGGAGGCCTGGTGTGCTGCAGTCCATGGGGTCGCAGAGTCAGACACAACTGAGCGACCGAACAATTACAACAGTGACAGCTATGTGCCTCCTGCCTCCCTGCTTTAAAAATTAGTGTCCACAGCTGTTATCTTTTGCCAGTCACATTATGGTATGGGAGCATAGAAAACTTGTCTCTTTAGTGCAGAGACCTTCCAATCAACAAGACTTTAATCAATGAGCCATACCTGGGGACCACACCCAAGGAGCCTCATTCACCGTGGAGCTTGATTTAGATGACAAGGTCTTAGGCCTCAAGCCTGAACTTGATACCTCAATAGATAAAACTCTGATGGGTCTGGAGAGGGAGGGAGTGGATTTTGCATGAAGGGTGATTTAAAATTAGCGGCTAAGGGACTTCCCTAGTGGAGGAGCAGTAGGAATCCGCCTGCCAACGCAGGAGACCCGGGTTCAATCCCTGATCCGGGAAGATCCCACATGCTCCCAAGCAACTAGGCCCGTGAGCCACAACTACTAAGCCTGCGCTTTGCAACTACTGAAGCCCAAGTGCCTAGAGCTTGTGCTCTGCACCAAGAGAAGCCACCACAACCAGAAGCTGGGGTACCGCCATGAAGAGTAGCCCACGGGGGAACTAGAGAGAAGCCCACGCAACAACGGAGACCCAAAGCAGCCAAAAACAAATACAATTTTTAAAAAACTTTTTTAAAAAAGTAAAAATAAGTTAGTGGCTAAGATTTTCAAAAGCAGAGACATTACTTCGCTGACTAAGGTCCGTCTAGTCAAGGCTATGGTTTTTCCTGTGGTCATGTATGGATGTGAGAGTTGGACTGTGAAGGAGGCTGAGCGCCAAAGAATTGATGCTTTTGAACTGTGGTGTTGCAGAAGACTCTTGAGAGTCCCTTGGACTGCAAGGAGATCCAACCAGTCCATTCTGAAGGAGATCAGCCCTGGGATTTCTTTGGAAGGAATGATGCTAAAGCTGAAACTCCAGTACTTTGGCCACCTCATGCAAAGAGTTGACTCATTGGAAAAGACTCTGATGCTGGGAGGGACTGGGGGCAGGAGGAGAAGGGGACGACCGAGGATGAGATGGCTGGATGGCATCACGTACTCGATGGACGTGAGTCTGAGTGAACTCCGAGAGATGGTGATGGACAGGGAGGCCTGGCGTGCTGCGATTCATGGGGTCGCAAAGAGTCGGACACGACTGAGCGACTGAACTGAACTGAAGATGATCTAAAGACCCTCACACATTATGGTTGAGATTTACGGGACCAACAGTAGGTGATGGTCCACCTGGGGCTTGTCTCTCTCTACGTGGCCTCCTGACATAATCTTTTCAGCACTGCCGCTTCAGGTAGGGGGAGTTCCTGTCAGCTCAGAGCACTTAAGGTGTGGTTCCCAAGAGAAAGAGCAGGTGAAGACAGGCCACCTTTGCTGACCTGGCTGGTAAGCTAGGCGGGATCACTTCCACCACATCCCGTTTATTAGAAGTGGAGTCACTAAGCTGGTATTAGTCGCCCAGTCATGTCTCTTTGGGACCCATGGACTGTAGCCCGCCAGGCTCCTCTGTCCATGGGATTTCCCAGGCAAGGTTAGGAGTGGGCTGCCATTTCCTTCTCCAGGGGATCTTCCTGACCCAGGGAGCGAACTCGAGTCTCCTGTGACCCCTGCATTGCAGGCGGATTCTCTGCTGCTGAGCCACCAGGGAAGCCTGGAGTCACTACGGCTGGTCCTTTATTCACGAAGTGAGACCTCGCCTTTTTATGAGTATGAGGAAGTTGCACCATATTTTAAAACTACCACACACACACACACATAGACACACACACTAAGCTGCAAGGGAGGCTGGGAAATGTATTCTGTAGCTGAGCATCTGTTGCAAGCTAAAGCTTAGGGGAATTTTATTACTATAAGGTAAAAGGAGAAAATGGATAGATGCCCGTTGGCTGGTTAGCCATCTCTGCAACAGTCAGCTTTGTGGAGGAATTGACATCTAAGCCAGATTGCCAAAGATGAGGAAAACATGCAAGGGGAGAAAGGGCGTTTCAGGCAAGGGAAGAACATGAACAGATACTTGGAGGAGGGAGCGATGTGGGCATGTGTGTCTGTTTACATTAAGAGTGCTTAGCTATTTAGAGGAAGCTGTTGGTGGGATGCTTGCAAACTATGCCCCCTAGGATGGGGGTGGCATTATGAAGAAACAGAGAGGAAGTATTTGGATTTTAATATAGCTTTGTGATGCGAGCAAGATTTCACATGAACCAGGTTTGAATTCTATGTCCATTGCTCCTTTCAGCCAGCAAGGCAGATGACAAAAACGGCCACAATTCTCCCCACTCTGACTGAGTGACTTGGCAGCAACTTCCAGCAAGCCATGGAGTCTGTTCCCTCATCTCTTGGCTCTGGTCTGGCATTGGGTTTTGCTTTGGCCAATAGAACAGGGCAGAATTAATTATTTGACTGTTTTAAACCTAAGTTTCAAGAGACTTTGCCTTCTAGCTTTCTTGAGGTCTTGCCAAAATGTCCTGTGAATCAGCTAACACTAGTTAAGTAGTGGACAAGAGACCCCATAGAGCAGAGCTCAACCACCCATCTGAGGCCTCAGTTCAGCCGCTCAGTCATGTCCTACTCTTTGCGACCCCAGGGGCTGCAGCACGCCAGGTTTCCCTGTGCATCACCAACTCCTGGAGCTTGCTCAAACTCATGTCCATTGAGCTGGTGATGCCATCCAACCATCTCATCCTCTGTCATCCCCTTCTCCTGCCTTCAATCTTTCCAAGCATCAGGGTCTTTTCTAATGAGTCAGCCCTTCGCATCAGGTGGCCAAAGTATTGAAGTTTCAGCTTCAATATCAGTCCTTCCAATGAACACTCAGGACTGATCTCCTTTAGGATGGACTGGTTGGATCTCCTTGCAGTCCAAGCGACTCTCAAGAGTCTTCTCCCACACCACAGTTCAAAAGCATCAATTCCTTGGCGCTCAGCTTTCTTTATGGTCTAACTCTCACAGGCACAGGACAAAGACAAGGCAAGATCAACAAAGAGGACGGGCTGCAGGTGACTTGCAGAGTCATGAGTAAGACCATCAGGGAAACTGTCCCCTATAGAATCATGCTCTCAATCAATGCTTGTTGCATGAGCCACTGGATTCTAGAGTGACTTGTTACACAACAAAGCTGTTACAGCTAGTTAAATAAATGACCTTCTACACCCCAGTGTCCTCAGCATAAAATAGATTTGCCAGCAACTACATCACGGCCACTGAGGGGACACAGTGAGATGACGATGACTGTGTAGTTGACACCAAGCCTGAACCATTACATGTGCTGAGCAAATGCTCACTAAGGCCACTGGTCACACCAGAGAGAGAGGGTCAAGGGAAAGACACAGTGAAAGGGGAGTGTGAGAAGGCATGACTCGTCCTGCTGGCGTGAGCTCACATCACACATCACAAGCCTGCATTTTCTGGCTCATCATTCACCTTTGAAAACTTTCCTCCTAGAATTCTTGTTTTCTGGACGTTTCAACACATATGCAATGGTCAGCATATGTGAGAATCAACTTCTGGCTTCATGTATTTATAGATTTTATCTCCAGCTAGGCTCAGTTTCTCTCCTGGCTCAGATGGTGAAGAATCTGCCTGCAGGGCAGGAGACCTGGATTAGATCCCTGGGTTGGGAAGATCCCCTGAAGGGAATGGCTACCCACTCCAGTATTCTTGCCTGGAGAATTCCATGGACAGAGGAGCCTGGTGGGCTAGAGTCCATGTGGTTACCAAGAGTCAGACATGACTAAGTGACTAATACTTTCAACTTTCAGGCTCTAAGCAATTTAGATAATTATTGGGTTTCCTTGGCAAACCCCGCTGAGATGGTGCTTTGCTTTTTTATCCAAACAGCAAGAATTAATCAGTAAATTAATTAAATTATGTTCTGGTTGGTGTTATTCTTGGGGTTATATCTTTAATCAAGAGGACTACTAAATTTCCTCAGTGTCAAGTAAATGTACAGAGAATGATTTTCCCCAAGACATCAGAGTTAGAGGAACTATTCATTTTCTTTCCTGGCATGTCAGGAGGGAATAGGGAGACCTCTAATCTGGCAACTGGTTCCCACCAAACAAACGTCTGGATGCCTCTGGGACAGTAGACCCTGTTTATGTCTCAAACTGCTCATCAACTCTGAGCCTGTTATTACCTGCAAGAGAAAATAAAAGTGCCTGGGTGAACTAAAGATAGGCACCGTCTCTATACTTTGAAAACATCTTTAATTTTCCCACATCTTTCCCTCACTCAAAATGCTGCAGGCTTTCTAAGCATCTTCCTTTTTACTTCCTTCAGAGGGTTTCCTCTAAGACGCTGCTTGTTATTGAAACATTTTTTATTGGTGTGTCTTTTCTGGGGGTAAAGGACTCAGCTTCTACCAGCTTTGGGGAGCCGGCTATGCATCTCGTTTCAACTCTGTGTGCAGCAATGTCACCTCGAAGCTTGCAATCAGCCATAGTGGGAATATTGCCACCCTGGAAGTCAGCAAACACTACAAAGTGGGATTGTTTTCCCTGGGGAGCCTGGAGATGAATTTATCTGCCAGCAAGTCACTACTGCCAGAACATCGGGTGCTGGAGAATTACAGCTCTTGTCATCCTGAGCTCAGACATTAGGTCTCAGCAGTAAACGTCAGGGTCACCTTCCCACTGCTGGGCAGAAGAATGCTCTAAGTTGGGCTGACAAAAGGGGGGCAAAATTAAAGTAGGGCCAGCCGGCCGAGGTATGTGCCACTGAGTTGGAGCCAGCAATATGGGCTGACACGTAGGTGAGGCAGAGTGTGCATCAGACAAGGCTGGACGCAGGCGGGCAGAAAGCACAGGGTGTGAAGTAGAGATTCATCTTTTGGTTAGGCCATAGGAGAGTTTTCAGTGCAAGAGTGTATTGGGCTTCCCAGGTGGCACTCTGCCAATGCAGACCTAAGAGGCTTGGATTTGATCCCTGGCTTTGGAAGATCCCCTTGAGGCAGGCACCCCAGTCCAGTATTCTTGCCTGGAGAATCCCATGGATAGAGGAGCCTGGTGGGCTACAGTCTATAGGGTCTCCGGACACAACTGACAGTATGCACACGTATTTGGATTTATGTTTGATAGAGACATTCTGGGCATCTTGTCTGTGGAGAATAGCATATGGGGTTGGGGTGAAGGGTACCAAAGATGGAAGTATGGAGACCAAGAAAGATGCCATCTGGGGCTGGGGGCTATGACATGGCTTCTGACCTCTGTCCTGACACCTGCTCCATGCCTACAGCTCTGCGCTCAGGCTCCTTGAGGGGCCCTCCCCCCGGGAATTCCTCCCCTCCGCCACAGGGCAAGACCCACTCAAGCTGCCCCACTCTTGAGGCTCCCCCTGAAGAGTGCCCCCCACCCGCTCGCAGTCACATGGACCTGCGTGCTTTGGGCACCTGAACACTGCTTCCTGGACTTCCTGGAGCCCACCCGACCACTGCTGTGCCGCCTCGTGTGGTCACAGAGCATCTTCACCTGCATTTGTCTGATCTCCACAACTCCGGGAGAGTTGGGGCTGGGACTTGATCACTATGTCTGGCTAAACTCAGCTTCTGGGGCGTTCCCGGAGGGCACCATGCTGGATTTCTTGGGCACGTGGACAGAAGACATTTTCTGTCCTGGAGAAGCTCTCGTCAAAATCTAGGGACTGATCAGGTAGAAACCAGATCTGTGCTTATGAGAAATGCAAGGAGGGCTGATCAGGAAGATCATTCAATATGGTGGACAAGACAAAGTAACAGATCCAAAACCAGGGACTATTCCATGTCTGACATGTGGAATCAAAATCCCAGCTAAAGCTAACAGTTGGTCACAAAGGAGATGGCCTACTTCTGTGATTACTTAAAACAGGGGTCCACAAACTCCTTCCACAAAGGACCAGAGTGTAAATACTTGGGCTCACCAACTCTGCTGTTGAATGGTAATTACACTTCTAGATACCACACAAATCAGCAGGTAGAGATGTGCTCCAATAACTATTTAGAAAGCAGTTGGTCTCTGGGCTATAGTTCCTGACCTCTGACCTAAAGGTCAAAATTACAGACTTGAAAATGGTAATGCCAAACTTAGAATCCAGATCCAATGCTTTCCCAAATATCACGATGCCTCTCTGGTCAGTTGTACAAAATAGGCATAAAGGTGCTGGTTAAATTTGGGTGAGTGAGTGAAAGTCACTCAGTCATGTCCGACCCTGTACGACCCCAAGGGCTGCAGCCCACCAGGCTCCTCTATCCATGGGATTCTCCAGGCAAGAACACTGGAGTGGGTTGCCATTCCCTTCTCCAGGGGATCTTCCTGACCCAGGGATCAAACCCAGGTCTTCAGTTTTATATATT
The DNA here is from genome assembly GCA_006410635.1 of Cephalophus harveyi. NCBI lineage: Eukaryota > Metazoa > Chordata > Mammalia > Artiodactyla > Bovidae > Cephalophus > Cephalophus harveyi. Next base: position 260,940 of record SJYT01075170.1, read on the forward strand.
GTTTTGTTCACTATTATTAATAGATAATAAGGTTTAGTGGATGAGAATTTTTATGTTCTTTAAAGCATGTATTTGTATACCCAGAGGACACATGTATTTCTAGAATATATCAAAGATTCCAATGGATGGATAAACGCAGAATTTTACTGTGTGTATGTGACCCAACTTAAGGTGCTTAGTAAAAAGTCTCACAAATGTTTGCTTTCTTACATTTCTGAACTATTTTTAGAGATAAATCAAGTGGGTTTTTTTTTTCCCCTCTCCAGAACTGTCTAGGACAAAAAAAGGACTAGGCAACTCTAGAGATACCGTGTGCAACCACCCTAAAATATCCTGGGAGAAAAGGAAGGTGCAAGAGAGCTTATGCTTTTGTGTATTTCTTAAAATGGAAGGGGTTGGGAATATTTATGTGAGTATATGCTTGGAATATTTCTGGAAGGACATTGTAAAAAATGGTTAAAAAAAAATTGTTTCTGGGGAATTAAATTGGGTAAACCAGGGGATCACAGCCGGGTGGAAAAGTCATTTTACTCTCACTGAATAAGAAAAACCCCACCCATGTGTATTATCTTCTAAAAGATTTAAAAATTAGAACAAATGAAAAAACTAGGTTGTCCAAGTTGATGCCTTTCTCTGTAATAAGCAGACTCCACATTACCCCACAGGTCACATGCACAACCTATTAGTCTCACACACAATGAGTGCGTGTCAACCTGGTGAAATCAGATAAACTGCAGATGGAGGAAACTCTGTTTCTTAGCTGTGATCTTTTCTGCGATTGCGTGAGATGTTACCCCTGGCGACACCCAGGTGAAGGGTGTAGAGGCCTTTCTGTGCGTTCTATTCCAACTTCCCCTGAATCTGTAATTACCTCTAAATATAATATTAAGTTGAAGCTACTGATGGGTAAAGCTTCTGTGTAAAGAGACCTGGGTCCAAGTCTGGCGCTGCTGCAATGCCTCAGCCACGTCCCTTTGCCTGTCTCTGCCCACTTCCTCATATGTGACTGGGGGCGTGGGGCACCCTTCTAGGGTATAAGAAGTTATAGAGGAGGTCCTGAGTGGTCAGCAGGGGAAAAGGCACTTCTGCTGGCTGCTCTTGGGGCTTGAAATGAAAACAATGACAACAACAATATACCGGAGTCTTAGCTCACCTTTGTTTAGCCACCTCCAGGCCAAGTGCTGGGGTGGCACTTGGCTTCGGATCACCTCCTGATAGCTCCTGGGAGGCGGCGGCTCCAGGACACACAGGCGAGGAGGCCACTGGGGGACCAGTGACGTCACGTGCCATATCTGACTGAGAAGCCTGTGTAGGTTCTTTGGGGGAAATCGGTCGCTAAACAAGTTCCCTATGTATTCTGCTCACCAGCAGGTGAGTGAGGCTGCAAGCAGGCGGCAGGACAGAGGCTCTGCCATCAGGCGTCTTGGGGCTCAGCTACAGGAGACAGTCCAACATCCACAATTCAAGTCCTCAGATTTCTGTGATTTCACCGAACCTGGTGTTTTACCTTCTCTGCTTTCTTGGGGTCATGCTCTGTGTCTAAAAAAGCTGCTGAAATGACTACGTGGTTGACATATAGTCCTGATGATCAAGTGCATGAAACACACAGCTTTGGCCCTTTGAAGCCTTAAGCATTAAAATGAAAACCCAACAAAAACACAAACAGAGCCCATGTGGTATTGAGAGCCACCCCATAAAGAAAAGACACTGAACGTTAGCTAGTATCTTTTATTGTCAGACTTTCTTGAGCCAAGAAACAATGATTCCACATGGCTATCCATAGGGATAAGGCAAGTTTCTTCTCTTGTTGGGTAGACTTAGTTGGCCTAAGTCTTTACAAGTTTTCTGTATAAAAATAGAAGTCCAAGACCAGATTATCTTTCGTCTGGTCATAAATGCTGATTTATTTACAGGGGCCTTGTTCAGGCCACCATTATAAACTTGGGATAAAATAGGTGTGTATTTTATTAAAGCCTCAGCATTGAACGTCAGGGTCCTTTAAAGATTTGCTCAAGTTGCTTTCAAGGAAGGTGACAGCTTTCCCTCATATTCAAACAGGGTTAAGTCACAATCTACCCACAGAGTGATTCAAGGTAACCTTCCAGAAAACATTTTTTAACTTAAATCTCTTAGAAACGGAAGACTCCAAAGTGACTTCATACAGTTCTAAAAACAGCCTTGGAGCCAGCTGTTTAAGAGTGGTTTATAAATACAGTTATTTGCAGGCTGCATATCTGTTTATAATACAGCAGACACAGATTGCAGACTTTGCTACACGTAAAACAAAACTGGAGTCAAAAATGTGGCTTTCGAAATACAGCAAAGACAGGAAAAATCCAGGATTCCGAGTTGTTAATAAAAACCACCTTGCAAAGTAACAGTTGAGGATTCTTGACTCTGAATGATTAAAATATACAGATGCTACACCATTCATTGCACATCCTCTTTCCCTTCGCTTTCAAGGCTCGCAGAACAATGATGAAAGTGATGTATGTGTTTATGAACACATGCGTGCACAGGCAAGCGCATGCACGTTAAAGATGAAACAAAGAGAAAAAGTTAATAGGCGTCTGTGAGGAAGGCTGCCAGCAGCTCTCCACCTAAAATAGACCATCCCCTCACGCTCTCTCTCCGTCCCCCTCCCCACTCCCTCACCTTCCCTCCCAGGGGAAATCAGGTTAGTGCAGAATTGATGGATCGGCGCCCCTCCCCCACCTCAAGCTCAGCAAGCCTTCCCGAAAGGCAGGGTGAGCATCTATCTCCCTTCAGTAGCACAGTTACGGGGGTTCCTGTCGGCTCCACCGAGTTAAGGCACTTCCGGCTGCTTTGGTGGCAGCGTGGGTTTCGTTTCCGCTCTTTTTAAGGCATGTGTCATCTAAAAGAAGTAAAGCTTTGGAAACTGGTGGTACAGCTGAATACACCGATCGCTGGAATGGACAGGGCGAAAGGCCCCCAAGACACCTCCCTCCGACGAGGGGCTTCTGGAAAGTCTGGGGCGGCCGCAAATCAGACAGCAGGCGCGGGAGCCGGCGGGGCCGAGGAGCAGGGCGGCGCGCGCAGGTTGTGAGCTCGCGTGGGCTCAGGCCGCCTTCACCTGGAGCTGCCCTGGCTGCTCACGGAGCGCGAGGTGCTGTAGCGCTTCTTCACGATCATGCTGATGTAGGCTTTCATGAGCTTGGCCACGTCCACCACCTGCCCGGGGAGCAGAGTAGCACCACGGTCACCAAGTGTCCGCAAGGCCAGGGGGCCCAGGCTGACAATCAGCCATCCTCCGCCCAGCGCGGGCAAGCGGGGGTCCGTCCCGCCTGCAAAAGCCAGCAGCCTGCCCGTGTGAATCCACTGTGCAGGCCGTGCATTCGGCCAAAAGTTCAACCGCTTTTGCCCTTTTGCTTGTGGTGGGGAGAAGGGACTCGTGGCCTTCCCCCCACCCTGCGCCCCCTGGTGGTTGCCTGATGTAAAACTGTCGCATTTTGCAGGTAAAATAAAGCCCCCACCTAATCACATTAAGGGTCTTGGTATGATCAGGGCTGGTATGACTGTCCCCATTGAAAATAAGGGCAACACGACAGAGGCCACAATCACAGCTTTTAAAGACTGGATCCCATCCTGCCGGTCAGCACCTCGTGATACAGCTGGAGAAACAGAACTGAGGGCTGGGGGTGGGGGTGGGGGTAGGAATGGGGACCACCACCTTCCACCCCACCGAGAGCCACCCATGTCCGTTCTGCTCTCTGCCAACTCTGCACGCACAGCAGCTCTTTCATGGTGTGTTCACTGCCGCCCCTTTCTGGCCCATTCCTCTTGACGGCTGGCCTGGTCCCTATGGAGACATTCTAACTGGCTTCCGTCTCCCTGATCTCTCTCTCTTCCTTCTAATCCCACCGGACATCCCTGTGAAAGCGCTGTCCTGACACACTACTCACAAAGATCTCACAGCGGTTCTCTGCTCTCTACTGGAGCTGACCAAACCCAGCAGCCGGGCACCAGGGACCCTCCCATAAAAGCCCCCACCTCCTCCATCCCACTGCACACCTCCTGCAGCACATCTGTGGTCCCGTCACCACCTCCCAGCTCCTCGCCCTCACTTTACACCAGTAGCCAAATGGGAGGCATGCGATTCACGCCCATTTCTCACCTTTGCTTGTTAACAGCTCCCTGCATGGAGACCTCAGCAGGCTTCCTGCATTCTCATCATGATTACTGCTACATTTTATGCTTTGGAGTGGGACGGCATATACAGAGGTGTTTTTGTGATTTTTTTCTACGTTGTGAGAATTAGCTCTTCCCAGGACGGTCTGCCACTGACTCCCTCCTGCTCCTTGGACTGCCTGGCCCGTCTCATGGCTGTGATCCACTGCCACCTTGTCTAACAATTTTCACAAGGCTTTATTGCCAACATATATATACACACACATATATATATATATATACACAAACACACACATATATATACATATATATATATATTTTTGGACCTCTATGTCACTTCCCTTTCTCTTCCTGCAAGGGTAAGACACCCCCCCCCCCCACGACAGCTGGAAACCAAATTTCTTCATTTCTATGTCACTTCCCTTTCCCTTCTTTTCCTGCAAGGGTAAAACCCCCTGACAGCTGGAAACCAAATTTCTCCATTGCAAAGGTATATAGAAGAAACGTGGGATTTTGGCCTGTGAGAAACCTGCAGCAGGGGAGGGGCCACCATACTGTATTTCCCTATGTCTTAGAGCGAAATATGCAAACAAAGCTATTTGGTCAAAGGCATCAGGAAATGGGATGTTGTCTTCCCAGTTCATCAAGGCCACAGATGAAAGATTTGCCTCCTACCTCACTGGTTTCAAAGAGCAGCTCCCTCTCATCGACGACGATCTTGTAGGTGTTGGCCAGGGGGGCACCGAAGGAGAGGATGTGTTCGTACTGGAAGACTTCCAATGGCCTCCCCTCCCCGCGCTTGTAGACAGAGACCGCGTCGGCGCTGACACCCAGCCAGAGGTCCTGGGGAAAGCCACCTTCCTTGCACTGGGGGCAGGCAAGAGTTGGGGCAAGATCAGATCAGCAAAGTCAGAAACAGGACACAGAAACCACAAGATGGGCTCTGAGCCCAGCCCTCTGCAGAGTGCTGAACACATTCAATGTGTCTTTATGCAGAGGGCGACTGAAACACAAGACATGAGAAACGGTAGCTCTCTGGCTGTCCTGACTGATTTCTGACCAACTCATCAACCCCACGCATTTGGAGACCACCAACTGGTAAATTCAGCATCTTGCCTGGACTCTCCACCTCTCAACATCACCACCGTCTTGGCCATGGAATTAGCTATGAGAAGGTGGCCACAGGCGAGAAACCTGACAGTAATTTCCTATCCAATCAAGCAGCCTGTCTATCGCTGCATGCTAAGTGACTTCAGCTGTGTCTGACGCTTTGCGCCCTACAGACTGTAGCCCACTAGGTTCCTCTGTCCATGGGATTGTCCAGGCAAGAATACTAGAGTGGGCTGCCATGCCCTCCTCCAGGGGACCTTGCCTACCCAGGGATGGAACTGGCATCTCTTATATCTCCTGCACTGGCAGGTGGGTTCTTTACCACTAATGCCACCTAGGGATTCCTGTCTATCTCTAGTTCCGCCTCAATCCTGTTTTGGATGGCTGTTCTTCAAATACAAAATCTAGGATCATAGAAGGAAATTCTCCAGATAAGCAGTTTCAGCTCCTCCTGAAAAACACATCTTGTGACAAGTAGCAGCAGTGACCTTTTGTGTGCATGGTGGTTGATCTCAGTGGTTTACCAACAGACTTTTTTGCACACATAAGTGGAGAGATATAGGAGCTGGGATATAGGGATGACAGCACCAGGCAATGGGACTCAAGAGGGATATGCATCGGTGACACAGGCAATGAGGTACTTGTACAAAGCATCTAACTTATACTTAAAAACAAATGTAACTGACTCAACCAATCAACCCACCCACCCAAAGATGGCATCCAGTGAAAACTCGGAATAGAGATCAATATTTAGGGTTTTATAAAGCCTTCTTTAAAAGTCAACAAATAACATGCTGAATGACTCTGATCATAAAAAAATAGATGCTCATCTAGACCAAGAGTTGGCAAACTTATCTGTTAAGGAACAGACAGTAGATATTTTAGGTTTTGTGGTATCGGTCACAGCTATTCAACTCTGCCATGTCAGCCTGAAAGCAGCCAGAGAAAAATACATAAAAGAAAGAGCACTGCTGTATTCCAAAAAAACTTTACAAAAAAAAAAAAAAAAAAAAAGGCAGGCAGCATTTGGCCCTCAGGCTGCAGTTTGTCAAGGCTTGATCCTGATCATTAATAAAATTTTCTTTCAATAAATGGTCTACTTAAAAAAAGAGAAAGGATATGAATCAGTACTGGGTTGATGCAAACTTAGCCAAATTCCAACTGTGTAAAAGAAATTTTTCCCTACAAATAGCCACGGGAAAAAAATTAAAATCCAAGTATATCCAAATTTTCTAATTTTATGGACATACTGCTAAGATATTTTAAAAAACTTTAATGCAGATTTTTACCAGCACTTTTTCATTGGGTGTACAGCTTGAATAAGAAAGAGTCAGTTATTTAAGAATAGCTAATATCTTAATTTTCCACTTGCTTCTAACATTACAAAAACATTTACCAAAAAGGAGGAAGAATACTCTGGGTGGGTGGGGGGTGATGTTAAGGGTAAAACTGGGGAGCTCTAACCTACGAGGGCTGGGCTTCCCAGGTTGCGCTAGTGGTAAAGAACCCATATGCCAAAGCAGGAGACATAAGAGACACGGGTTTGGTCCCTGGGTGGGGAAGATGCCCTAGAGAAGGGCAAGGGCACCCATTGCAGTATTCAGCCCTGGAGAATCCATGGACAGAGGAGCCCAGTGGGCTATAGTCCACAGGGTCGCAAGGGGTCTGATATGACCAAAGCAACTTAGCATGCACGCACCCTCGGAGGGTAAGAGAGCCACATCTTCTACCCAGTCCTCCTTCCCCGTGACCTTGACCAAGGTCACACTGACTCAGGTGTGCAGCCTGGTCCAGGAAGCAGCAGCCCGCTCTCACCTCCACGTCGAAGAGCGTTGACCCATACCCAGGCCACTCCTTGATCAAGGCCATGTACTTGGCCATAGCCTGTTCCTGGCTCATGCCCTGGAATTTCTTCCACTTGTCCAGGATGCTGGCCCGCGCGGAGCACACCTCCTCCTTGACCCACATATCCACCGTCTGCTCCTCCTCTGCCTTCTGCCGTATCGCCGAGCCGGTCCGGAAGCTCCGCCGCAGGGTCCCCTCCAGGAAGCTCGTGCGCCTCTTCTCCAGCCGCTCCCCCGGCGTGAAGCTCTTGGTGGACTGGCTGATGCGGGCCTTGAGCCTCTGCAGCGAGTAGACCTCCTCGAGGGGCGGCACCGGGGCGTGCGGCGTGTAATCCCCCTGCAGGTACTGGAGCCGCAGGGCAGCCAGCACCTGCAGGTTCTCCTCGGGGGCCGGGTAGTGGCCATGGATGACGGCTTCGTGGGCCTGCGAAGAGGCGGTCGATGGCCTTACAGGGCCAGACACTGCCGTGCCACACGAAGCCCACCTGGCTTGCTCCCTCAAACCATCAGGATTTCTCTCAAATGCCATCTTCCATAAAATGATACCCTAACGCCCCTTCGCGGCTTTAAATTTCTCCCTGGCAATAGGTACCACTGGAAATGTGTATTTATTATTTCCTCTCCCTCTCACTCCTCCCTATCCCCAACTAGGACGGTTCCTGGTACAGGAGTTCACATAATACATACGCAAGTTTCCTTCTACCAGTGAATAGAAGAGCATCCCTCCCTGGTTACGCTGAGAACTCCACGGCCACGCCTGGTTTCTAAGGACTAGCAGTTAACTGAGAAGGGTACGAATGGGTTCACCCCTGTGCGTCTGCAAAGGAGCCTAAGAACTCCATTTACCTGTTCAAACATAAAGGCGAATTCCACGCTGTCTTTTGGCACGTTGTCTGTGTCCAGGAAGCAGTAAAGTTTGAAGTAGAATTTCCAGGGCTGCTCGCCCGCCTCTGAAGTGGCGGCCAGCCTACAGATAGCAGTGGAGAGAGACAGAGGAAGTAAAACCGGATACAGGCCAAGGGTGACCCACAGGCCCATCAGCGCGTGGGATGTATTCTATGCCAGGATTCAGACACCCTGTCTGGGCTCAGAGCAGAATGTGGAGGCGGGGTGGTGGGAAAGAACACAGAGCCGGAGTGAAGCTTCTGAGAGCTCCCTGCTAACTTATCCAGGGGCGAAACACACGCTTTCATCCTAGTTTTAAAGACAACAAACAGGCAGCCTTCAGTTAAACTGAGCTAACGAGTATTTGCTGAGTGCCCATCCTGGTTAGTTCCAGCTAAGCATTCTGCTGCATCCAGAGGAAGAAAAGAAACAAAGTCTATTCCTTCATTCGCTTTGCCAACTCGCAAATATTTATAACAATTGACCTGAGGAATTCCCTGACAGTCCAGTAATTAGGACTCTGCCCTTCCACTGCCCAGGTTTGATCCCTGGTCTACTAAGATCCTGCAAGCGCACAGCACAGCAAAAAACAAACAAACAAACAAAAAAAACCACCTGAACAAAAACTGACATGAATATTAGGGAAGCGGTGTTTACATAAAGTAGAAATCTTTTCTTTTTCCCCATTTTGGCTTATCTCCAACAAAGCACTTAGATGAGGCCCAGCCAGAAGAGAGGATGTCGCTTCTCAGAGCCTTGAAGCCTGGAGCTGCTCTAAACCTCGTGGTCTTCTGCCACGTTTCTAACTTAAAGCTGCTTCTGCCCCGTATGCAGCTGGGGAGGGCGAGGGCCCAGCCTGGCTGGAGTCTTGTTATTGGCACTAGCATCTTTCTAAAGTAGGAATATCCTCTGTGTTATTTGGGGGCTGTGAATATTGTAGGTCCAAGAGATGCTAAATGGGGTGTGAAGAGTTTATAAGCTGGCTTCTATCTACTCGCCCAGCTTCAAAGCTAATGACAAGTGAAAATCTGAGAAAATCAGAAAATTCCGAGATAATAGGAATAACAGGGGACTGAGAGAAAGAATGGGGCGGAGGAACAGGGATGAGTGAATGCTATTTGAGCAGTGGCTCTATAGGGAAACAGGCAGCAAAGAGAGATGAGAAATTAAATATGCTTCAACACAGGTAAAATGAGGAGGATTCAAACATGCGCTGAAGCTGAAAATGGAATAGAAGTTCAAACCCTCTTTCTCTTAACTTCTTTCCTCTAATCTGCTGGCACTTCAGGGAGAAGGAGCTTACTTTTCAAACTTTGCCAACACATCTGCGACGATGGTCCTGCTCTCGATGGCTTTATCGACGTGTCCATTGTACTCAAAGAGTGCGAACATGTTTCTGCTGTCCTCCATGGCCAGGCCGCGGATCAGCTTCTCCACCACCTGGAACACACGGGGTCCTCAGCTGTGGTTCTAGAACATGCCTTTATCAGAAGCCAGAGGGCGCTGCCGGCACACGCGAGGGTCCAGGCAGCTTTCTGACACCATTGTGTGTGGAATTTCAAAGGTGCCATTCCCCCTGGTTCTCTTGAAATCAGTTCTCTGTCTTCCTTGCCAAAAAGAACACAGGCTATTCTGCCTCCTGGTAGGGGCAGATACTGGGCCAGTTTCTTACAAACTAGCAAGTGCATGAAACTAAAGTCCTTTTGGGGACTTGCCTAGTGGTCTAGTAGTTATGAATCCACCTTCCAAAGCAGGTGACGTGGGTTCGATCCCTGCTTGGGAAACTAAGATCCACATGCCATGGGGCAACTAAGCCTGTGTGCCAAGACATGAGAAGCCCGCACACTGCAACAAAGACCCAGCTCAGCCGAAATAAATAGATAAATAAAATTGTAAAAAACAAAAACAAAAATAAAGCCAGTTGTCTAACAGTGATTTCCGTTGATATTTCTGCTACACCAGCTTTCCTGGGTTTTATTGTACTATTCCTTTTAGCCCATTCGTTTTACAATATTAATACTAAGTTTACATTGAAAAAAGAAAGAAAGAAACTGTGTTCCCTCTCCTAGTGTTCTGGATTGTTGTTGTTTAGTCAGCCAGTCGTGTCTGATTCTTTGTGACCCCATGGACTGTAACCCATCAGGCTCCTCTGTCCACGGGATTCTCCAGGCAAGAAAACTGAAGCGTTGTCTTGGTCTCCTCCAGGGGATCTTTCCGACCCAGGGATTAAACCCATGTCTACTGGGGCCCCTGTTTTGGCAGGCAGATTCTTTACCACTGAGCCACCTGGGAAGACCCCCATGTTCCAGATTATTTGTGTGGCAAACAGAAACACTTTACTGCAGAAACGATCAGATATACCCTTGTACGGCTGCTGAGTCAGGTCCATAATCTCTACTAGACACTCCACGGCTTCTCAGATTAGCAGGATTACGGGCACTTCCTCGTTTCCTGAGCAGCTGCAGTACACCAGCTTAACTGAGCGCAGCTTTCCTGATCCGAGGAAGCGCGTGGCACTCGGGCCTCCCGCTTACCTCCCCAGCCGTGGTGTGGGAGTTGATGGTGATCTTGCAGGAACCCCCACCATGGCAGTAGACTGTGGACGTCATCTCTTGCCGATGGATCAGAGCTTCTATCTCATCTCGCGAAGGCACAAACTCTCTGCATTTGGTTTTCTTAAGAGATTCGTAAATGAAGAGGGCGTATTTTTCCATCTCAGTTCCTGGAAACTGTTCCCGTATCCTAGGAGACAAACACTGACTGTTAGTTGCCAGATTGAGCATGGCTGGCTAGGGAGAGTTGGGCAGCTTCAAGGCGCCGCAGACCAAGGTGCCCAGTGGGGTGCCAGTGGTGAGCGGAGCCAATGCCAGCCACTTCTGTAGTTCACCCTGTGCCGTTTACAGACGAAAGCAGCAGAAAGGGAGAGAAAGGAAGGAGGAAAGATAGAAAATCCAGAGACCAAAGACCCCAAGTATGACTGGGAGCAACTTTTGCTACCAGCTGACCTCTGCAGAGCTATTAGCCAGGTGCCTCATACTGTCCTGTGAAAATCCCTTATCACAGTTAATCTGCATCTGAATCAGACAGTTTCCACCTGCTTGATTTGAAACAAATATCTAAGGTTTTTTTTGTTTGTTTTTTTTCCTGTTTATATAGAGTTTGCATGTGCTAAGCTGCTTCATTCATGTCTGACTCTCTGCAACCCCATGAACTATAGCCCGCCAGGCTCCTCTGTCCATGGGGATTCTCCAGGCAAGAATACTGGAGTGGGTTGCCATGCCCTCCTCCAGGGGATCTTCCCAACCCAGGGATCGAACCCATCTCCTGAACTGCAGATGGATACTTTACTGCTGAGCCACCAGGAAAGCCCTCATATAGAGTGGTGGCATTCAATTTATCCAACGTCCTACACATCAGGACACAACTCTCAAAGTGACCTGGCCCCTGGACCAGCCCCGTGTGGTTCAGAGACACAAAGGTCGTCTGCCCCCGGTAAGCTGCTCAGGTGACCTAGGAGGCTGACCCACACCAGGCGTCTTCTGTTTTGGGTCTGAGTTTTCGGAGCCACGGGCCACTGCACCCCTCAGCATGGGCAGAGCCGCCCAGGCTACCTCGTACCTTCTCAGGTGGAACTTGAGGTACTTGAGGATCCCGCGGCTGGGCAGGAAGGTGCAGCTCAGGCAGGTGAGGATCTGCCAGCTGCAGAGGTTGCCCACGCTGCCCGGGTGGGGCACCTTGTTGGTCTGCTTGATGAGCTGGCAGTACAGCTCGTCTCGCAGAGGCCGGAGGTCGTGCCCCGTCTGGAGGATGCCTTGGATGATGGGAATAGGGTCGGACATGGACTCCAGCTGCTGGAGTGAGTTGAATATCTTGATGGCTTCGTCCTGAAGCGTCGTGTAGCCCTTGTCTTTGAGCACTAGGAGGAGCAAAACAAGCGTGAGTCACACGAAGGTTCGGGGATGGTACCCTCTGAGCAGTGCCCACCCTGGGGGTTCGGAGAAGGTACCCGCTAAGCAGCAGACAAGAGGCAGGACTGGGGACTGGAGCTATTTCAGGATGCAGGGCCCATCATGTGCCCGGGACACGCCCGTCAGCCAAACTGAGGCAGGCTACATTATTTTTAGTTGTTTAAACTATTTAAACACATAACTGAACTATTTTACTGTGCAAAATGCTTACTGAGAAGCTGGTCTATGCCAAACAAGCTCCACATCTGACAGGTAAGACACCTGTTTAGGGTCTGCTTCTCACAGTGTTCCCCAGTCGTTTTCGCACCAGAGACTGAATTTGTGGAGGACAACTTCTCCATGGACCAGGTGAGGTGGGTGGGGATGGTTTGGGGATGATTCACGTGCATTATATGTATTGTGTACTTTATTTCTATTTTTATTACATCAGCCACCTCTGATCACCAGGCATTGGATCCTGGCGGTTGGGAAGTCCAGTTCTAGTATACGAAGGGCACCATGAGTTCCTGGGGAGAACTGGCATGTTCTTTAACACAACAATCCTCATGCCGCTATAACCAATCAACGCGTATCTGATGGAGCTCAAGAGTTCACAGGGAACCGCAGCACCGTGTCCCGGGTCTGGGTGGAATCTGGGACTCACGGTTGAGGTTGATGTCTCCGTAGGGCAGGGGCAGGAGTGGTGAGTGCAGCGGGTGGTGGGTGTGCCTCAGGATGGGGTTCCGCTTGTATATCTGCTCCACCACGTCCGAGTTCAGGCAGTTCTCCTTGAGAAGAACAGGGCCATGAGAGAACGCCCATGAGCTTATCATAAGAAGCATACACGTGAAAGAACAAAGCCACCCGCATCCACCTGCACATGAACGGTTTTCATACGTCACAAAACACCTGCAGCTTGGGGATGGTGTGGGAATCCAGCATTCACCATCTCAAGCACCAAGATACCCACCAGCGATGTTTCAGGACGAATCTCACATTCCTGTTTTTCTTACATAGCTTATTCTCATTCTTTTTCTTTGGTCTGCATATATTGTCCTATGTTATTTGAAAACCTTCCCTCTGGAGATTGTTGGTGTTGTTCAGTCACTAAGTCGTGTCTGAACGACCCCATGAACTGCAGCATGCCAGGCTTCCCTGTCCTTCACTTCACTCCTGGAGTTTTGCTCAAACTCATGCCCACTGATGCCATCCAACCATGTCAACCTCTGTCATTCCCTTCTCCTCCTCCCCTCAATCTTTCCCAGCATCAGGGTCTTTTTCAGTGAGGTGGCTCTTTGCATCAGGTAGCTAAAAGATTGGAGCTTCAGCATCAGTCCTTCCAATAAATATTCAGGGTTTGTTTCTTTTAGGATTGACTCCCTTGATCTCCTTGTGGTCCAAGGAACTCTCAAGAGTCTTCTCCAACACCACAATTCGAAAGCACCGATTCTTCCGCACTCAGCCTTCTCTATGGTCCAACTCTCATATCCACACACGGCTACTGAAAAATCCATAGCTTTGATTATACAGACCTGTGTCAGCAAAGTGATTTCTCTGCTTTTTAATATGTTGTCTAGGTTTGTCATAGGTTTTCTTCTAAGGAGCAATCTCTGGAAATTACATATACTTAAAAAATTAATAACTTCTCTTGCTAATTATTTAGCCATAAGTAATTTAGCAAATCATGCTATCTTGGTTTGTAATTCATTTTAAAAATAGGAATTCCCTAGCTGTTCAGTGATTAGGACTCTGAGTTTCTATTGCACGGGGCCTGGGTTTGATCCCTGGGTGGGAAACTAAGACTCTGCAAGCTGTGTGGGGTGGCCGCTATGAAAAAAAAAAAAAATTTTTTGCTAGTTCTCTCACTGGTCTTTCGTATCCTCCATCTGAAAATGACACTGTAATATGCGATCAGTGAGACTGTTCTTTCCTGAGAACTCCTGAAATATAAGAGCTCCTCTCAGAGAATTTCATCATGTATTCACGTTCCTAAAACATTAATTTGGGATCTGAAAAAGTCACAATTATTTTTAGAACTTTGAATCAACAGAAAAGTTGGAGGAGAGGCAATAAATCATTCTATTGTGGCAATTTCATTTCCACTATGAAACTTTTTCCGTAACACTCAACTGAAAATGAGAAGGAAATGTGTTTTAATTACTTAAAAAATCTGATAAGGAAATAATTAGGGCAACTTGACTCATTTTTCAAGAAGCATTGCTTCATATCGAAAAATTTTACTTACTTTTTAAACATCTGATTTCAAATGAATTCAATGTATTTGTCTAAGTTACGAAGTGCTTCTAAATGTTAAGAATCACATTTTCACAGTTAAAAACTATTTACTCTTTCATGTTTGATTTTATAGTAAACAGAGGGGTAGATAAGATATAGCTCTGAAGAGAAAGTTCAGCTGATACATGCTTTCTTTCTTTTCTCACAGGAAATCTTCAAAAAATTCATTTTTTTTTTGGACATGAAATGACATTATTAGTTTCAAGTGTTCCTAATGACATATTAGTTTCAAGGGTTCCCCAAACATCTCTGCAGTTTGTAGGATAACTGACTTGCAGGAATTTGACTCCAAATGCCCAGAAAACATATCATTTTGGAATCAAGAGGCTGACTTGAATTTAGTGGGTAATAATTTCCTAATCAATGCATTAGACCCTCTCCCACCTTTACAAAGGCGCAGCTTCCCTCCTGGATCCGATGAGTTCCTTTCCTTGACGTACATCAGTAAATACATTCCTGCCTTGCTATCATTCTGGTATCCTTTCTGTCATAGCTCTGGCTCTCTCCTTCGTATTGGAACCCTGCCCACGTGGACAACTTGGAGGAACAGCATAAAAATAACTCCCCTGACTTGCTTCTGCACGAGGGACTGGTTGTATGTGAACAATACAACCAGAACATCCCACGTCTCCATTTTCATTCCTAGAAAATGAGCACCGTGCCATGATCTTTGTTCATGGCTGCCATTTAATCACTCATTCAATATCTACTCAGAGCAAGTAATCTTATCAACAGAAAACCACAACTTAACAAGGTCAATGTTGGTCCAGAAACTTGGGAGCTTCTTCTGTGAGTTTAGAAGCACCTAACAAGGAATTCAATTTTCTAGACCCATCCTGGGCTTCTCCCTGGTGGCTCAGGGGTCGAGAATCCACCTGCCGAGGCAGGAGGCGTGAGTTTGGTTGCTGGGTCAGAAAATCCCCTGGAGGAGGAAACGGCAGCCCACTCCAGTATTCTTGCTTGGAAAATCCCATGGAGAGAGGAACCTGGTGGCCTATAGTCCATAGGGTCGCCAAGAGTCAGACATGACTGAGCACTAGGAATTAGTTTTAGATTATAGGCTTTTAGTGAATCCACTTGTGTGGTCTAGAAACTGTTGAGTGAAAGTAGAATTATTTTGTGACTCCTAGAAGGGCCCCAACTTGGGCTCAAGTGGAATCTGCGACATGCAGGTTGTCCCTCACACAGATCACACCATGTCCCTGGGGGCTCCCCAGAGCCCCCACCCCAAATTACAGACCACTGTCCCTCTGCCTACACAGTTCTACAGCGGGGTTTGCCTTGGTGGCCACGCCTAACACCTCCCCAGAGACATGATAGCTTTAGCATCACATCCCACGTGTAGTCGAGCATTCAGATTTTTTAAAACCCGGATGCACAAACACGAACTTGACCAAGAGTTAGTTTTGACTACAGAGTGAAAATGAAGCGTGACTAATGCTGACGTCGTGGTGTTCCGAGGGTGAGAATCTGAGCTACCGTGGACCTCCATGGCCACTCTCACCTTGATATCTTGAATCAGCTGCTGCGTGGGCGTGTCAATGGGGGCCTTGGTGTCGGTCACGTTCTGAATGGCGCTGGACCACCTGGTGGCCTCGTTGAGCAGCTTGGTGTAGAGCCGGTAGCAGTGCTTGCGTCCGTACACGGTGACGTTCCAGTAGCCTATGAGAGAGGACACGCACACACCACCCTCGGGGGCCAAG
Source organism: Cephalophus harveyi (assembly GCA_006410635.1). Taxonomy (NCBI): domain Eukaryota; kingdom Metazoa; phylum Chordata; class Mammalia; order Artiodactyla; family Bovidae; genus Cephalophus; species Cephalophus harveyi. The sequence goes on from SJYT01075170.1 coordinate 276,873, forward strand.
CTGGCATCCCGCACCAGAGTCCCAGAAATCCAGCACCCACGTCGTCTCCACCTCAGTCCCTTATTATTTAGTTCAGGAGCTACTCGCTGACTTCTTCCAAATGCCCTGCCCTGCACTAGATACCCAAAGTCACGTGGAGGTTACAGTTGAGAGGGAGAGACAAACATTAAAAGGATAGGCCCAGAATCAAACATATAATTAGTCCCATCTGCTCTAAAAGAAGCAACAGGCATAAACTAAAGCCTTGTTCAAGGCTCTAGAACAAGAGTGAGAACTCTTGACTCAGATTTCTGACTTTTTCCCCCCTGTTCTGTTCCTTCTCTTCCTTTCCTTAGGATTCTCCCTCCTCCCGTCAAAAGAAACTGTTTATGCAAAGCAAGCAGTCCAAGTGTTCAGACACCAGACGAAAGTGCAAGGGAGTGATTTCAGTTAAAAAAAAAATGAGTATTTTTTGAACGGAGTAACTATACTAAAAAAGCACAAAGTCACAACTAGCAACAAAAATCAAAATAAACAATCTAGAAACGTCTTTCATAATAGGGGAAAGAAAGGGGAAAAAGGGGGAAAGAAAAAGGGGGAAAGGAGAAAAGAAAAGCTTGTGTGACTATATTCTACTGGGCTATGTTCACTGACACTCAGAATTCACCTTGCTTTTAGGCTGCATTATGATTCTCAGGGTGTAACAGTGAGAAAGACAAAACACAAGCACAGAAAAACAAGGCGTTCTGCAGGAAAACCTTTGTTTGTTTACATTTCATTGCCCTGAGAAGAATCTTTCTGCAACTCAATAAATCAGGACCCTTTACCATGGTTTACATTATCAAGTGTTCATATAGGTAACCATGGATAGCCTCAAAAGATAATTAAGCAAGGAAAGAGGTATTTTTTGGAGGGGAGAGGAGAGAACATACACATGCTAGGTGGGGACCTCGCCCCTTTGCTCTGAGCAAACCCGGAACTCCTATGATCAATCGGGCCATGTCTCAAGCACGATCAGCCCGAAGCACACAGCACCGCTTACCCGTCTCTTTAAAGATCTTCTCATCAGGTGGGACGACCGAACAAAGACTATTGAGAACCAGGGTGCCCAACTTCAGAGCGTTCTTCTCCGAGCTCTTGTAGTAATCCAAGGAATTGTGCGTGAGCACAAACCACCGTTTCTTCAGTTTCAGGGAAGACATCTTCGGACTGTTTTTCACTTCTTTGTGCAACCACCCTGGAAAGACAGACTGAAGTGTTAATTCAAAACTGGGATGAGCAACATCTCATACCAGGTGACAATCAGCTTACAAATGGGGTGTCTTTCTATACATCTGCTAGCAATGGCCACGATCCTTCCTTATTTGATGATTTTTAACAATGCCAGCAGGCAAAATCATCCAAGGAGGAGGGGATATATGCACACATACAGCAGATTCAGTTCTTTGTACAACAGAAACACAACACGGGAAAGCAATTATGCTGTGGTTCAGTCACCGAGTTGTGTCCGACTCTTTGCGACCCCATGCACGCCAGGCCTCCCTGTCCCTCACCATCTTCCCAAGTCTGCCCAAATTGATGTCTATGAACTTGGACAAAGCAATTATACTCCAATTAAAAAAAAAAAGAGGCAAAATTATTCAGAAAAGAGGCTCAAAATGGAAATGCAGCAGATACGCATATAGATGAAAACAGGGCTCCGTAAGTCAGAAAGCCTCAGGGCATCACCTCTCACTATGAATTCCTGACCCTCCACTCTGGTGTCGCCCTTGGACCTCTGCAGCAGCGTTATCCAATGGTGCATCTCCTCCGGCGTGTCGGCGTTGCAGTGAAGCACCCGGTTGGCCGTGATGATCACGAACGAGTTGGGTCTGAGCGGTGGGGAGAGAAGGAAGCAAACCCGCTTAGCTCGACTGAAACCGTCACCTCTGTGTGAACCAAGACTGAACGTCTTTTTCCTGGCTTACGGGTCATGGGGAGAAAAACGGCAGTGCTATTTGTATTTTCTGCTGAGGCAAATCTCGCTCATTTCTGCAGGATTTATTTCATGCCTCATTAACCTTTACACTTGGAGCAACACATTCTGAAAGGTCCTGGAAGGGAAAACATTTCTTCATGCAAAACTTTCCAGATGAAATTTGGTTCCGGGCAGGCTAACCAAAGTGACCATGGGGTAAAGATTTTTTTTGGATGCCTCGCCAAAGTAAATTTCTTCCTGCCTTGGATAATATTTCTGTGGGTAGGTAATGAAATGTCAGACACCAGTAACAGAAGATCAGTACACAGCTGTAAGTGGAACATCTTATACACTTGACTATGCCTGGAACAGAGAGCCACCTGGATCTATGACCTCAGTGTGAGCCGACAAGGGGGCCTTTTCCAGGCAGAGATAAATTAATAATGGAAATTTACTTTCTCCTGCATCTTTTTATCTGGCAATGCCCTGAATCTCTCATACGACCTTGCTTCTATTAATTCTGAATCACTGGAGCTAGGAACTACGAACAATAGTTTGTAGCTTTTCAAATGTTTGCTGAAGCTAAGTGCTGCAAAAATTCAAGGAAAAGAAAGAGGCAGGACTATAGTATGGACAGACAGGTGGTCCTTTAAAAACGAGATTTTTCTAGAGTCGGGAAAGGAAAAAGGTGAGCACTTGGGGAAGAGGGAAAAGCCAGGTAGGGATGGAAATTTCTCCCATGGATCATCACATGCCCAACGTGCCAGATGAAGGGGTTTAGAAGGAGAGAGATGCAGGCAGGAACGTGACCGTCAGAATAAGGACCTGGGCTTTGATGATTGACATGACATGCACGTGTTCAAGGCTCCTGAGCCAGGTACGAGGAGGTGCAGGGTGACTAGTAGAAACAAAGAATACAGTCCAGAAAAGCCTTCACGAACGGTGAGTGACGACACCTCAGAACTCTCATTTGGCCCAGGAGATATGATTTTTGCTGTCAATTTGAATTCATTTCTATTCTCTCTAAAGCAACGTTATTGAAGGCAGAAGTCAATTTCCACTCGTACTCAGAATTCTTAAGTGAAGAAGCAAAATAAAGATGGTAAAGATGATGGTCACTGGGTACAAAGACCCGTGAGACCACTGCCAAAGATGATCTGCCTTCAAAAACAAAAAAAGCAAAACTGAAAATATGCTATTTTTAAGGGCACAGGTAAGGAAGGCATGTCAAGGAAAATAAATGACTGGTTTAATTTATTAGTACTCTACATATAAACTTCCATCAAAATCCTTTTCCAGTTCATTATTAATTATAGAAGGGGGGAGTTCACCCACCCCTGCGCTGGGACGCAAGCATTTTCTTCCTTTATGAATCCCAAGTTTCTCCCTGTTTTCTTGTTGTTATTGTTTAAACGCCTAGTTGTATCTGACTCTTTTGTGACCCCAAGGACCACAGGTTCTTCTGTCCATGGGATTTCCCAGGCAAGAATACTAGAGTGGGTTGCCATTCCCTTCTCCAGGGGATGAACCCACATCTCCTGCACTGCAGGGAGATTCTTTACCACGGGGCCACCTGGGAAGCCTGTTTGTCTCTATGACTGTCTAAATTAGGTTTCCATGGTCTCCCTCACCCCTGATCCCCCGCACACCACAGACACCCAGAGAGGAAGACCGTGATTGCTGGAGCGGACCAGGTGGGAACATGAAGCCTGGAGTCATCTCCAAGGCCAGAGCATGGAGGCCTGTGGTGCCTGCAGTAATGAGCAGGTACTTTCGCTAACCTTCACAACTGAGCTTACCTGTCTGGGCTGTCCGAGGCGCACACAGAATCGATCAGCCCCACATCCAAAGTGCCCTGGAAAGGAGCGAAAAGCAGAGAAACTCAGAGAACCACTGGAGTACAGCACGCATCATGATAACATCCCTAGATGACGCCTCTCCAAGCAGGCAAACAAAAAAGGCTCCTTCTTTTTGTGTTACCTGTGAAGTAACAGTTATCTAAGGAAACATTCCCCTTCATTCAGTACAGACAGCCTTGAGACAGGGCAGAATCTACAGTCTACTCATTAAATAAACTATAAGCGAATCTTTCTATCTTGTTCCTAAAATACTTTCAGTAAAGGGTGTTTACGAACTTCTTTCAATCGTACCAATTTTCTGATTTATATTATGATCTATCTTGAATTTTATATTTACATGAAAAGGAAACCACTTCTAAAATATGGTTTCGTGGCTCTGTTTGTACATGTCTGGGATAGAGCAACGGCAGAATGAATACGATTTGTAATTCAGTAAATCTTTTGAAGAAAATATAATAAGCTTTCACGATTTCATAAAAACTGGAATTTTTTTTGTTCAAGATGGGCAAACTGTAATCTATTACTACTCACAATCTCCTATAATTTCTTGTGTTTTTGCATGATTTTTACCAAAATGCTCCTGTTTCTCTCTTTCATTTTTATAGGGTGTGTGCCTGTGTGCTTAGTTGCTCTAGTCATGTCCAACTCTTTGCGACCCCCTGGACGGTAGCCTTCCATGACGCAGGACATGGATCCACTGTCCATGGGGATTCTCCAGTGGCAGCCATGCCCTCCTCCAGGGGATCTTCCCAACCCAAGGATCAAATCTGTATCTCCTGCATCGCAGGGAGATTCTTTACCAACTGAGCCACCTGGAAAGCCCAATTATTATACTATTACTTAAAAAAAAAAAAACTGCCCACAAGTTCCTGGTCCCCTTGCCCCGCTTCGCCCCAGCGCAGCTTACATACCACAGCGTTTTGTGGGTTGGCCTGCTCATCATGCATCTCCCGAATCTCCTGGTCTGTGGATGCGTGGACCTGACTCAGCACACTGAACCACTGGCTGCGGGAAGGAGACAGCGAGGGTCAAGGGATGGCCAGTCTCTGCACTTACGAAACAGGGACACCCTGTTCCACCTCCCCTGAAAAAATGACATCTCCTCTGAGCAACTTTCTTAACTTGCCTGTTCCTCACGGGTAAATGTAGATATACTAACACCAGGAGCACGGGTAGAACAAACAGCCAAAGTACCTGAAGTACCATCTGATGCGACTTCCAATCAGTGGGAAAACCCTTTTCTCTTTCCTACATTCACGTGGACATTTAATGCTGATAGTGAGTTTCTAGAGAAATTGGCAGCACGAAATGAGACCCTCAGTTCTATCCAAAACCCTGAGGTCAAGAGTCTTTACTGAAGATATTATTTATGACCTACGAAACATTCAAGTGCCTTCTCGTTTTAAAAAGTATATTCCGAGATAAGAAGACCTATAATATAAAAGCATCATCTTGGGTGTCTACTCAATCCCAGGATGAGGTTTCCAAACACCTGATAGGATTTCTACCTAGGTGTATAAAACCACAGCAGAGCTGGAAATAGAAAACAAATGCCTAAAGTAGAAAATTATTTTAACTAGAGAACTCTTCTGTCTTCATTTTAAAAGGTTTTTGGTACTTTCAGCCTCATCAGATTCAGATAATGAAGGAAAACAGGTCAATTCCAGAAAGTCAAGCAGAACAAAAGTTATGTTGTAACTAGAAACACAATACACGCTTGAGAAAAATCACTACACATATCCAGTTGTCTGTTGGCCCGTCAATCCATCCATCCATCCATTATTTACTAAGCAACTACAAGTGAGAGGTACCCAATGTGAGATTCCAAGATATCCTTCCCCTGCAGGGGGCTGATCAGACACATACACACACTCCTGTAACTAAAGCTGAGAAAGTACTTGGTATCCAATGGCATATTTAACTAAAAAAAATTAATATCTATATTTAAAGGTAAGTCATGTAAATTATTTACAGCAAAGCACTAAAAATTTCTGTGATTCCTAAAGCAGAAACATGCAACAAAGAGCTTGAAAATAAATACTCAACACAGAGAGACTCTTAGGGAGACCAATGGAAACATTTTAATATGAATTTGTTTGTCAGCTCTAGTTAATCCAAAGGCAAGACTTTATAAAGCTCAAAAACATCCCAAGTTAAACACTGAGCAACATATACATTTAAAATGTAGGTCACATGGGATCAGATAGACAGACAGACAGACAGACACACACACACACAATTTGCTGCAGTTTCCATCTGTACAGGTGACCCCCTCAAATCTAAAAAAATCTCTTCTCCTAAATCAAGTACAACTCAGAATCTGAAAAAGAATTTGTAAAAATGTGCTCCACTGGTCAGGGCAAAAATTCCTTGGCTACAATATTCCAAATGTTAAATTTAGCAGGTTCATTATGGCACAAAACAGACAGGGCTGCTGCCAAGCGCTGGGTCTATAATTCAGTTGCAAAGCCGTGGGCATTCCCTGGACCGCAGAAAACCACACGTGGTCTCCAGGAGTCTCAGACAGAATGATGGGGTTGTAATCCCAGGTCTGCTTGTTTTTCCAGCGTGTGTCATGATTTATGGATCTCAGTGGGGGTTTTAGTTCGTTCCCATGGGAAGAATTATTTTCTTTGCCCTTAATGCTGCTGCCACGGTGTTGTATCAACACAGAAACATCCAAAGGGCAAGGGGTCATAAAGGCCCCGAGAACTCTCTGGAAGATTCTAGTGATTTCTGAGCTGAAAAGTGAATTCTCCAGGCAAGAATACTGGAATGGGTTGCCATTCCCTTCTCCAAGGGATCTTCCCAATCCAGGGACTGACCTGGGTTCTCCTGCATTGCAGGCAGATTCTTAACCATCTGAGCCACCAGGGAAGCTCTGAAAAGTGAAGAACACAGGCCAAGGGATGTCACCCTCATAAATTAGAAGGTATTTTGTGGCATTGCTCAGATGAGCATTTTGAGCTCAGACGAGCTCCTTTTGTTGGCGGTGGATGACAGGCAGCTCCAACCTGACCCGACACACCCAGAAAGCAGCAGGGTCAGACAAGACACAGGCTCTCCTGAGTGATGCCGAGGGGCAGACCCCAGTCCTTAATTGGTGCCCGTTGGCACAACAATGGACATCGAGGTCCAGGAAAGTCAGACAACCTGCCACACAGCCAATAAGAGACACCATGTCTTCTGAGCTCAGTCAGAAGTCTAAGCTCCTAACAGAGGCTTTCTGCCTCTGTTCAGCAGAACTGAGCTTGCCTTACTTTACAGATTATACTAGCTTTTCTCTGTACCTCTGTCTCCTAGGCTATAAAATCGGTTAACAGTAACTCCTGCTACCCCGTCGGGTTGTTGTGAGAATTAAATGAGTTAGTATACATTAAGCATTTTGAATACTGCTTGGAATGTAGTAAGTTCCCTCTAAGTGTTAACTAACTCTCCAGCCATGGAATTCTTCACTGTCATATCCTTAAGCACCCTCCCAAAAGCCACAATTCTGGCATTTGTCTAAACAGCCAGTGGTGAATGATCCTGCTTTTTCAACCCTTAAGCAAACAGAAGCTGCTCCCTTCCAAAGCTCAGAAGCTTCCAGAGGGTGGCTTTCAGCTGTGTGGAGGAGCGCAGTTTCCATATGCCGCTGGTGACCGTAAAAGCCTGAGTGGACCCATCAAAGGGTCTGTCCAGTGGCAAGTGAAGCTGGAAATCCACGTGCTTTGTTACTGTAACAGACATAAACCCCAATGAAAGAGTCCCCAGGAGACAAGTATGCCATGCATTCAGCTCTTCCGACTCAGTCCTTCAACCATCCTATCAGAAATACCCAACTAGAAAAATCAGCTAAGAGCTTTTCAGGGCTGGTCAGCTCAACAGTGACTCATGTGACATCCAGGCCGGCAGAGGAACGAGGACGTAGTTACGACCGAGTCGCCAGCACAGCGCCTCACCTGGCGTCTTCTGGGGATTCCGCGATCAGATGGAAGGTCCTGTCGGCCATGATGATGTCAATCCCGTTCTCTTTGCTGGTGTTATCTATGATCTCCCTGCAGGGGAACACAAGCACCCAACGCAGATCAGATCGGGAACAGAGAATGAATGCTTAAGGAGGGGCAAGAAGAGAACTTTCACAGTAACTGAAAAATCAGACACCAATCCTTCAGCCTTTTCACTTTGAGAAATGAAGGGGCCTCTGGGGGTGGGAGACTCCTTCTTGCTTGAGAATGGGGGGGGGTGTCTGCTGGGGGGGTTGTGGAGAGGTGGGAACGGGGTTAGGGGGCATCCTTGACTTCTCTAGGGAGGGGCCTCTCTTCTCCCACTGGCCCATGCAACGCCCACCCAGTTCAGGGGCCCCGGTCTGCCTGAACCTTCCCTTGGCTCCCCACTGCTCTGTAAAGGACCCCTACATTGGCGCCAATCTGCAAGAGCACTTTCACTCATCACAGCATTCTATCAAGGTTTAAGGCCCCGCTGACACCTCTGACTTCCTCTGGTAAGGGCACACTATTTCCACTAGGGGCTTCGGGGTGAAGAGCAGGACTTCAGTGTCTCTAGATCTCAATTCCACCTGGATCTGATCCTAACATTCTTAAAGAACCCTAGAGGTTCAAACTCAGTTGACCAGGCTCAGAAGAGCAGGGTAAAACACAAGCAGCTCTTGGGATGGGACCTGAGGCGGCAATCTCCTGATGAAGAAGGGTGTTGGGGATACAGACAGCTTGCTTTGACAGCTGAAGTAGCACAGCTGTTTCCAGTAAAACACTTATTTTACAACCAGAACATTCAGCAGTCCGCTTAGAGAAAATAAACACGGTATGACCTTTTAGCTAGAATCACTGAGATGAGATTTCTTAAAGGAAATCAACCCTGAATACTTATTGGAAGGACTGATGCTCAAGCTAAAGCTCCAATCTTTTGGCCACCTGATGCGAACAGCCCATTCATAGAAGGTGGGAGGAGCAGGGGATGACAGAGGATGAGATGGTTGAATGGCATCACCAACTCAATGGACATGAGTTCGAGCAAACTCTGGGAGATGGTGAAGGACAGGGAAGCCTGGAGTGCTGTAGTCCCTGGGGTCACAAAGAGTTGGACATAACCTGGCAACTGAAAAACAACAACTAAGATAAAATATTTTGAAAAACCAAGAAGATCAGAATTCACACAGCAGTCTGTGACGCCTTCTCAAGTGTGGAAGACAGAGGTGACCCTGATGGGGGAAGATCAGCCAGGTGTCTGATACTGCAGCCTCTGGAGCAGGGTGACAATTTTCAGGGGAAATCTAACCAGACCACATCATCCCAGACTAGCCCCTTAGATTCCTGGGAACTCAGTTACCTTGTGTATAAAATGAGTGGGTGCCATGGTTCCAAGCCACAGCAGGCCCACCAGAATCCTGGGGAACATTCAGAAAACCCAGGTGGAGTTTTTCAGGGTAGAACCCAGTGACTTGCATTTATAAGAAGATTCCCTGGAGGTGATGATACTGTCAGGGTCTCAATAAACACAGCGTGTCAACTACAGGATAAATGAGGCAGCATCTCCAGTAACAGATGGGGAGTGAAAGAAAAGATGAAGGGGATGGTATATAAATTGAAAGCAATTTGAGAGATCTGTCAGCTGATCAAAAACTATGAACCTTATTTGGATTCTGATTTGAAGAAAGAAACCAACCGGAACCAATAACATTATCACCTCCATTTATAAGATAACTGGGGAAATCTGAATAATGCCTAGAATTTGGATGACAGGAGTTCATTTTCTTTTTTAAATGTGATAATAATATCGTGATTATATATTTTAAAACGTCTTAATCTTTAAGTGAATACCAAATACTTACAAATGAAATTATATGGTTAGGGCTTGATTTAAAAATGTAGTTTGGGGAATTCCCTGGCAATCCAGTGATTAGGACTGGGTGTTTTCACTGCCATGGGTGTGGGTTCAAACCCTGGTTGGGGAACTAAGATACTATGAGTCACACAGCTCGGTCAACCACAACAAAAACTGTAATTTGCAGTGGGGAAGAGCAGGGTGGGATCACAAATCAAACACCACTGGCTGGGAGTGGGTAACCACTGAACGTTGAGTAATGAGCACACGAATTTCCTTCTAGTCTCCAACCTATGCTTGCATATGACTGAAATTTTCTATAATACAAACTACGTATTTTTTATGTAATAAAAAATGAAGAAAACCTTACGATGGTGAAACCTTAACAACTCATTGCCTTCTCTCTGCAGAACATGACCAACAGCTGAAGAACTAACACCTCCTTACCTCTATAATTTCTACAGAACACCTGGAGAACAGGGCTCTATTAAGCACTTATTTGCTATACAGTGAGCAGCAAAAGGAACATCCATCAAATTTACACCAGTGAAATTCACGACCGTAATTGTCTCTCTCAGCCTCCTGGCATCTGTGACTCCCCCCGCCTATGGGGTGAAGAGAGGACCATCGTGGTCTACACGGCAGGGGGAGACTGCAGGAGGCTCAGAGCTGGGCCACGCTGCAAACGCGTGCAGGACTCAGACTCAAATTCCCACGAACCCATCTGACTATGGAACATGGGATCCTCCTAAGGAACCCCAAAGGGGCAGCCTAGAAAGTTCCAATACTCTGCTGTTTGTTCCAATTTCAGTGTTTGTCCTTAAATACATAACTGATTAAACTCTCCACTTTTCAATGGACCATTTTCTAAAGTTCCTGATGCTGCTTGAGTAAAAGCGAGATGTCGTTTTTAGGTCTCATGAATTCAGGGGTTAATTCAGTCTCTCAAAGCTTATTTTTATCCGTTTTCTAAACATACATGATTGCTCAGTTTGAGTGGGTAGTAGCTACATGCCATCCCCAAATTTTATGCTCAGTATTTAGTTACCCAAGAAAATCAGCTACTCCTCAATTCTCAGTATTTTCTAAAAACCTTACTTAATTTTTAACAAATACAATAGGCCCTCAACAGTTCAATGCTTTGATTCATAAGAACCTGGAAGAAGGGAATTCCTTGGTGGTCCAGTGAACCCAGCAAAGGTGGGGCACAGATGATTCATTCCACTCCCCTCCAGATGGACTGTGCGCTCCCAGGATAGCCATCTGTTGGCTACAGCTGGGCATGGGAAGAAATAAAAGTGATAGGCTGATCCATAGAAAGATGACAAGATGCTCAACCAATGGATCAATATCAACCATGAGTCGTGTGTACGGCCAATCACATTTCCAACAGGTTAGTCCTATGTTCAGCGAGCATCTTATAACCCAGAGCTGAATGTTTGCAAACTCAAGTGAATTTTCCCAGATGGTCTTATTTCTCTGATTTCCTAATAATTCAACCCACTGAAAGGAATGGTGAGGACTCTCGATCACCTCCTACAACCTACTGCTTCAGAGAACATGTCCCAGACAGTCCCAGGCAGTCCCAAGCCCTGCCAGGGCCCATCAACGTACTTGGCTGCCCGGACCTCCACGGTGCCCTTGAGCTTCTCCTCGCTGTCGTTCTCGAAGTACATCAGCTTGGCCTGGCGGAGGACGAACCAGCGCTTCTTCCAGTTTCTCCTGGACAGGGTGGAGGAGCCGCCGCCCTTCTTGTGCAGCCAGCCTTGCTTGAGGGCCTCCTGCTTGGAGCGGAACCACAGGAACGTCTCGTCCTTGAGCACGCACCAGCGGCGCTTCCAGGAGTTCATGAGGCCACCTGTCTCCCCAGGGTTCGGGGGGAAGGGAGGGGTTTGAGGAAAGTCCATCAAGCTGGATGTTAAGATCAATAAGTCTTAAGGTTCAGCCCATCCTTAACTTTGCACCAAATGTCCACCCTGCAGACATGCCCCCAACAATGGATCACAGCACTGCAGGGTCATGTTCAGGGGGAGCGGGGCAGGGGCCACAGTGGCTTGCTTGAATTACATCAGAAGCCTTCCTGGGACTTCCTGGGTGGTCCATTGGTGAAGATCCTGCACCTCCACTGCAGGGGGACACAAATTCAGTACCTGGCCAGGGAACTAAGATCTTGCACACCATTAGATGCAGCCAAAAAAAGAAATATACTCTTTCTTTATTTCCAAAGAAGTTCCTACTCACTTAGCTTAGAAATCTTGGTGAGGAGCTTAACACCAAGACTACAAAGGGACGGATAGTCTAACCCTGTAGTGAGGCAGGACCATGGGGGGTTGGGGCAGAGGGTGGCGGAGAACCATTTCCATCCTTATGGATCGTGTTTCTGGCCAGACACCCCAGGGAGGGGAGATTAGTTTAAAACTGTGCCCAAGTTAACACTTTCCTTCTTAGTTTAGTCAATGTGAGAGGAACAACATCTATAAGATTCAGGAGTCCAGCAATAAACTCTAACTTACATAGGAAAATAACATGTCCCCTTTTCCCAATAAACATCTTTTCAGAGAAAAACATCATTATCTGAAAATGGTTTACATGTACAAGGTATAAAATTTAGACTATGAAACAAAGACTCCAAACTGTGATAGCACCGTGAATGTGAGAATTTAGCTGTAATTTCTTTCGTGGAAATAAATCTGGTTGAAGGAAACTAGACCAGGATATACAGATATTACCTTTTACAAGATAAAAAATATTTCTAATAGTCTTCCAGCAGGATAATTTTATTATTCTTAGATTCCCAAGACACTCAAGAGTGACATTTTGCCACCATGAGTCACGAATCTGTTTTAACAAATCCACCAAAGAATACCACATCTACTTCAATAACTGTAAAATGTCCATAAGTTATCTCTCTGATCCACCAGTAACACAAATAAAGAGTATCTAAATGTGGATACCAAAAATGAATATAGAGGAAATGCTTTCCTTTTACAGATTAGAAATATATTTAAAACAGACATTCTCAGATTAATTTTTTCAATGGTTGCTCAGTGATTACAGATCTCAATCTCACAGTGGAACAAGAGAAAAAAAGATAACACTGGTTTGTGTGTGCGTTGCAGAGCTCACGTGTTTCGCTGACTTATACAGACGACAGCCCTGTCTCGTATCTACAGAACGTCCTGCTTACTTAGCTGAGAAGCCTTTGTGATCATGCCAAGCGCCAGAGCTGTTTCCTAACAAACAAAAAACTTGCCAGGGACTACCAGAAGAAAACTTCTTTTCCTTCTTGATTTGTGGCTTTAATCTAAGTTTCCCAAAATAAGCCAAGAGGAAACTGTAGTACAAAGTTATCTTATTATCTTATCGTCTTTGAACGATAAGGGTTATTCACAGTTGTTCCAAAGACACAGATTACAACAGCCATCACTACCAGTCACTCTGCTGTGCTTCCGTTATCGATGGGACTCACGCCCAGCCCTCCCTCCCCTATTCCGGGGGGTCCCTTCATATTTCATCTAGAGAATCTGATCACTGTTCTTAGTTTCCTGACTGTAAACACCTTCAGGAGGTTATTAGGCTAGTGCAAACTGATTTACACTCACAAAATATAATCTGATGGTTAGGTTTGTCTTATCACTCGTTTCTTTGAAACTTTTGGTCACAACTTAAGGCCTTATTAAACATCAAACAACAATGGATTGGAGATTAAATGGTGATGCAGTTACACAATAATTTGTTTTATTAAGAGATGAGTTTGCCAAAAGTTCACTTGCTTACCTTCTTGAGCTTTTAACACTTTAATGTTGGGATATGAGTGCTCTGAATGCATATTTACTTTTCATAATCTTATTTGTTTTAATCAAGACAATTATATAATAAATGAATGCTATATATTACAATTAAGAGTGATTTACAGGGAATTTTTAAGCTAACTTAGAGAACTAGATTAATTAGGGGGTGAGGAAAATATAAGAATAATAAAAAGCTTTTCTTTATTCTGGGAAATGCATGAGAAAATCTTAAAATGCTATGATTAGATACTTACTACATTATTAAACTCTGCTTTGTGATGACATTTTTTTTCCTCATCTAATGAACACTTGATAATTTGGTTAAAATTCCTCAATCTTTTTCATCCCAACGCAACTACAAGAATTTCCATCAACAAGTACCTTTCACCAATGGGAAGATCTCCCATAAGACAAACCTGGAGAGGTTTCCATGAGCCCTTTGAGGCTGAGAACAGGAGAAATTTGAAAAGTAAGAGACTGACATTAGCAGCTACACAGATGTCAAAGAAGGAAAGTGAAGTAAAAAGAAACCAAGTTAAAAGGAAAAAAAAAAAAAAAAGAACACACAGAAAAAGTATTAAGGAGAACAAAAGCGATAGGAGAAAAGAAAAATATACCAACAGAAAAGAGAAGCAAAGGCAAAGCTCAGAAACCAAGGGTCAGAGAAAACACGAAGAACCTAAACCACGGGGAAGGCTGGGTCTTGTTATCTCCACCCGACTCACAGGACCTGGCCTCTCCCTTCATCCAGTCCAGGGCCCAGCGAGAAGCCAGACAATGCCCTCTTTTGATGACCTATATAAAACTGGTGATGATTATGCTTTCTCCCGATCCCTCTCACTGATTTGGAAGTCAAGGTCGAGAACACGAATAAGCCACAGGGACAAGGTCCTGATTAAGTACTTTTTCAGAAGGAGGGTGCTTCAAGGTCCCCAAGCATCAAGGTCCAGTTCGATACATTCCAAGTTCCACGGCAATGAGAAAATACAATTAAAATTCTCATCACGAGCAAGGGACAGACAGTAGATGTCATAGGCAGTTCAAGCCAGGGGCGGCCCGCTCTCAGATCTTTACTTTTCTGTGTATAAGACATCCCTCCAGGGTCTCTAAGACTCCTATGGGAGGCAAAAATGCAGCTTTATTATTGGAATGGGAAATAATAATGCTGCAACAACCACAGCGGCAGCACACAAGTGTGTCTGCACATGTGTAAGAAAGAGAGAGAGGGGAAAAGAGGTAGGGACCGAGAAAGGGAGGGAGGAAGCCAGCACAGCCAGGAGATGCGAAGCGCTGCCCGGGTCGCTCAGATGGTAAGGAATCTGCCCGCAATGCAGGAGACCCGGGTTCAGTCTCTGGGTGGGGAAGATCCCCTGGAGGAGGGGAATGGCAACCCACTCCAGTATTCTTGCCTGGAGAATTCCATGGACAGAGGAGCCTGGTGGGCTACAGCCTATGGGGTCATAAAGAGTCGGATGCGACTGACTAACACACACATGAAACATGGAGGCGGCAGAGAGAGATGGACTGAAAACGGTGACGGTGGCTGCAGACCCTTCATCCTATCGCAGTCTGATCGGGTCACCATGTCACACCACCATGGCGTCCCCTCCATCCACCCGACAGGGCCTAACACCAGGGAAGGGGGATGTGGGGCGGTTTTCCCGGTCTCCCTTCCATCAGCCTCGGTTTCCCATCGCTTCACCCCCTAACCCAGGCACCAGGACGGCTGCAGGTCATACCTTTCATGTACAGGAAGCTATGGAAGTAAGGCAGCGTGACACAGCTGTACACAGAGTCCCGCCGGTACGACAGCTCGTCGTCTGTATCAAACCGAGAATCGAAGTCCTCTTCACTATCTTCAAACTGAACCAGGAGAGACAGAGCCAACAGTGAGCCAAAGGGACAGAAAACAATCACCAGAAATGCCCAGCACAGATGAACACTGAAAAAATAAAAGTAATCGACAAGCCACAGGCCGATTTGTCACAATACAATGGAGTGCGGTCATCAGAAGAATTCAGAATTACGAAATACTAACTGCTGGTGTAGAGTGGTCGGTGGGCTTGAGATGGAGCGCAGGAGACATACTTTAATCCCAAGACTCTGTATTCTAAGTACAACACTACTGCTTAAACATATAATTTTAATCAAACCACTCAAGAGTTAATCCCCTCTAGGTTACTGTGCTAAATGTATCTTCAAATCTTAGAAAAGTCCAGAGAATATTTAACACATGGTCAATGAAAAGAAAGAAAAAAAAAAAAGAGTAAACTACAAATAAATCCAGAAGCTAGAAAGGGCTTGCTGAAGCCTGCAAAGTTTCCTCCCTTACAATGAGAACAATACACAATATCCTGCGGTGAGCCTGAAGCGACTGTGGGGAGCTTTCTCTGAAAGGTCCCTGGTGAGCCTCATTAGAGCTTACAGCGGTCTTATTTCCCAACCTCCTGCAAAGCCAGGACAGACACCGGCCAAATTCTCCACTGAGCATGCCAGTTTTCTTAGACTTTGGGCAAAATGCAGTTCTCTGGGCTTTGTGTCGAAGCTCCAATAGGCCCATTTTCTCAGCCGATTGCTTCTGGCAAGAGAGATGGTCTCAGACCAGCTCTAAGAGCCTGCCTTTGGCC
Organism: Cephalophus harveyi; assembly: GCA_006410635.1. Classification (NCBI taxonomy): domain Eukaryota; kingdom Metazoa; phylum Chordata; class Mammalia; order Artiodactyla; family Bovidae; genus Cephalophus; species Cephalophus harveyi. The sequence continues at coordinate 292,909 of SJYT01075170.1, forward strand.
CATCCTGTCGGGGGATGTCTTCATCCCAGGGAGGGTGCAACAGGGGCGTGGCTGACAGACAGCTGCCAGCCCAGTGAGGGCCGGCAGGGGCGGGGGGCGGGGAAGTGGTGGCACCAGGCCCGCGGGGACTCACCGAGGACTGGGCGCCCTCCGAGCTGAACCGGTAGGCCCCGGAGCTGTTGTAGGTGCCCACGGAGCAGCGGTAGTCCGGGGACCACTGGCTGCTGCAGGAGTTGGAGAAGGTCACGCTGCTGCCGGAGGTGACGGCCCCGTCCTCGTAGTCGTCCTGATCGTAATCGTAGCCGCCCTCGGGGGCGGGCAGGGCCCCCGGGGTCTGCGGCAGGCAGTAGGTGGGCTCCCCGGCGGAGGAGTCGCGCTCCGAGGGCGCCAGCAGCACGGTGCTGTCGGCGCTGGGGCTGGTGGGCACCACGGTGTCGTTCATGTAGGGGTCCTCCTCCGAGGACTCGTCGCTGGTCCGGATGCCGCTGGTGCGCTGGTCCGAGTGGCCGTGCTCGCTGGGGTTGGGCGAGTCCTTGAACGCATCGTCGTCGGCCTCGAAGCCCTCGTCCACCTCCTCCTCCTCCGGGTAGGGCTGGCTGAAGTTGAAGCTGGGCTTCTCCGCCCCGGCGCCCTGCTCGCCCGCGCACCCGCTCCCCACCGACAGCGAGCGCTCAATGTTGCGGACGCACTCGTCGATCTCGGCGAAGTTGAGCGACTCCAGGAACTCCTGGGCGGCGCGGCAGGCCTCGTCCTCCAGCCGCCGCAGCTCCTCGTCCCGCAGCTGCCGCAGCTTCTGCAGGGACGCCTCGGTCAGGGAGAGTTCCTGCCGCTCCTTCATGCGCTGCAGGCCCTCGATCTCCTTCTCCAGCCGCAGGATCTCCTCCACCTGCTTGTTCTCCTTCTGCTTCTCCAGCTCCCGGCTCAGCTCCGCGGCCCTCTGACGCTCCTGCTGCAAGGCTTCCAGTTCCCGCTGCCTCCGGGCTGCTTCCTCCTGGATCCCGGAGGAAGGAAGAGGTCAGAAGTGAGTGACCCTGCAGAGAAGGGGGGCAGCGGCCCTCCTGCATGATGCGATGGCGCCCGTTGTAGGCTGACCTGCACCCTTCCCTCTGCCAAACTGCCATGTGAAGCCCTAACCCCCGGTTCAGTTCAGTGGCTCAGTCATGTCTGACTCTTTGAGACCCCGTGGACTGCAGCACGCCAGGCTTCCCTGTCTATCACCAACTCCTGGAGTTTACCCAAGCTCATGTCCATTGAATCAGTGATGCCATCCAACCATCTCATCCTCTGTAGTCTAACCCCCAGGACCCCTGGATTACACCTGGATATGGGGACAGGACCTTAAGGAAGTGATAAAGTTACAGTGAGGCCCCGAGGTAGGGCTCTAAGCCAATCTAACTGATGTCCTTATAAGAGGGGACACACACACACACAGAGACACCAGGGAAGCATGCACATAGGTAGGTGTAAGACCATGTAAATGACACACCATGAACCTACAGAGAGACGCTTCAGAAGAAACCAACCCTTGCAGAAACTTATCTTGGATTTGCAGCCTGCAGAACTGTGACACAATCGACTTCTTTTGTTTAATTCCCTCCGGGCTGTGGCACTATCTATATATTATAGCAGACTGAGCAAATTAGTACAGTGGCACTACCAATTTAGAGCTAGCATGCTTTTGTGATTGGCACAAAAATCTTAAGACATTCACAGATTTTTACCCAACTGTAATGGGTTAAAAATGGCAACAGAAACATCTCCTCTAAAATCCTTCTTCCTGTGTCTTTAGTTTTGAATCCTTCTCCCTACATCATTATTTTAGTTTCTCATCCCTGAGGCAAAGTGTCAGTGAAAGTGTCAATCACTCAGTTGAGTTTGACTCTTTGTGACCCCATGGACTGTAGCCCGCCAGGCTCCTCTGTCCATGGGATTCTCCAGGCAAGAATACTGGAATAGGTTGCCATTTTCTTCCCCAAAAGTGTCAGTAGTGGGAAGGTAACAGACAAGATGCCACGTGGTCATGGCGTTTTTCACCTGTTGGGCGCGGAGCTCCGCTTCTCTTCGTTCCCTCTCTCTTTCTCTAAAAATAGTCAAGAAAAAAGACAATGAAAATAAATCAAAACAATGAAAAAAAAAAAACAAAACTGAGAACCGCTTTTCAGAAAGCCAAGGTTTTTTTTCCCAAGATTATTGTTTAAAAACAAGTCACAACACCAAGCTTCTGGCGCATTCTGCCAATGCACAAGCTACAAATGCTTGCTCAGCAGCTGAGGGGCACGCTTCAGTAGCATGCTTGAAAAGTCAATAAAAATCCACATAAAACAGATATTCAAATGGTTTCCAGAGGAACATAGATTACTGTGATCCCGTCTCCCAGTTTTCCACATTGTTGCATACGTGTCAACTCTATTCACATAGACATCTCAAAACAAGCACTAACTGGGCTTCCGTGGTGCTCTAGTGGTTAAGAATCTGCCTGCCAATGCAGGAGACTTGGGTTCGATCCCTGGTCAAGGAAGATTCCACATGGCGCAGAGCAACTAAGCCTGAGTGCCATAACTACTGAGGCCTGCGAGCCTAGAGCTGTGCCCCACCATAAGAGAAATCAGAAGCCCACGCACTGGAGTAGCCCTGCTCGCTGCAACTAGAGAAAGCCTGAAGGTGGCAATGAAGACCCAGATCAGCAATAAATAAATCTTAAAAAAAAAAACAAAAAAAAAAAAACTAGCAATAATTAAGTTAACGATCCCTCCCAAACCCTTAAATCAAGCTAAACTCACTGTTAACGGCTACAAGAATGGCATCTACCATTACTAGGAGCTAAGAGTGAACTTTTTAACAAGAGCTTTGCTAAAGACGACTTAAAAGGCATGAAGGATGAACGGGGTGTCTTTCTTGGGCAATACAGACAGCTATTCTTTGCATGAATAAAAATATGCACGAAACCGGGTCTTCAGTGGTGCCAAGGAATTTTATCTGACCCACCAAGAGGTACTGTTTCCAACAGCAGGTTCGGCAGCATGCTCTGGGAATTGCGGCCTCAAGGCTGGATCCAGAGCATAAAAACTCCGAAGGTATCCAGTCTGTTTCATGCAAATAAGCCAAGTCCATACCTTTCCTCCTCCTCCCGTTTCCTCTTTTCTTCCTCTTCCCGTTTCCTCTTTTCTTCCTCTGCCCGTTTCTCCGCCAGCAGCTGTCTGTAAACTCTTCTGGCAATCTGACCTCGGAGTTGCTTCTGGAAAACCACAGCTGCTTTTTTCAGGTGCAAAAATCTCCTCCTCAGGAGGAAGGCCCTGTAGTTCTTCTGTATGATCACTACACAATCAAGGATCTTCTTGTATTGCTTTCTGAAAAACGAGAACGAAAACAGCACAACAGTATCGCTGAGGACGGAATGAGGCCGCGAGCTCTTCACAGGAGTTTACGTTAATGTTACACGACAAGACAGCAGGACCTTATTTGGGGCTGATCCACTCATTACTGGGACTCATTACAGGGAGCCAATGAGCAGGCCCTTGTGGGCAAAACAGAAGAAAAACAAAAGAATAATAACAGAACTCAAGCAAGAAGCCTGCCATCAAACTGGCTAAAGAAACACATCGCTCCTAACAACTGACTTTGCAAAGTCCAGGCAGGAAGTGAGGCTGTAAACAGAACCAAGGGATGTGATACTTTCTGCTGTTCTTAGGAGCAAAAGGAAAAAGGATTCACCACAGCAGGATAGTTTTTATGTTTGAGAAAATGTAATGTATGATGATGAGATGATGACCAGCGGACCAGCCTGCTGGTCCAGGGATGCACAAGAAAGTACCTGCCTCAACTGGGCAAACCCGGGAGAGGGGGCCGCTGTGGACCCCATGGGTAGACACCAAAGTAAACAGGCAAGCTGCCTGTGGCTTCAGTCTATGGCCCCGAGGAACTAGGGGAACTATTTAAATATCTCGCCCAGTGCCCCCTAGTGACACTACCGCTCTGAGACATCACGAGCCCCTGTTCCCACTTCCTGCCCAGGTCAAGCTAACTGGCATCACCAATTAGGAGCGCTGCCCTGGCCCTCTGCTTAGCCTGGTCCTGATAAGAAACCGCCTGGGTCTATTTTAAAAGAAAGCATATAATAGCCAGCACCACCAGGTGAAACATGCTAGACACCCCCCCTCCCCTCTGTACACTTCTTACCTCGCCAAGTAGCCCAAGACGTGGGCCCGGATCACCATGGCCGCCCGCGTCACCTCCTCTTCCCGCCGCTTCTCCAGTTTCTGCTCCAAGGACTCACGAAGGAAGACCTGCCCAGGAGGGAGTGACACGTCACAACCGCAGAATGTGGCAGGTATAGGGAAGGCCTCTCTGAGTCAGAGATCGTTTTGGGGTGGGGGGGTGCGGTAAGGCTGTTTTCTCTCTCCAATTTTTGCTCCAAACACAAAAAGCAATGCTGCCCAGCAGAGGGAATCTCAAATTCCTAGTGTGGAAAGGATTTTTTTAATATCCCATCTGTCAAAGACTAAGACTTTTGTAAAATGTAGTCAAAAATATATTACAAGAAAAAAAATTAACAATATTTAACATAGAAGTCCTACTTTTTTGGTTATTATTAGTTCAACAGGCTTAAGATGCCTGTGAAATTGTCACTGAAGTTTATAACACTTATCTCATCGTGGGCCAGGGCAAACAGTTCAGGGACCAGCACTAGTCTGCACTAAGTAACAACAGGCATGAAAAGACTCCCTGACGAAAGAAAGAAACGGAGAGGAAGATAACCAAGACATTTGTAAAACGTTATTTGTCATCACGTGGAGAGTCTCTCATTATGCTATCAAGTGATTACAATCAAGCTTCTTGGCCTCAAAGCACATAAAAAATTGACATTTAAGAGCATAATTCTGTAAACTGTTTGAAATGAGCACTGAATCACTGATGTTACAGCCACCACAAGACAATCAGAATCAGGACTAAACAGATGGTAGCTATCTGTTGGCCTGTTTCTGGCTACGGGCACTTCAATACTAAGCTTGTCATTTACATAAAATAACTGTGTCTGGTAATTGGCATTTGTATCAGAATCCCTAATATTTGAAAACATATGAAAATAAAAGACCCTCCCCTCAATCATGGCAGGGCGTCCCTGGTGGCTCAGACAGTGAAGAATCCACTGGCAACGCAGAAGACCCAGGTTCCATCCCTAAGCTGGTAAGATCTCCTGGAGAAGAGAATGGCTACCCACTCCAGTATTCTTGCCTGGAGAATTCCATGGACAAAGGAGCCTGGCAGGCTAAAGTCCATGGGGTCACATACAGTTGGATACGACTGGGCAACTAACACTTTCACTTTTCAATCACGGGAGCTTTTAATTTTGTAGTTTCCAATGTGATGCACATCTAAGAAGTTTTGAATTATTACCTAAAAAAACTAATCCCAAATACTGGTTGGGGGTTAAATGACACACTCCCTCATTCACGATTTCTTGACTTATGCTCCTGACTCATTCTGGCCTACGACGGTGCATCATGTCCCTGATGGCACATTCTTCCAGACTTTCTGCTCTGTTTCTTCCAAGACATTTGAGCAAAAAAGCAAATAAAGAATTCTACCACCATGTGACTCATGGAAACCCTACCTACCCCTGCTGTGGATTTCTGAGCATTTGTAAAACTCTCCCACAATACCTCTCCCAAAAAACCTTTTCATACAATGCTCTTCTACAATTGCAAGTAATATGCTCCACTGATGCATAAAGAGACTGCAAGATTAGTAAAAAAAAAAACAAAAAAAGTAAAAAGCAGAAGCTACAAGCATAAACTGTGTTTGTTCGATAATGATAAAAAGTTTCCAGAAATATGAATCTCTACCAAAACCATGGGTCAGCAGCAGTTTTCATCAAGACTGGACTTCAAAGAAATATTTAAACTTCTCTTTGAGATGACTCTTTTACATTAAGGAGCTTACTCAAATGCTTCTGCTTACTGTTTAAAAGAAAAAAGTAATAAAGTCTTTTTTTTTTTAACATTCGCCATTTACTTTTCTTTCTTTTGGCAGAGCTGTGTGGCATGGCATTCCAGATCTTAGTTCCCTGACCAGGCATCAAACCTGCACCCCTTACAGCGGACGTGAAGCTGTAACTGCTGGACCTCCATGGAATTACTAAAGTTAAATCTTGATGAACAGTGATGATGGTGGTGGTGGTGACATAATGAAACAAAAGTGTTAATTCCAAAGAGCCATATTTTATCACATGAACAAACAGGAAGCTTTATGAAGGAAAAAGAAGCTTGCTTCTTAGAAGGAAAACTATGAGGAACCTAGACAGCGCATTAAAAAGCAAAGACATCACCTTGCTGACAAAGGTCCACATAGTCAAAGCTCTGGTGTTTCCAGTAGTCAAGGAGGGATGTGAGAAAGAAAGAAAGTGAAAGTCACTCAGTCGTGTCTGACTGTTTGCAACCCCAGGAACTATACAGTCCATGGAATTCTCCAGGCCAGAATACTGGAGTGGGTAGCCTATCCTATTTCCAGTGGATCTTCCTGATCCAGGAATCGAACCAGGGTCTCCTGCATTGCAGGTGGATTCTTTACCAACCGAGCTATCAGGGAACCCCAGGAATGTGACAGTTGGACCATAAGGAAGGCTGATCACCATTGATGCTTTCGAACTGGGGTGCCAGAGAAGACTCCGGAGAGTCCCCTGGACTGCAAGGAGAGCAAAGCAGTCAATCCTAAAGGAAATCAATCCTGAATACTCATTGGAAGGACTGATTCTGAAGCTGAAGCTCCAATACTTTGGCCATCTAATGCGAAGAGCCAACTCATTGTAAAAGACCCTGATGCCGGGAAAGACTGAAGGCAGGAGGAGAAGAAGGCAGCAGAGGATGAGACCATGGACGTGAACTTAGGCAAACTTCGGGAGACAGTGAGGAACAGGGAGGTCTGGCATGCGGCAGTCCATGGGGTTAAGAGAGTCGGACATGACTCAGTGACTGAACGGCAACAATATGAAGGGAAAAGCGTTTTACACGGAATCAGAAGTCTGAAGACTCTCTTGATTGGATCAGAATCAGAGAAATACCTGTTTCAGTTTCATGCCCATCAAAGAGAGCTCTCTGCTCTGCCCATTAGACTTACATCCACATCTTTATCTGGATCCTCTTTCCATAATGGAAAATGAAGCAAAATGCTTTAGAGACCTGATTTGGCTTCCTTAAGAACATCTACCCTGAATTTACGCAGCGACACGTGGGAACTGATGCCAGTTCTTCCAGCCCAGGGTGTTTTTTGCCACGTCACCATGTTCCCAGAACACAGCCAAGATAAAGTTAGCAGGATCCAGCTGCTGTGAGTGGAGGTCCTTGTCGGAAATCATCAAACAGCTTAGGAAAGGTCAACACCCACTCAGGGGGCTGCTCAGCCAACCTTGACTCACTACCCAATATGAATATTTTCCTGTGGCTCTTAAAAAAAAAAAAAATTCTTTCTTTAGATAGCTTAAGAGACTATGGATTATTCTAGTAAGCATGTCTTTTTAGAACACCTCTTGCAGACTTTATTGCCACAGAAGAAGTAAGGTCTGGCAGTGTGGTCCAGGTGACCGGAAAAGTGCAACGTGCTGGAGTCACAGGGCAGAGGGAAAAGTCTAAGCCAGGAAAAAAAAGAGGGGAGCAGCTGTCCACCTCTGCCTCCCTAAACTCAGCTTCTCAGTGGGGACACACATCCCATCTCCTGCTTGGGTTGCTCCAGGGGCTCAGCCAGCCTCCCGTCTTCTTTAGGGGTGCTTCCCCAACAGATACGAATCCTTGTCTTCCAACAACTAGATGTGTTTCTAAGGCTGTGAATGCAGACCTGGTGCCATGTTGAATTTTCTGACTACAGCGCTGCCCACAGTTCCCTCTACCGTGTAAGTGTCGACAGAGACTTCTTATCCAGAAGATCTGCATGTTCCTTAGTGGTTTACGGGTTTAAATGAAAAGACCTCGGGCAGTAGCACAGACAGAAACACTGCTAGCATATAATTAAGTCAAAAGTTGGTCAAGGTCAAAGCTATTTAGCAGATGCAATTCAAATGCTCTCCATGTTTACATTTACTTCTTAATATTTACATGAAATGATAAGCTTCCATTCTACCGCCACTGTGTCACCAGTTAAAATTTAACTCCTCTTTAAAGACTTCCTTTTCTTGAATACTTTTCTGATCGTTTCAATTCACAGTGAGCTCTCTCCTGGAGCTGTGTCCTCATTCCTTAAAGTGATCACACTATAATTTATTAGTTGTATTGGAAAAAACTCTGATGCTGGGAAAGATTGAGGGCAGGGGACGACATGGTTGGATGTCATCATCAACTCAACAGACATGAGTTTGAGCAAACTCTGGGAGGCAGTGAAGGACAGGGAAGCCTGGAGTGCTGCAGTCCGTGGGGTCGCAAAGACTCGGACATGACTGAGCAACTGAACAACAATAATAAAGGGATGACATCTCCCAGCAAATAAGTAAACCAGGGGCAAGGCTTTTACGTCTCTATATCCCTGTGCAACAGCCAGGTCTAAGCTGTGCTGGGGCCTGACTTCCATTTGTAAACGAAGTTGGACTGGTTTTTTGGTGCTCAGTGCTCAAAAAAGTGACTGCTACTGGCTAAGTCAATGATCTTTGATATTATTCCACTATACAAGGAAGTGAGATAGGAGGAAGGTATACTATAGAGAATGTAATATATTATAGAGAATGTAAGATTCCAGGGAATCTTCCTGACTCAGGGATTGGACCTGGGTCTCTTGCACTGCGGGCAGATTCTTCACCAGCTGAGCTATGAGAGAAGCCATGACAGAGGAGGGGGCTTAATCCAATTTAGGGGTGAGTTCCGGTGCAGGGTGAGAAGAGCACGTCAGAAAGGATTCCCAGAGAAAGGCAAATACCACGTGATGCCACTTACACGTAGAATCTACACGGTGTCACAAATCAATGCATCTACAAAACAGAAACAGACTCACAGATGTAGAGAATATACTGGGGGCTGCCAAGGGGCGCAGGGTGGGAGAGGAGTGGATTGGGAGTATGGGATTGACAGACGCAAACTGTTATAGGATGGATCAACATCCAGGTCCTACCGTACAGCGCAGGGAACTATATTCAGTATCCCATGATAAACAGTGATGGAAAAGAATATGGAGAAGCAGGTATATACGTGTGTAACTGAGTCACTTTGCTGTACAGCAGAATTAACACAACACTGTAAATCAACTATACTTCAATTTAAAAAAGAAAAAAATAAAGGATTCCCATCAGTCTGCATCTAAGCAGACTTGAAGGATAGACTGGCTCAAACAAGGAGAGGGGAGAATTCCCGGTAGAGAGGCCTACAAACCTGCGAGGACACACACCCCAAGGGACCCCAAACGCCCCAGTGGGTTACGCCCTTGCTTAATCTGACTAGGGCGGGTGGAATCTGACTTTCTTCTAGGATGTGGCACAGGGAAAGGGGTATCACTCTTGCGAGTGTGTTACATTATATGTAAGACTCCACTAAGCTTCTCCTGCTGGCCCTGAAGAAGCAGGTGGGCCCAGGGTGAGAACACCAGTGGGTGTTTTCCTGAGTGACTGAACGTATAACAATCTCGTGCCATTCCCTAACAGTGTGTGTGTGTGTGTGTGTGTGTGTGTGTGTTTTGATTTAAGCACTTAACTGACAGTGACTGAGCTCCTACTGTGTGTACTGTGTAGTACAGTGTTCATGTACTCCATGGGGTAAGAAACGGGGTGGGAAACTCTAGAAGCTGAGAGTAATTTTTAGCAGCCTGCAGGAAAAGAGAGACCTGGGAAAGACTGAGGGCAGAAGGAGAAGGGGACGACAGATGATGAGATGGTTGGATGGCATCACTGATTCAATGGCCATGAGTTTGAGCAAACTCTGGGAGAGAGTAAAGGACAGGGAAGCCTGGTGGGCTACAGTCCAAGGGGTTGCAAAGAATCGAACACGACTGAGTAATTGAACAACAACAACAACAACAGTCCTACAACCACAAAGAACTCAATTCTAGAGCCACATGAGCTGGGAAGAGGACCACAAGCTCTGGAAGAGAATGCAGCCCTAGCTGATAGCCTGAGACCCAGAGAGAGGACCGGCTACGCTATGCCTGGACCCCTGACCCACAGATACTATGAGATCACTGACTTGTGCTGTGAAAGCTGCTAAGTTTATGGCTGATGGTTACACAGCAATAGGTAACTAACACAATACCTCTGCATGTTACTTCTACCCTAATAGATGCACGTGTACTAAGTCACCTCCGATTGATGCCTAAATACTTGTCATTAATTTCACATCAGTGTTACAGACTGAATGTCTAGCACCCCTTTGCCCCCAGTTCATATGCTGCAGCCCTAACTGCCAGTGTGATGGTATTTGAAAGTCGTGCTTTTAGGAAGTAACTTCATTTAGGAGGGTGAGGTCCCATGATGGAAAGAAGGAAGACCAGAAGTCACTCTCCACCGTTTGAGGACATAAGAAGAAGGCAGCTGACTGTAAAGAAAGAAGGAGCCCTTTGCTAGAACCTGACCACGTAGGTACCCTGATCTCAGAATTCCAGTCTCCAGAACTGTGTGAAATAAGTGTTTAAGCCACGCTATGGTATTTTATCCGAGCAGCTCTAAGATGAAGATAGTTAAACTGCAAGATGCCTGTCTCTCTTTTCCTCCTCTTCCTCTCTTTTTTTACACAAAGAAACTCCTGGGTTAAAAACAGAATCTGAGCAGCGACTTTAACATACTTCTCTGACCCTACACTGAGGCTTGCAGGGTCAGAAGGTGAGGTTTGAGGAATACCTCCAACTCTGAGGACATCCATACACTCAAAGGCCAAGCCCCAGCTGCCTGCATTTCTGCCTCTCCTGTGTGATAAGACACTGGAGGTGCAAGGGAAGACAAAGCTGGAAGCCCAAATGGTGGTTTGGGGCTTTTCTGATACTGGGAGAAAAGGTTGCACTGCCAATTTTATGGCTAATTTTTGCAATCGAGGCCAGACCACTCACCATTTAGCTAAGGGGTAAAGGCTTCATACCTGCATGTGTAAAGAATGGATTTCACCTTGGCTTTCGAGACTGGACTTTGGGCAACCTACATGGTTGCAGACGATTTCTGGTCTCCCACACAACAGCTCCCGTGGTGCACAGGGAACGTGCAGCGTTACGACAATGCAAAGTTAGAGGATCTGGTGCCTCACTTCTTAGATACTGGAGGCTGTCTAGCTCTTTGCTGGCACTGAGCTGCCTATCAGCCAACATCTGTTGACCGACTGAATGAAAACATACTCAGGACCTGATGCTTCAGTGGGTCCCCAAGAACAGTCTCCAAAGAGTCAAAGACTTCAAATAAAAGGTTAATGGTGGAAGGACAAAGAGTGTTGGCCAGCGTGATATCACCTTCCTAACACTGACAAACAAGTGATTAGCAGTCATCACAGGACACAGAACTTAAACATCTCCCCGGGGGCGGACGGGCCAGCCATTCGCCCTCTGAAATCTTACCTTCGTCTTCCCCAGTTGCCACTCACTGTTGGAGGCATCGTAGAGCTGCAGCAGGGCCGTGCACTTGCCCCTGATGTCCTCAGGCAGCGCCACATTCCTCATCAGCACCTTATACCTGCAACGTGAGAATGTCCAGCATCACCTCAGGCTACAACCCTTTCCCCAATCGCTTTGAAAAGAAAGAGGGTCTCGGCAGCTCCATCTTGCCTTTTGTAAAAGTCCTGGAAGGGTCTCCGGACGGCATAGCCAGCTTTTCGGATCCTGACCGTCTCCAGCATCCCGGAGTACCGCAGCTGGTTGACCACAACTGCCTGGTCAAACTGGTCGGGCATCTAAAATGTGCCAAGAGGTGAGAAGATAAGGTTATTAACAAGACCACCCACACCATAGCTGTACACACATACACTCTGGGCCTACACAAATACATCGAAGAGAAAATGAACTCATCCCGTGTACCTCTAGACTTGTCACAATAGCCAGCACTATCAACCCTGCCCCATCCTTAGCCCACATACTCTTTGTTCCTGGAATTTTTTGGGAAACAAGTCCCAGACAGCACACCCTCTCATTTGTAAACATTTCAGTATCTTTTTTTTTTTTTTTTACTTTTTCTTTTTTTGACCACACTGTGCAGCATGCAGGATCTTAGTTCCCCAAATGAAGATCAAACTTGCGCCCCTGCAGTGGAATCACGGAGCCCTAACAACTGGACTGCCAGGGAAGTCCCCCCATCAATATCATTTTTAAATAGAACTACAACACTATTCGGAGTCTTCCCTGTAGCTCAGATGGGAAAGAACCTGCCTTCAGTACAGGAGACCAGGGTTCTAACCCTGGGTCAGGAAGATCCCCTGGACAGAGGAGCCTGGCGGGCCACAGTCCATGGGGCTGCAAACAGTCGGACATGCCTAAGCGACTAACCCTTGATCACTTTTCATCACAATACTATTATACTTAAAAGATATCAGTAATTCCTTGATACTAATATCCAGATTCAAATTTCTGATTATTTTATGAATATCATAACCAGACCACCATTGCTAATTCTATGTTTTCCAAAGAAGCTAAAGTGTCATACATTTATCACTTTGTTTTTAATACTTCAATTTCCAGGCATTTTTTTAGCTGAAGAATGCAGTGAAGTGACCCAGGGAGGACTGGGGAAAGAGTTAGGGGCTAGAGAGGAAAAGGAGAGATTGTAAGTGGAGAAAAGAAACAAAAGTTCTCAACTTCTAGTCAAACACGCTGTTTATCACGCTCCATACTACGATCACTCAATATATTAATCCCGGAACGTACAAATGAAAGACAGAGGAAATCAAACCAAGACTTAACATTCTGAATCGTATTCTCAGATCTGCTCAGTTGCCAAACAAACTGGCACCGCGGCCAGGACAATGGTCTTTCAGGGAAAAGCCCCAAAGTAGGCCATTTCCCAGTCACAGCTTTTTGAGCAGTGATCTGCTTTTTAATCCAGACACCCCATTTCCTTTAATTAGCTTGTATTTTGTTATCTTACAGAACTGTGTATACGATGGCTGAAAACTAGTGCCATAGGACCCAAAGATGTTGTTAAAAAGTGCAAAGACATAAAGTGGCTTAAATTTGTGAGCTGTAAAAACACAGCCAGTCATTAGCACAAAATCAGGCTGAAAGGCACGTTATCCTGTTGGCTTTCCAAACGAGCAAAACATAAATCTGAAGAATGCGCTGCAAATCTTTGCATTTGATGGAAAATTTGCTGTCCCATGCAGCAGAATGACTTCTCTCGTATTTAATTTCTCCTAAAACACTGTAGTCAAACTGTCTCTGCTCGGCAGTATTCTACCCAAATCTAGCCCATAAACTAGGGCAAATACCCAAAGAATTGTGGCTCACTGCTTTCTAGTCTTAATTATTTCAAATATTCTTAGACAAGAAAGAATAGATTAAAAGCATGAAAAAATTAGCCTTGGTTACTCCTTTACCTAATCTTTGGATTAAAAAAATGGAGAGGTGCCACAGTTCTGAAGGTATGTGGTTAAAAGTTCTTAAATTTATTTGGGGATATAATCTGAATCCACAATGACCACCAGAGAGCTAACATAAAACAAACACCGAATAAGACATCAGGCTTAGTTAACTGTTAAATTCATAGTCTGAGAAATCTACAAATTTCATGTTTAATCATTTGATGCTTCGAGACTTGTCCAATTTTAAAAAAATCTCTCTAAACTTTCACCATTCCTCACCCATACTGTTTTTCCCTTGCTCCGTTTCTTCTGATCTCTACTTAACAAAGTCCATACAATTCCTTAGTTTGGTACTAGTTATTAAAACTCTGAAAAATACTACTAAACGGACACCCCTGTCCATAAAGTCCAGCCGCACTTACCATCTTCCAGTCCCTCCGAGGAACATTCCACATTCAGTTTCACTCTCAGGCCAAAATTCATATGGAAAACAACGGCCACACTGACCTTTTCGCCACAGCTAAAGACACTGAACAATAATGAACACCATTCCTGTGCTTTAAAAAGTGCTCGGTCGTCATGACAACCCCTTCCATTCTCGGGCTAATTAGTATGGTGTGGTTGTAGGGTTTCATAGAGCCCAGGGAGGGGAGGGCGGGAGGCAGCCACCAGGAGTGGCCACTCTTTCCAGGCCCCCATTGTGACTGTGCTTCTGCCCCCCGACAGAAATTTAACCAGGGGAAGGCGGATCTCTGGGCAGATTGTCACCCTGGGCAACCCAGAGGGCCATCGTGAGGGGAGCAGACCTGTATTTCCATTGGTGGGTCTCTTCTGAGTTTTAACTTCCTTTTTTTTCTGGTTCAAAGATGACACTGCTGGGGGGGTGGGGGACAAGTCACAACTCAAAGGCATGTGTCCTTTTAAAACTTCCCTCATGGCCTCCAGTCCACACTGGTAACTAGGTGTCCAGAACTGGAGGGCCCCCCTTCAGAGACTCCCTGCAGTGTCCTAACTGGGAAGTTTTGCTGGCCAACAGCTAAGGAGGATTTGGGAAATAACAGCCATGAACTAGGGTAATTAAAGTGTCAGGAGATCCATTTACCAAATATTAAATGAATAAACACCTACTATGCATCAAGGTTTTGTGATTCATGCTTGGGGAGAAAACATAAAAAATACATGCTAGATTCTTGTGTGTCTTAAACCAACAGCCTCACCAGACTACTGCATTCATGATAACTGATGAACCCACAGGATACATCCTAATCACCCTGAGCCCACAGCCGACGTCAGGGTTCACTCTTGTGTTTACATTCTGTGAGTTTTGATGAGTGTGTAATGACACGTGTCCATCATCAGAGCCTCACACACAGTGGTTTTGCTGCCCAGAAACCTGTGCTTCATCTAGTCACCTCTACCTCTCCCCAACCCCTGGCAACCACTCATATTTTTACAGTCTCCACGGTTATTTACTTTTTTTAAGAGCAGTTTTAGGTTCACAGCAAAATTGAGAGGAAAGTACAGAGAATCCCTTATACCTTCTGCCCTTCACCTGCATAGCCTCACGGGCTGATTCTGTCTCCAATGACCCTAATATCAAACTTCATCTGTCCACCAACAGATGAATAGATAAAGAAGTTGTGGTACATATACACCATGGAATACTACTCAGCCATAAAAAGGAAGGCACTTGACTCAGTTCTAATAAGGTGGATGCCTATTATACAGAGTGAAGTAAGTCAGAAAGACAAATACTGTATATTAGTGCATATGGAATCTAGAAAGATGGTACTGATGAGCCTATTGCAGGGCAGCAGTGGAGACGCAGACATTGAGAACAGACTTTTGGACACAGTGGGGGAAGGAGAGGGTGGGACAAGTTGAGAGAGTAGCATCAGAACATACACATTACCATAAGCAACATTAAACAGCCAGTGGGAATTTGCTGCATGACGCAGGGCGGTCAAATCTGGCGCTCAGTGACAACCCAGAAGGGTGGGAAGGGGTGGGAAGCGGCAAGGAGGTTCAAGAGGGAGGGAACATATACATATATCTATGGCTGATTCATGTTGATACATGGCAGAAACCAACACAATATTGTAAAGCAACTGTCCTCCAATTCAAAGTGAATTTAAAAACACACTGAAAATCAAAATCGTGTTCCTTGGGAATACAGAGGAAAGAAAAGTACCAAGAGATGGTACAGGTGGTACATGAATTTGAATTAAGATCCCACAAGTCAGAGTCTGGACTCTCGCATCTACAACTCAGTGCTGGGGGGACGGGATATTCTACACAGACAGCACAGCTCACACCAAAAAGGCGGAGAGGGAACCTGCGCTGACAGTGGGTACAGCACTCAAGCCTGAAGCCACGGCTTCCAGGTTCAGGGGCCGCCGGCCAGGGTCAGACCTGGGCTATAGACGGACCTCCCCTCCCCTCCCTCTTCCGTTGGTGGTGGCAAAACTGGAAACCAGACCAGAGGAATGGCCGGGTATATGCTGGCATCATGCCCATCACGAAATGTTATGTGCTCATTAAAAAAATAAGCACAAATTAAAAATGCCCCATTAGGGACTTCCCTGGAGATCCAGTGGTTAGGACTCTGTGTTTTCACTGATGAGGCTGTAGGTTCAATCCCTGATTGGGAACTGTGATCCCACAAGCTGAGCGGTGTGGTTAAAATAAATGCAAAAAAAAAAATTAACAAATTAAATAAGCAATAAATATTAGATACAAATAATATATAAAATTATTAAATAACATATAAATGGGCTTCCCGGGTGGCTCAGCTGGTAAAGAATCCGCCTGCAGTACAGGAGTCTAGGGTTCGATCCCTGGGTTGGGAAGATCCCCTGGAGAAGGGAAAGGCTATCCACTCCAGTATTCTGGCCTGGAGAGTTCCATGGACTGTATAGTCCATGGGGTTGCAAAGAGTTGGACCCGACTGAGCAACTTTCACGTCACATAGAAATAAATACTAAATGTATTTTTAAACACCCCAGTTAACTCTCAAGCCTTTTGTAAAGTGAGGAAAACAAGATGCAGAGAAGCATATATGAGAATCTCATTACTGTAAAACAAACAGTGGTCCCATCAAACATGACACCTGTTCTACGTACGCATGTGTGTGTGAATATATACATCTAGATACACGATGTGCAGAAAAGGATGGGAGGAGACATGCCAGGCTGTTGTGAAGTGGGGGGCACTATTATGGGTGGTGGGAAGAAGAGACAGCTAAGAAAAAAGGGAGGAAATCAGATGGCACTAAAAGAAGGAAATAATCACATACATACCACGTAAGAAATTCCTGCTTGGCTGTATATCTTTGAAGACACTTAAAAAATTTTTTTTTACAAAGTAAAAGAAAAAATCAGGTACAGAATGGATTCTAGAGGTCCTTCATGGAATAAGGTGGAAATGGGGGCAGAGAAGCAGGGAGAACAGGGGAGAAGCTGCTCGAAGGGTACTTTAAAGTAGAAGCAACCCAAATGTCCATCAACTGATGAGCAGATGAAAATGTGCTTCCTATCCATGACAAGGAATATAATCAGCCATAAACATGAAGCGCCACTACCTTCTACAACATGGATGAGCCTTGAGAATACTACACTAAGTGAAAGAAGCCAGTCATACAAAAGACCACATGTTCCATGATTCCATTCATGTGAAATGCCCAGGACAGGAAATCTACAGGGACAGGAAGTACAGTGGTGGCTGCTCAGAGCTGAAGAGACAGAGGGGCAGCAGCTGACAGGTAAGAGGGCTTCTTTTTAAGCTAATGAAAAAGCTTTAAGTGTTGAGGGTGAGGGTTGCACAGATCTGTGAACATGTGAAAAACGGCTGAATTGTATGCTCTAAATGAGTCAACTCTATGCAATGCGATTTACAGCTTAACAAAGCCTAGAAAAAAGGTACTGTAAAAGCCAGACTGACACTGAGGCATTGAAAATGGACAAAAAGAGATGGACGCAAGAGAAAATTTGCATTCTGGAGACAGGACTAAATACATTTAGCTTCAGGTAATTTAATTCTCCAGAACAAGATGAAACAAAAAAATAGAACTTTTCCCCTTACAATCTGAAAAAATAAGATTTCATAATGCCTCAATAAAACAAGTGATGGATAACAGAGCATGCTAAGCCCTCCACAAAAATCAATTATGGGTAAAGGCAAGCTCTGGTAGCTAAATGTCTACATAAAGGGCAACAGAAGTTCTGGCAGACAGGGACACAGGACAGGGAAGGTGTTTTACAACAACAACAAAAAAGAAAAATGCATCTGTGTGCTGATGAACACGATTACCCTGAATATTACCTAGCCTTCCATAATTCCAAAAATATCGCAGAGAGACAGTAAGAAGACAGTGGGACTTGGAAATAGTCACCTGTCCATAGTAAGGGGATGCTCAATCTGTGTTTGTTTAATTAATGAAAACAGAAGGAGTTAATTATCTGTGGACCCTTGAAGTTCTAATGCTTTGCAGTGTTTGAGACCTCACGGATCTGAGACGGCCTAGATTTGAAACCAAGGAGCCGTGAGAAGGGCCCGGGGAGGGGGTGGGAACGCAGCCTCCACACAGAGGGGGTGTGTGCGCCAGTTTGGGACCAGCCAGGACTGCAGGCAGAAGGCACCCTCTCTCCTCTGATGGGAAAAGTCACACAGACACAGACATACACACACACTGATTCAGCACTACACAGACACACAGACACACACATAGACACACACACACTGATTAAGCACCACATAGACCAGAAACCAAGGCAGGGGTGGTGGGGAAATCCAGTCCTAGACCCTCTGCATGCCTTGGAGTCTCCTGAAGAGACCCCCTGCGGGGAGAGGACAAGCTGGACAAGGCCGCCGGGCTGGCACAGAACCAACTCTTATGCCACTCTGCTGTCACCCACTGTCATGTAGTATCACTTAACATGGATCTACGAGACCGATTTTTTAAAAAATTTGCTATAAGAGGAGAAAACTATTCTCTCTAGAAGAAATGCTATGCTTTATCTGACTATACACTCATAAATTGATGACTGTCATAACTCACTGTGATTTACTTAAGCACACTGTGCCAAAGAGGAATCAGGCAAGATAAAATAAACTGGAAATAAACACAGTGATTAAAGGGAACAAAGAGTAGAAAATGCATCGCATTCACCTTTTTGCCTTGGTTGACAGGAAGCTCAAACTTAAATTTACTTCTCAACAGTAACTTTTGTTAACCAGGTATTTTATTTTAGCTTAAGTTTTGGCAAAACAGGCTTCACAGATGTTAATCAACAGATTATCAGCTTCTTTATGGAAGCTATGTTATTTTTATAGTCTAAAATAAGAACCATAAAAACATAATCTTAAAAACATTAATAATTTTTAAAAAGAATTCTACTATTCTACCCTCAAAGAACCACTGATGAGTATACACATAGGATTTCAAATGGTTTCTTAGCAGCCTTGCAGGAATCAAGTCCTCTTATTTGATACATGGGAGATTCCCACAGCTATCCTTCAACTCATACAGCACTTGAACGCAGAAATCCAATGGGGTGGATGAGTAATATTATTCCATTTTGCAGATGAGGAAACTGGAAGTGAGTAAGGCTAAAAGACTTGTTCAAACCAGTTTTAATATTTGCTTAAATCACACAAAGTTCAAAGTGATTTGCATTCCTGAAAACTAGTATGTGAATCAAACTTGATTCAAGCCATATTTTTCAACTGATATATTATAAAATTGGAGGCATATTTCCATAGGGTACTATTCTCAAAGGAGTGAGCTGGAAACTTCTCTAGGGAAAAGAGTACAGTGAAATCTAGGCAGAAAATGTGCCCTGTATTGTAGCATTTCCAGAAACTCTGGGTCTTCCGGGCACAGGGAGACAGTATCTAAAAATAGTAACACTGAGGAGGGGGCCTTAGAAACAACCTGTCAGGTACAGACATGATGTAAACGTGGGTGATCAGAGATCACAATTCTAAGGGCCATGGCAACGTAAAGCAGAAACTGGTTCACTGTGAGTTCAGTCAAATATCTATATATGGAAATAACGAGTGAACAGCGGAAACCTTTTGGAAAATCTAATAGCGAATTCTGAGCAAATTCATCTTTGGTAACTGTTAACACAGACAATGAAAGACTGACAACATGTTTCATTGCATCTGAGCCCAAAGAAACGACAGAATTTAACTGTTCTTTGAGCCATTGGTGGCTGCAACTCCTTCCGCCTCTCCTCCCCCCTCCTTGGGTACCAGTTGCCATGGACAGGGGCCGGAGAAGAGCTGACCCACAACACTCACTCACTGAACCCCACCCCATGGCGTGAGCCTGCCTGGGCAACCCGTTTCATGCTGACTGCGCCTGCTTTCACAACAAATGCAACTTGATCATTCAAGTAGGTGCTTCTGAACACAGGCTACAACTGATTTCCAGAATGAGTCCTTTTCTCCCTTCTAAGGAGATGCTTAATGTATTTGAAGTCTAAAAACTAACCACTTGATAGGATCACAATGTCTTAGAGATGAGGTAGAAGTAAACATTACTATTTTCATCAATCGAAAGTATTTATTAAGAATCTTCCATAGACTGGGGGCTTCCGTGGTGGCTCAGATGGTAAAGTGTCTGCCTGCAATGCAGGAGACCGGAGTTCGATCCCTGGGTTGGGAAGATCCCCTGGAGGAGGAAATGGCAACCCACTCAGTACTCTTGCCTGGAAAACCCCATGGATGGAGGAGCCTGGTAGGCTACAGTTTATGTGGTCACAAAGAGTTAGACATGACTGAGCTATTTCACTTTCATTTTTCCATAGACTGAACAACCACAAGCTCTGGGATGCACCAGAGCATCCAGTCCCTGCTTTGACCCAACAAATGCAGGCTTTCTTTGCTTCCAATCTGCTTGGAATGCAACACGGAGGTGACCCCTGGGTCTGGCACTATGAGTCCCCAGGACACAGAATAACCAGACATGGGCTCTGAGCCTTATACCAAAGTGTGTCTTCCTGTCCTACTTTAGTAGCCTAACAAACACATTTGTTTTTAACTTCCAGGGACGTCCCTGGTGGTCCAGTGGTTAAGAATCTGCCTGCCAATGCAGGGCACACAGGTTTGATCCCTGGTTCAGGAAGATCCCACATGTTGCCGGGCAACTAAGCCCGTGTGAGCCTGGGCTCCAGAGCCCAAGAGCTGCAACTACTGAAGCCTGCGAGCAGCACTGAAGACCCAGAGCAGCCAAAAATCAATTAATTAATTTAAAAAAAACCTTTATATTCTCTGAAGACTTACCCTCAGCACAACACTGGTAGATTGAAACTGAGTGGTATAAGATTCCATAACTAATAAGGAGTTCTATTTTTTTTAATTGTGTTTTTAATGGCTTCTGATTTGCTTCTTCGATGAAATATTGTCAACTTTATTTACGTACATGGCAGCTCTGCAGTGGAGGGACTTGTTACACAGTCCATATTATGGAGGATTAGTATCCAGCATCCCAAGAAATGTTAAGTTGATTCTTGCATAAAACCATTACATGACTCTTTATTTTGATAAGTAAACACTGTGGAGTGAGAGACAGCAGTGTAATGGAGAGGACTTAATATATTAGGTATATTTGTGTTAAGATCAGATCATGGGATATGGGCCTCCCTGGTGGCTCAGATGATAAAGAATCCACCCGCCATGCAGAAGACCCAGGTTTGATATCTGGGTCGGGAAGATCCTCTGGAGGAGGGCACGGCAACCCACTCCAGTATCTTGCCTGGAGAATCCGGTGGACAGAGGAGCCTGGTGGGCTACAGTCCATGGGGTCGCAAAGAGTCCAACAAGACTGAGCAACTAACACTTTCACTTTTTTCATGGGATATACCTTTACCTTAATTCAACTTTAAAAACAAATATTAAGAAGGCTGATAACTCTTCATCAACTTTAAGAAGTAAAAATACTACAGAAAGGTTTACCAAAAATTGATTACACTAATAAAATATCCTTCCCGGCCTTACAGTGACTGAGTCTCCATAAGACTCTTGTCCTTTCGTCTTACTAATTAACAAAAAATTAAGACCTAAGACCTCTCAATCTTTATTGGTTGTTTCATTATATCAAATTCTCAAAAGCAGTTAATAAATAGTGGGCAGGGGTTTATCCTGCTTTTGAATGGTTTTCAAAAGCTCAGTTACTCAAGCAGCAGTGTAAGTTTCCTGACCTTGAACAGGAAGTAAACAACAGCCAATTAAACTAGAGACAAAGGTTCTTTGTCTCACATCAGTCACTTCTCTCCCGGGCTGTTCAGCATTCATGGCAGTTGTTGCCACCTGTTAAGTTTTTCATTTTGAGAAAGAGGCAGAAACAAATTCCCCTGGAGAAGAAGCAAGCCTACTCCCCTCCCAGGTGTGGAATGGGAAGCATCTTGGTTACACGAGTGGCTGAAGCTGTCAGTCAGTCCTGGGGGTTGGATTATAGAGCCTGGAA
Organism: Cephalophus harveyi; assembly: GCA_006410635.1. NCBI lineage: Eukaryota > Metazoa > Chordata > Mammalia > Artiodactyla > Bovidae > Cephalophus > Cephalophus harveyi. Next base: position 314,833 of record SJYT01075170.1, read on the forward strand.
ATTTCTCACCCACCAGATACAGCCTTCAAACCACACCCTTCCCAGATGAGTGCAGTCTGAAAAAAGCAAGGCAATCCAAGCTGTTATAGGCGGGCACTGTGGTCCTCACCTCGGATCCACACAAATCCCAGCTACTTAATGGGGAAGAGAACTCTGAACATTAATACACAGGCGCGTCACAGAACTTTTCTCAGGCACTGTGTTAGCACTGTCCTTCTCCCGCCTGTTCATGAACTGACCACACACACCAAATTAACACAAAAGCCTCAATTTCCCACTGAAGCCCCCCACCCAGTACGTTCCAATCTGTTTTCCCCATCAATGCATCCCACCCACCCTCTACATCTAACTCAGATTAAAAGTAACCCTAGCAGCTCCTTGACTACAACTTCCTGTCTTGGCTCTGCTGAAGCCAGCTTCCCCACCTGAAATGTTCCCCCGTTATCTCTGTTGAGTTTCATGGGTCTTTTAAGGGCTTTGCAAATACTCCCTCCTCAATGAAATTGTCCTGGATGCATCAAATTCGTGCCATCTGTGACCTCGTCATGCTCTTTCTCATGTCATTTTTTTTTAACTGACAGTGAATTTACAATCGTGTTAGTTTCAGGTGTATAGAGATGTGATTCCGTTATTTTATATTAAAAAAAACAGATTTATATATATTACATTTATATATGTATATTACATATATATTTACATATATGTATTTCTTTTTCAGATTCTTTTTCATTATAAGTTATTACAAGACACTTAAATGGCAACCCACTACAGCATTCTCACCTGAAAAATACCATGGATGGAAGAGCCTGGCAGGCTACAGTCCATGGGGGCCACAAAGAGTTGGACACAACTGAGCAACTTCACTTTCTTTTCTTTATTACAAGACACTGAATATAAGTCCCCATGCTATACTGTAGGTCCTTGTTGTTTCATAAATCGTGTGTGTACCTGCTAATCCCAAACTTCTAATTAATTCCCCTTCCCTTTCCCCTTTGGTAAAGGGTAAGTTTGTTTTCTGGGGGCTTCCCAGGTGGTGCCGCAGTAAAGAATCTGCCTGCCAAAGCAGGAGACCAAAGAGAAGTGGTTTTAATCCCTGGGATGGAAAGATCCTCTGGAGTAGTAAGCGGCAATCCACTCCAGTGGATTCTTGCCTGGAAAATTCCATAGACAGAGGAACCTGGCAGGCTGTAGTCCATGGGGTCCAAAAAGTTAGACACGACTCAGCAAATGAAGCGTGTGTGTGCGCACACACACACACCTGCATATAACTTATACAAATCCTCCTGTATAATTCACCTTAGTGCTTAGTTGCTCAGTCATGTCCGACTCTGTGGGACCCCGTGGACTGTAGCCTGCCAGGCTCCTCTGTCCATGGGGATTCTCCAGGCAAGAACCCTGGAGTGGGCTGCCATGCCCTTCTCCAGGGGATCTTCCTGATCCAGGGATGGAAATCCAGGTCTCCTGCATTGCAGGCAGATTCTTCACCATCTGAGCCACCAGGGAAGCCCATAATACCTGATACAATGTAAATGCCACCTAGATAGCTATAAAAATAATGTAACTGCTATATAAATAGTTGCTGGTAAATTCATGTTTCGTGTTTTGGAACTTTGTGGAATTTTTTCTCCTGAGTATTTTTGATCTGAGGTTGGTTGAATTCCCGGATGTGAAACCCATGGATCAGGAGCGTTAACTATATTTACTCAATTGAGTTGAACACTTCCATTCACACAAAAACATACACGTGAATGTTATAACAGCTTTATTCATAACCATCAAAAGCTGGAAGCAATCATCATGTCCTTCAATAGGTGAATGGAAAAATAACCGGTATTCATTCAATGGAATTTTACTCAGATTTTTTTTTTTTTTTAACTCTCAAGTCCCCAGAAGACATGGTGGAACCTTAAATGCACAGTGCTAGGTGAAAGAAGCCCCTCTGAACTGGGCATATACTGGGTTGGCCAAAAATCTCATTCGGGTTTTTCCATAAGAGGTTACAGAAACACTTGAATGAACTTTCTAGCCAACACAATACTGTGTATGTGATTCCAGTTACCTGACGTTCTGACTAAGGCAAAGCTATAAAGTAGGGGTCCGCAACCTTGGAACTGCAAACTGGTACCTCCTGGTACTGGTACTGCATGTCAACGGTGGCATGGACTTAGAAATACAGAGCACAATGCACGTAATGCGCTTGAATCATCCTGAAATCACCCCCAGCCATCCCTGGCCCGTGGAAAAACTGTCTTCTACGAAATCGCTCCCTGGGGCCAAAAAGATGCAGAGAGTAGAGAGAGACAACAGAAAGATGAGTGACTGCCAGGGCCTCGGGGGTGCTGAACAGGTAAAGAGGAAAATTCCAGGTTGAGGAAACTGTTTCATATGATACTATACCTGACATGATACATATTAACCTTTCTGTTATGTGGAATCTAGAAAGATGGTACTGATGAACCCGTTTACAGGGCAGCGATGCAGATGGAGGCACCCAGTACGCACCTGTGGACACGGGGTGAGCAGAAGAGGGTGGGCTGAACTGAGACGGTGGCATGGAAAAACATATACACTACCATACGCCAAACAGATACGATGCAGGGAGCTCAGATCAGGCCCTCAGTGACAACCTGGAGGGGTAGGATGGGGTGGCAGACGGAAGGTGGTTCAAGAGGGAGGGGACATATGAACACCTGTGGCTGATCCATGCTGATGTCTGATGTCTGGCAGAAACCACCGTAATACTGTAAAGCTATTACCCTCCAGTTAAAAACAAACAAAATTTTAAAGACACATAGAATTTACAGCCAAAGAAGGAACCTTGGAGGATCCTAGGAAATAACCCAGATTATCACAGAAGAATCTGAATGTATTACAAATGTATGAAACAACATCACGGGAAGGACTGAGCGGAAAAGCTGCAACTAAAGGGCATTAGCATTGGACACAGAGTCTATTCTAAGACTCAGGGGCAAAAGGAGTCACATAAAAGCACTGTATTGTGGTGGATAAAGTTGTTTCCTGGGGGGTGTATATGAACAATTCTGATACCACTGTACCTTTACACTGGAATGGAATAAACAAACAGATGCTTGGTGGAAAAGACTTTAAGGAAACGAATTCTGCCCAACTAGAGTTGACTCACTTGCATGTAAACAGCAGCAGAAAAACCCAACTCTGATGCTGTCTCAGCCTCAACTCTAAATGATGCCAGTCACAAGGTCCAAGCTGTTCTCAAAATATGTTTCCAGGGAACAAGCCCCAGACTCAGCTCAACACCCACCTAGTTTTTCAGTGATTTACAGGACACAACTGGAATGTGTTTCTATGGGAAAGAGTTCAGCCCACCATGTACCGAAGCACTTTTTGGCACAGAGTTTAATGAAGACAGATGTAAAATACCAGGAGATGCAAGCAAAGTCTGGTTTTCTCCATTATCGTTGAAGGAAAGAATAATGCATGCCAAGGGGTTTTAAAATAAAAAATGTAGAGCATATATGCAATGAAAGCCCCACAGCTCTCCTGGAGAAAGCCACTCTCGCCAGCTTCCCATGTTTTCTTCTGGATGTATTCTATGCGCACACGGACACGGACGTGCACCTGTGCACACGGATGAACACATTCTTCAGGTGCTGTGTTTTTTTTTCTTTTGAAAGCAAATAAAGACATGTTTGACGCTTTGCTCTGTTCGCCCAAGATAATCTTGGAGAGCTTCCTGTTATGACACACAGACCTCCCATTTTTTTCACAGCAGCACACTATGTCTTTACCAGAATGCGTGTGTAATCAGCTCCCTATGGAGGAACACTGAGGTTGTTTCTCCCCTGAGCTGTTTTCTATTCCACTTTTACAGAATGAAAGGAAATAGAGTGGAACCTTGGAGTCCCCACACTAGAGAATTTCCTATCAGTACCTCCATCCCGGGCCCCCTCTTTGCCTCATGGTGAATGAATCCTGTACCTCTGATGCCAATGGTTAGAAGCCCAGAGAACAGAAGGTGATTACCCCAGTGTGAAGTCTTGAAACCTCCTCCAAGATGGAGCTCATCCCAGCTCTACTGGCGAGGAAAAACAATTACTAAGACACCTGATATGTGAGACAGGCTCTCGATCTATGAGAAGATTACACCATGGACTCCCAGATTATATAAAGTGTCAACAACGCTTAGGTACATTTTAGTCAATCAATCAGAAACTACCAATGAGATGATTAACTAGCAACGCAACGCTGCAAATTTTCTATTATGTTCCGGCATCTCAGACCACGGAACTTTGGGAGCTTATCTGTCACCCTCTAACAAGGTCATTTAATAGTATTTCAAGTCCACATGACAGATAGAAACCTAAAGAGATGGGTTACAGTAAAAGATTGCATCTTAAGTAATTTAATAATAAAAAAATAGCCGCTACCCTACTCATGGAACAGGGACCTCTTCCCACTTTACGAGTGTCTCCGTCTTTACAACCACCCTCTGAGTAAATCAGTCCATGATGACCAAATGAAACGTGTGATGAAGGTGAAGAGAGGCAGACGGTCAGGAAACGCTACTAGCTGACATTTGCACAGCACGGTGTAGGTCAGATGCCATGTGTTCATCTCTGCCGCCCTGTGAGGCGGGCAGGGCAGCAATTAGCATCTTCACTACACAGGTGCAAAGGATGTGAGGGATCTAACCCAAGTCGCAGTTACCAGGACACAGGAGTGATAGGCACCCACCTCTAACATCAGAATTCCTGCAAATTCTGCTGAAACTTCCCTAGAACGTGGGAACCCCTCTACATACAGACAAGTTCAAGTCCACACTGACATCATGTGAGGAGCTGCTACGACTGTGACTGGCTGATGTACTTCTGTTCGGGTGCGTGGATTAGTCTGTATTTAGGAACCTTTCGGGAGGTGGTGTAGTGGGAACAGTCCTAACACTATTAGTCGTGACAGACTAGGAGCAGCAGCAGTCAGGAAGGCAGCAGTGTAATGACTGCTCACATGTGTGTGTCACGCTGCACGCTCAGCTCCTAACACTAGATTTTATTTTATTATTTTTGGGAGCATTTGGATCTTAAATTCCTCGACCAGGGAATCAAACCCTCACCCCCTACAGTGGAAGCGCAGAATCTTAACCACTGGACTGGCAGGAAAGCCCCTGGCTTTTATTTAACTTTAGCAGCTCTTAAGGTAGCACTCATCATTCTCATTTAACCGATGTACAACCTCAGGAACAGAGAGGTTAATTAACTTATCTAGGGTCACAAACCTAGACAGCATATTAAAAAGCAGAGACATTACTTTGCCAACAAAGGTCCATCTAGTCAAGCTATGGTTTATCCAGTAGTCATGTATGGACATGAGAGTTGGACCATAAACAAGGCTGAGTGCTGAAGAGTTGATGCTTTTGAACTGTGGTCTTGGAGAAGACTCTTGAGAGAACCGTGGACTGCAAGGAGATCTAACCAGTCAATCGGAAAGGAAATCAGTCCTGAATATTCATTGGAAGGACTGATGCTGAAGTCAAAGCTCCAACCCGTTAGCCACCTGATGTGAAGAGCCGACTCACTAGAAAAGACCCTGATGCTGAAAAAGACTGAAGACAGGAGGAGAGGGAGATGACAGAGGACGAGATGGTTACATGGCATTATTGACTCAACGGACATGAGTTTGAGCAAGCTCCAGGAGGTGGTGATGGACAGGGAAGCCTGGCATGCTGCGGTCCATGGGGTCGCAAAGAGTTGGTCAGGACAGGACTAAAAAAGGGTCACAAAGCTCCTCTGAGACAGAGTGCAGTGAGTGAGGACCAAGCTGACCCTAGACCCACAAGCCATCCGGCTGGTCTGCAAGGTGCTCTTTTAGGAGGCGGGTGGGAAGTTCCTGCAGTTCAAGAGTATTCATTATTTAACAATGGAGTTTGTTTCCTGATACATTTGCCCTAAATATTTCTGAATGAAACTCATCACAATAGCTATCTTGGTAGCAGACTTTAAGCCAAACAGATATCAATTTCTTGGATTAAAATACAAATGAGACAATATATTCAGCTGGAGCAGGGGCTAGCAAAGGACAGCCTGGGAGTCACATCTGGCCTGCCACCTGGCTTGTAAATAAAGTTTTATTGGAACACAGCCATGCATTGTGACTGCTTTCACAGGGCAGTGGCAAAGCTTAAAATATTTACTGTCTTGCCAGTATTAGAAAAAGTTTGCCAACGCTTGAGTTGGAGAATCAAAGCCAGGGAAAAGGTGCACTCAAATAGCACAAACTGAATTGTGTTCCAAGGGTAACGCTACACGAGATTTTGAGAAACCAATATGCAAATAAAATATAAAATGTCAATAATTTTGAAATGTATTACATCTGGAAATAACATCTCAGATTTATTGGGCTAAAGCCTAATTCCACAAAAATTCTTTCCTTTTAAAAGTGGCTACTGGAAAAACTTTAATTACATACATGACTCACATTTTATTTCTACTGGACAATGCTGCTCCAACAAATTAGGCTGAACCTCTGCTCTGTAACGACTTGGGCAGTGAAAGAATAACAAAGCTTAATACTGTAATTCTACTTTGAAACTTGGAGCATCTTTTATATAAATGAACTGTCAAGACTATTTTAATATAAGGCTTATAGAGAGACAACACCTATCACTTCTCACTGAAAACATTATCCTTGTTCAAAGATGAAAAGCAACACTCACACAAATAATGTGAATAGAAGAGACAGTTACAGAAAACAAGAAGCTTTCATGAGGGCAATGACGCTACACAAAGAAATGAGATGTGAAGAATTTCCATTTACTTCAAATAAAGTGTAAAATACCAATAGAGTGATTCTCAAATGAAATATGTTGATCTCATTTTCCTAATGAATTTATGCTTTGTTTCCAAAATCACTCCAGAATATTTCAAGCATTTAAATGTGTTTTCTTGTTTGACAAGTCATTGAACCTAGCATCTTCGGCACCTATGGTGATGATGAACTAGAGTACCACAGGGGGAACCTCTCGTAACATTAGACTGAACGGGCCAAAACAGGAACACATACATTCTCATCTTTCCCCCAAACTTGGCAAGTAAATGCCTGGAAAGGCTGCACAAGCTAACAGCTCTCAAAGTTTGGCTGGAGCATCTGAAGTGGATCCATGGGGCATTTCCTCCTTTGATTCTTAGCTGCCATTGAGCCCATGTCCCATACTTGTTTCCAAGCCCCACGAATGGCCTGAAAACCACACGTATTTAACATTTGGTCGAATGGTTCCTTGAGTTCAAGAATACAAGCCCCCCCCCCGCCACCACCACCCCCGCCACCTCCCTTCCTCTTCTTGCTCGCTATGCACGTGGAATACAGCTCACTGCTGGGTTTCCTCTCCTCTCCAGCACACAGGGAAGGCACTCTGACTCCCTCTGGGCCACGGATGCCCAGGAAACTCTGCAGGAAGAGCCTGGTCTTCAGGCCTGCACATCAGACCCCGCTTGGGGACCAGGCACCCTAAACTTTTCTAGTATGCCCTCTGCCTCTCACGTGGGGCAGACAGAAAGAGTTCTTACCAACTTGAGACCCCTGGATTGCTAAAAGTAGAGCTGGCATTTAATTCTCATCACTGAAAGGAAGTGATGGCTTTCTTCTAAAATGTAAAGCAGCAAATAATGGTTATCTATTATTTAAATATGAGTGACTATCTATACAAAGGATTTTGGTACCTTATTTAAACCCGAAAGAACTTTATTAAGAAAAGTGGGCAAGCCAGAATGATTATTCCATTGCATGCATCAGATACAACTGGGGTGCTGTGTCCGAGGTCCTGTGACTGGCAGGCACTAGGATCTGTGCCTAGATTCGGGGTCTTCCTTCTTATAGGAAAACCAGGAAGGCGTGACTCCAAGTGTGGCCTGTGACAGGTGCTGGCCCATGAGGAGATGGATCCCGAAAAAGAGAGGAAGCATTTAGGAACTTTCAGTTCAGTTCAGTCGCTCAGTCATGTCCGACTCTTTGCGACCCCATGAATCGCAGCACGCCAGGCCTCCCTGTCCATCACCATCTCTCGGAGTTCACTCAGACTCAAGTCCATCGAGTCAGTGATGCCATCCAGCCATCTCATCCTCTGTCGTCCCCTTCTCCTCCTGCCCCCAAACCCTCCCAGCATCAAAGTCTTTTCCAATGAGTCAACTCTTCGCATGAGGTGGCCAAAGTACTGGGGTTTCAGCTTTAGCATCATTCCTTCCAAAGAAATCCCAGGGCTGATCTCCTTCAGAATGGACTGGTTGGATCTCCTTGCAGTCCAAGGGACTCTCAAGAGTCTTCTCCAGCACCACAGTTCAAAAGCATCAATTCTTCAGTGCTCAGCCTTCTTCACAGTCCAACTCTCACATCCATACATGACTACTGGAACTTTAACACCGTAAAGAAAGCTGAGTGCCGAAGAACTGATGCTTTTGAACTGCGGTGTTGGAGAAGATTTTAGAGTCCCTTGGACAGCAAGGAGATCAAAGCAGTCAATCCTAAAGGAAATCAGTCCTGAATATTCATTGGTAGGACTGATGCTGAAGCTCCAATACTTTGGCCACCTGATGTGAAGAGCTGACTCATTAGAAAAGACTCTGATGCTGGGAAAGATTGAAGGCAAGAGGAGAAGGGGACGACAGAGGATGAGATGGCTGGATGGCATCACCGACTCAGTGGGCATGAGTCTGAGTAAGCTCCGGGAGTTGGTGATGGACAGGGAAGCCTGGCGTGCTGCAGTCCAGGGGGTCACAGAGAGTCGGACACGACTGAGCAACTGAATTTTGAACTGAACAGCAAAATGACACGGCCACATCATTTTTTATTCTGTTTTTTCGGAAGTACCAGTCCACAACGAATTAGCAAGAATTAAAAGGGTTCCTCTCTTGCCACAGGTATTTTGAGAAGTACTGCTGAACGTGGGGTAGTACTTATCAGAAATTTCTTGATAATCATGTGTACACGAATCTGCTGTTATTACACCATGATCAATCTTGAATGAAGGTACTGGACTTACTCCCCTTTCTAATGTTTAACATCAAATCAAGCTCAACAGATAAGGAAAATGTACTTATCTAAATCCTTCCTCAAAATTGTCAACAAGCACAAAGTACCTATTCAGAAATTCTGATATCACATTTGTTAAGAGTTCTCCGAACTGTACACAAGATATAATTCAAACATTTTTGTATTTCCTTATTTCCAGCTTCATCCTTTCCACTCTTCTTCTAAACTTTTATTTTCCAGTGGGACCCATGAACGCTCCCTTGTTAATGGAGCTGCCACTGTACTCAAGGCAGCTGTCCTGGGAATGAGATCATTCTAAGTGAGCTCTGCAAACCCATTCCCCTTTGCCAGGTATTCACTCTAAACTTTCTATGGAGTGAGGCTCAGCAACAGGCTTCAAGCTGGCCCTAGAACCAAGCAGAGAAGCCAGGACCAGGGAGATGTGAGGCAAATCTAATGAAAAAAAAATTTTTTTTTCTTTCTAATTAAAGGACAGCTGCTCCTTTTGGCACAGTCCGGATTCCTTTCAGAAGTAATGTCTACTCCAAGAGGGCAAAGCCTTGGTTTGATTTATTCAGAAATGCATCCCAAGAGTACAACAGATTCTCAAAGACTATCTGCTGAAAGAACTAAATGAGGATGCTTTGTGAAGATGTGATGGTTGCCATTATGGCAGCCATTTTGTGACCTTGAGGAAGGACCAATGGAATTGCATATGCGTCAGTGTGAAGCCTTGGTATTGCGAAGTCTCTGAACAAATGCTTCTTATTAAATGTGATCTGTATATTCTTGTGTAGGTCACTGTTGGCTGAGTTATTTTGTCTTATCACTGGAGAGCTGGGGGTCCGCCCAAAGAGACACTGAGGGGTATCGTTTACGTGTGTGACACACCTATACGGTCTGATGGTAGATGGAAGAGGTTCAATTTCAGAAGCGAAGGATCACCCCTGGGAAGTATGGGGTTCCAACAGGGAACGGACTTAGACCAGAAAGATCAAGCTGTGTGGTGAAAATGCAAGGCTGATATATAGCTTAAAACTCTACAGTGGTTAATACTGTTAGTCACGAAGACACCCAGAAGGCAAATGAGCCGTGGAGCAGAGGTCAGCAGAGGCAACGTGAACTGGTGTGCTATGCCAAAGTCAGACAGACAGCCCACGGTTGTGGTCAAGTTCAAATCTAGGTCTGGAAAGTCGGAATCAAGGACAGAATGAATGGGATCCAGGTTCTGTGAGCACGGTGAGGACCAGTAGGTGGTGGTCTCATGGGAAATAGCCAGATAGGCAGGAGGCTTGGGACACGGTGGTTTGAGGAAGGAGGTTCTCAAAGTATAGCGAGGACCTGCTGAAGAAGGGGAAAGAGGAAGCGGAGGAGGGCGGGAGAGCTGGCAAAGAAGAGATGTTCTCAGGCCTTGGGTGGGTCAGGTGAGGTCATGTGCAGGAGTGGAAAGGCTGACATCAGGTGAGGGGTGTGGGAAGGCTTCGAGGGAGGGAGGCAAGGGCATGGAGGTCACCTCCAAGGCTGGCGCCAACGTGCCCTAGAATCCACTGGAACACTTTTCTCAATATTGTCCAGCAAACTATGGAATCTTAGAGGAGAACATGAGTATTATCCAAGACAAGGCTGTCTGTCTGGAGGGAGGTGAGGTCAGTGAGCCAAAGGGACCTCACAGACTCTGCAGATTCATGACTAAATGGCTCACCTCTCCTCCCAGACCTGAGATGCTATTTCACGCCTGGGCTCACCATGTGATTATAAAAAGCTGTACACGTACGGTTTGATGGCTCCTTAAAATATGTGTTCCGTGTTCCCATTTTTTGAACATGAAAGGCCCACAAATGAATCCAACTGAAGCAAGAAAACAGTGAAATCCAACACGGGTTCATGAGCAAGAGGAACTAAGGGACCCAGGTCTGTGCGAGAGAAAGGAATGTTAGTTCTCTAAAACGAGGGAGTAAAAACAATGGAGAATGAGAGGGCAGGTTGGATGGCAAATTTAAATTCTGAACAGGTCACATATATGTAAAACCAGAGATTCAGCAGTTCAAGATTAAAAAAAAAAGATCCTGAGAGTCAATTAATATCTGCTGAAAGACAACCTCAGAAAAACACAGAGACAAATGGGGAGGGAGAGAAGGCCTAACGATTTGTTTTAAATCAGACCACAAACCCTGACAGGGCCAACAGATGATCCAAACCTCAAGCTATAAACCCTATCTGGAAATCCTCACAGAGGAGCCTCCCTCTTGGGAATCATCTGCTGTGATTTTATCTAGTGATTGTAATTAAACCCTTTTTATCTTGCCAAACTAAGCCCTGATCTCACTCTATTCACTGCTGGACTATTTCTACTTCTCCATCCACCATATAGGACAGGTCACAGTCCCTTTTATTCAGACTTGCTGTGAAAAACCATGCTGAGAAATACCAACTGAGGGGCAGCCATCACTCTTTGTAGATGTTGGCAAGAAAGCTCAAATAAGTCCTGAAAACACTAAAATAGCTGTGAAACTTACCAAGTCGCTTCTGCAATAACCCAGGTCATGTCGATATGACAAGGATGCTGAGGCAGAGAATGTAAAGCAGGGGATGAGGAGGAAAGACAGGTGGGTGCCCTGGAGCCAGGCATCCAGGAAAATGTGTCCACCTGAGAGCTGTCATAGTCCACCAGAGTTATTACTCTTATGATGTTGATCAGCTGGGACTAGGGCATGTCATCATAATAATATAAATCAGTGTACAGATAACAATCAGGAGAATAAACTTGTGATTTCCTGCTTTAAGGTAATTGAACTTCTGAGACAAAACATTTCTGACCCACTGAACACTAGAGACTGTTCACCATACTTAAGTTTCAAAAACTGTTCTTTTTAAAACATCAGGATACACAGAAAAACAACAGTTCTTAGACATAGAAAAACCAAAGGTTCTTAGAGACAAGAAGGTCAAATCAGTCAAGCCTAAAGGAAATCAACCCTGAATATTCATTGGGAAGGACGGATGCTAAAGCTGAAGTCCCAATACTTTGGCCACCTGGTTCAAAGACCCAACTCATCAGAAAAGACCCTGGGAAAGACTGACAGCAGGAAAAGGGGATGACAGAGGATGAGATGGCTGGATGGCATCACCGAATCAATGGACATGAATTTGAGCAAGCTCTGGGAGATAGTGGAAGCCTGGCGTGCTGCAGTTCATGGGGTCACAAAGAGTCTGGCAAGACTTAGTCACGGAAAAACAACAGAGACAAATAAATAAAAATTCATATTAGGACCAAAGAGCTTGAAATGTCAGAAAGTATGAACATAGCAACTCAGAAAATTCTGAGCTAAAACCTAGAATGTCATTAGAAAGGCATTATTAGTTATTAGAAAGAATGTAATTTCATCAGATTCTCAATTGTTGGTTAAGAGCTGGAAGGAGCTTAAGAAATTATCCCATCTCATCATCCCATTTATACAGGAAGAAACTGAGAGGAAGCAACCTATCTACATTTGTCTAAAAGAATGTGCTAAGAAAAGAGTTACCTCATTGATAATGGATGTGGCTGGTTTATAAGTATTCATCAATACAGGTTGGGCTATCGGAAAAAATCAAACAGAGAACATTACTTGAAAGCCTTTTGGTGCGGTCTGGCCTGAGTGAGGTGGCATCATACTGGCAAGTCCTTGGTAAAGTCTACTCTCCTGAAGGAATATGAGGGCTTGATGAGCACGGCCTCCTAGGAGCCTTTTCTCTTGCTTATTCATGTATTAAAGTGGCTGTCTGCAAGTCATAATGGGAAATTAGCCAGCCTTAGACATAGCCAATATCTGTTAAGTATAAATTAGAAATGCCACAAAATATTCCACTGAGTACTTGAAAGTTGCTAGGAAACAGGAGATCAGGTGATGCCCAAAGGCGAGGTTATTCCCATCCCCAGGGGCTGGACAGGACTGGTTCTGGCTGGAGTCCTAGCATCCCGGAGTTGTGTGACTCAAGATGCTGAAATCTAGAAGCCCTTCTTGACGCCTCAACCTGGGAGAGGACCGAATGACAAAATTCAAGGAAGGCACAGGAAACAGAAAGCATACTTAAGACAATAACACGCTCTTTCTCCTCATCCATCCTTAGAAAAACATATTTCAGACACGTGCCCTGAAAGTGTTAGCCCCTCAGTTGTGTCCAACTCTTTGTAACCCCATGGACTGTAGCCTACCAGGCTCCTCCATCCATGGGATTCTCCAGGGAAGAATACTGGAGTGGGCTGAAAATTCTTTCTCCAGGTGATCTTCCCCACCCAGGGATTGAACCCGGGTTTCCTGCTCTGCAGGCAGATTCTTTACCATCTGCGCCACCAGAGAAACCCAAAAGGGACGAGGATGGGACTTGAACCCGTGCGCGTAGAGCACAATGGAGTAGTCCATCACCATAAACACTCGGCCACCTCGACACACTTCCCTTAGCGACCCAATTTACTTATTAACACTCACCACGTTTCCCATTCACACGCTAGCAAAGTAATGCTCAAAATTCTCCAAGCCAGGCTGCAACAGTATGTGAACCGTGAACTCCCTGATGTTCAAGCTGGTTTTAGAAAAAGCAGAGGAACCAGAGATCAAATTGCCAACATCCACTGGATCATGGAAAAAGCAAGAGAGTTCCAGAAAAACATCTCTTTCAGCTTTATTGACTATGCCAAAGCCTTTGACTGTGTGGATCACAATCAACTGTGGAAAATTCTGAAAGAGATGGGAATACCAGATTACTTAATCTGCCTCTTGAGAAATCCGTATGCAGGTCAGGAAGCAACAGTTAGAACTGGACATGGAACAACAGACTGGTTCCAAATAGGAAAAGGAGTACGTCAAGGCTGTATATTGTCACCCTGCTTATTTAACTTCTATGCAGAATACATCATGAGAAACGCTGGGCTGGGGGAGGCACAGGCTGGAATCAAGATTGCCGGGAGAAATATCAATAACCTCAGATATGCAGATGACACCACCCTTATGACAGAAAGTGAAGAAGAACCAAAGAGCCTCTTGATAAAAGTGAAAGAGGAGAGTGAAAAAGTTGGCTTAAAGCTCAACATTCAGAAAACGAAGATCAGGGCATCCAGTCCCATCACTTATTGGGAAATAGATGGGGAAACAGGGGAAACAGTGTCAGACTTTATTTTGGGGGGTCTCCAAAATCACTGCAGATGGTGATTGCAGCCATGAAATTAAAAGACGCTTACTCCTTGGAAGGAAAGTTTTGACCAACCTAGACAGCATATTAAAAAGTAGAGACATTGTTTTGCCAACAAAGGTCTGTCTGGTAAAGGCTATGGTTTTTCCAATGGTCACGTATGGATGTGAGAGTTGGACTATGAAGAAAGCTGAGTGCCGAAGAACTGATGCTTTTGTGTTGGAGAAGACACTTGAGAGTCCCTGGGACTGCCAGGAGATCCAACCAGTCCATCCTAAAGGAGATCAGTCCTGAATATTCATTGGAAGGACTGATGCTAAAGCTGAAACTCCAATACTTTGGCCACCTGATGTGAAGGACTGACTCATGTGAAAAGACCCTGATGCTGGGAAACATTGAAGGTGGGAGGAGAAGGGGATGACAGAGGACGAGATGGCTGGATGGCATCAGTGACTCGATGGACGTGAGTTTGAGTGAACTCCAGGAGTTGGTGATGGACAGGGAGGCCTGGCGTGCTGCAGTCCATGGGGTCGCAAAGAGTCAGACACGAGTGAGTGACTGAACTGATGTTTCCCATTCTTAGATTTAAAGCATAGTTTTCAGGGTTCTGGTAATACTTTTTCCATGGATTTATTTTATCATACATCTACCCCACATCGATGTTATGTCCTTCATAAATTCTATCTGAGGGTGTGGTCCCAAGTTAAGAAAGTGGTGAACAAGACTGATAAAACTGGTTAGTCTTTCAACGGTTCTAGGTTAAAATGGTTAGCGAAGATGTATTAGAAGCCACGGGAAACAAAAGCCTCCGCATGCTGGGACAGCCCCAGTCAGCGTGGAAGGGCTCCACCGATGCACAGATGCTGTCTTTCTCCAGAGAGACGAGTATGATCGCTATTGTTTATCTACCACCAAGGCCAGCGGTGTGTGCCAGAGTCTGAGCCAACAGACATGATCACAGTTAACCTTGCAACCACCTTAAAAATGCGTGACTGCGGTCCTCACGCCATCAAGGAGGCAACTCGAGTGGCTACACCAAAGTCACCCTGCTGGTGAAAGGCAGGGAGTCCAGCATTTCCTGTAAGATTTCACTCTGTCCACCACACTGAAGTGAAGTGAAGTCACTCAGTCATGTCTGACTCTTTGCGACCCCATGGACTAGTATGCTCCTCCATCCATGGGATTTTCCAGCAAGACTACTGGAGTGGGTTGCCATTTCCTTCTCCAGAGAATCTTCCTGACCCAGGATCGAACACAGGTTTCCCGCACTGTAGGCAGACGCTTTACCGTCCGAGCCACCTGGGAAGTCCACCACACTACGTGGCTTCTAATACATCTTCGCTAACCATTTTAATCTAGAACCATTGAAAGACTAACCAGTTTTATCAGTCTGTGTACTATAGAGAGTCTGAAGGACAGGTTGCCTTATTCACTAGCAAACAGAAATACAATCAACTTGTCCCCTGAGAATCATAAAACCTTATGCCATCAGTTCTAGAATGTGTAGAAAAACAGGCCCAGGTTAACTGACAGCTAGAGAGTCAGTGGGCAGGCTGGGATTAGGTTTGAACTAGAGGTTAACTTTTGCGACTCAGGCCACAAAACCACGGAATCAGGCCAGGCAAGACCAGCGTGGTGGAGAGAGACATCGTACACGGGTAACTGTTCTCAAAAGTCCCCCTGGGGCTGGCTTCACCTTTTCCCACACCCATGATTTGGCCTCATCATCTATATCTGAGGCCAAAACAAGATTTATTAATGGAAACGGAAATGATTTAGAGACAACCTATTCATCAGTTCATTTCCTCCTGTACTTTTGCACCCAACCCCTCAAATACAGTTACTAGTCAACCAAAGAGTATTGCTTCATCTTATGCACATATGTCAGGAGGAGAAGGGGGCGACAGACGATGAGAGGGTTAGATGGCATCACCAACTCAATGGACAGGTGTTTGAGCAAACTCGACTGAGCAAGTGAACACCAACAAGCTCCATCCCATTTACAATACCATCAAAAACAATAAAATGGTTAGGAATAAGTGTAACCAAGGAGGTGGAAGGTCTGTACTTTGAAAACTATGGGGTCGCAAAGAGTTGGACACGACTGAGTGACTGAACAAGTGAGGATACGTCAGTTAGTCTCTTCATCTCTCCCTACACCTGCTCTCAGCTCTACAGTTTACCGACTGCACAGCACCCAACAGAGTGCAATCCGGGTTTTAGGCTCAAAGCAGAACCAAGAAGAGAAAAGCCTGTATACTCTCGCCAGTTGCTGAAGGCCCTTCGAATATTCCCAAACCGCTTTCTCAACTGTTTCAATACTTCATGCCAACATGTTGTAACAGGGAGAGTGCATGTGCTCTGGGCAGGCAAGGTGAGTAATGCAGAACAAGTGGCGATTGTATTGTAGTTCTTTTTTTTTTTTTTGGATCAGGCATGAGAAGGGAAAGGCTTTAACTCAGTCGACACTGGCACAGCCCCAAGCCTGTGTGAACCGGGAAATGGCCCAGCACAGCTGCAAATGCAGCCAGCGCTCCTGGGCAGGAGTGGACCGTGCCAATGCAAGGAGGCGACAGACCATCGCTGGCCCAAGAGCTGGTCGGCGGCGCTGAGATTTGCAGTGTTTCGTACATCTGATCCCAGACCCTCACACTAACGGGCTGGATCTGAACCCTGGAAATCCGAATCACGTGACATCACCACCAGGTCCGACCTGCCCTTCTACCTCCACTCAGGACTCATTTTCTTAATCTGCAAGGCACATCGAAGCAGAAGGCTCTCCGGGGTGCCTCCGTGCACACCCGCAGCTCAGTGTAAACTGAACAGTCCACGCTTCACTGGAATCGATGTAATGAAGGCATGGAATCAAACACAGAGGCCAACTTTTCAGAGTTAATACCAAAATCAACAAAAGGAAAAGAGAAAGAAAAAGAAGCCAAGCCAGGCTAATTTCTCTTCTGTAATTTCTCAAGCCACAATCAACATATTAAAGATTCTTTACATTTGGGGTTGCTTTCACTGGCTCAGCACAATTGGCCTCAGTCCTCTGCTTCTGTAGTGTAACGACCTTATTTAAACCATCCTCTACTTACATGGCATCATCGACTCAATGGACACGTGTTTGAGCAAACTTCCGGAGATGGAGGTCAGGGAAGCCTGGCGTGCTGCAGTCCATGGGATCACAAAGAATCTGACACTACTGAGCGACTAAACAAGAATAATTACTCATATGTGTTACCACTTTATTTAAACTGTTCTGTTGAAAAAAACGTCAAGGGATGCCTGAAAGACTTCATATTCAAGCCTCTGTCCTGTGCCTAAAGCATGAAGGCTGAAATCGCAGGAACTCAAACTTCTTGTGCATATTCAAACTTCATCTGGTTTATAAAGACTTTTTACAAAAGCATCACTAAACAGTATCCGAAGCATTTGTTCGCTGGTGAAATTTTCACCGCATTTTTAACAGGGACACTGTCATTTCTTTCATAAAGGCAAACTGAGTCTATCACAGAATTCGAAGGCTGAACAGTATCCCCTTTTAAGTGAAATACTGGCAAACAAAGCATCTGGCACACTTTAATGGGCTGTTTTATCCTTTCACAGTGGCTGAAACTAGGACAGCCATTCATCTGAGCAAGTGGATAGCACAGGGCAATTACGTAATCCTTCAGGGCACACTGATATTCAGGGTGCTCCACACCTCTACCCAAATTTAAAATTTTCTAGTACTACTTACAAGGAAAGAAAACAGTAATATATGTTTCACTTAATGACTCAATACCTGTGAAAAATGTGAAAAGATACTCTTTTCACCATAAATTCAACAGTTAAAACAAGGTGCAAAGTCATAACACATGTTATAATAAAAATTCAATTGTGGATGTCATTTTTTTTCTTTTACCAAGAGCAATGGAAAAATAAGGACAAAGCCCAAGAAATAATCAGCATTGATAACTTAACCCAGTGACTTTCAGTCAGGGGTAATTCTGCCCTCTGGGGGACACTTGGGGGAGAGTGGTTTGGTACTGGCATCTATGGGTAGAAAGTAGGGCTGTTGTTACAAATCCTTATAAGATGCATTGGACAGAACCCCCACCCCACCGCCAGCAGAGAACTGGGTCAACAATGCCAAGGTTGAGACACTCTGCCCCAAACCGATAAATTAAAAAATATTTAAATAAGGAGGTGGAAGGAAAAGGATGTGAAATTCAATTATGGACACCTTTCAAGTTTGAAGCACAACTCAGGAAAAAAAAAAGTAGGTTATAAAGCTGGACTAGGAGGCCAAAGCTTAGAGGGGGGGCTTGGGGCTGGAAAAACCCAAGGGAAAGGTACTCACCTGGGCTGAGAGCAGGACAGGAGTGAGTGTTCCTATGGGAACAGCGCAGGCGAGGAGGGGAGGGCAGGCCCGTGGCCAAGCCCACACCCAGGAACCAGTTACGAGCGGGAGGGAGGGGAGGGGGAGAGGCTTGGTCAGAGAAGTGCCAGGAAGGAGAGGGTGGCTGGTGATGCCACGGGGGTGGGAGGTAGGGCTTAGGAGGGCAGGGCAGGGAAAAACTGTACCTGCAAGCTTTCAGCAAGACAGAGGCAGAGGCAGCCTGGACGGCAGAACCTCGGAAATAAGAAAATGGGCATGGACTCTTCCCAGAAATGTTTCAGCACTCAAAAGAAGGCCACTCAACTGAAGCTCCTATTCATTCCTATCTCCTCTTTCTTTTACATAAATAAATACGTAGATTTAAATACAGGAGGTGTATGTCTTCCCTGGTGGCTCAGATGGTGAAGAATCCACCTGCCATGCAGGAGACCCGGATTCGATCCCTGGGTCGGGAAGATTCCCTAGAAAAGGGAATGGCTATCCAGCTCCAGTTTTCTTCTCTGGGAATTCCCGTGGACAGAGGAGCCTGGAGGGTTACATCCATGGGGCTGCCAAGAATCAGACACGACTGAGTGACTAACACTTACTAGATGGGATCCCCAGGGTAAAGTGACAGGGAATTCATTCCCCGTGGATGAAACTCCAAGAGGAGAATGGGACAGTTAAAGAGAGGTGGCTGGGCCCTGCCCAGATGGCAAATTTCTCAATCTCGAAGTCAAGAGACCTCCCTGATCACACATGTGCAGAAAGGCTCCTTGGAGGTCAAAGGGGAGTGATGTTAAGCTACCCACAGGCCTTTTCAGTAGAATCCATCTTGGCTAAAAGAGGCACGTGCACACATGGGAGGATCCTGAGAGATATCAAACATGGGCTGTGAATCATGCGAGTCAAAATGACTGGCCAAAGGAAACCCGGAAGAAACGTCCCATGAGAGTAAGTAATTCAAACTGCCGCAAGGGTGGGACTCAGTGACTCTCCCCCTGAGTTTGCCTGTGTGTCTATCCGTATGTACGGTACTTTTTTCCTCTTAATAAATACTTTACTACTTCACTACTTTCCATCTTTGTGGGAATTCTTTTCTGCAAAGCCAGAAGGCCGGGGCCCTTGTTACTGACCATGCGTCTAGTGGGTAGGATATGGTGCTTTCACTGCCACAACCTGACCTCAGTCCCTGGCTGGGAACCCAAACCCCGCTCCAAGCCACTGCAGGCCGAGGCCACCTGAGATCAAAAGTGTCAGCCAGGAGATGGGCTCCAAGGAGAAAGAACTCTTTACAGCCCAACAGAGGAAAAATGATGGACTATGGTCTCGGGGGAAGCAAGAAAATGTTAAATCAAGGCAACAAGGTGGGACTGTTCTTCAGAAAGCCTGCAACAATTTAAACTTCCAGCGGCAAAGTACATGAATGCGAGTTTCCTCAAAGAGTCACAGTCTCTGGGACGTGCTACTGATAACAGAAAACCAAAAACTCATCCAGTCTTCACATCAGCAACGTTATCTCACTATTTTATGCTTTACTTCTCTGATGATACTACTGAGGTTGTCAGGTTATTTCTCATTTGTATTATAACTTCTGCAGATTTCTTGCTCATGTGTTTTACTCATTTTTCTGCTAAAATATTTATTATTCTCTTATTAATTGGTGAGGACTCTTTACATATTAAAGCTCTAAATCCATTATTATACTCTGCAAAAACTTTTCAGGTTAGGTTGTTGGCCTTAATGAAAGGCATGTTGCCCATGCAACAGCATAACAATGTGCAGACTCTCATTTTAGCAAATAAACTTCTGACAATTTACCTTAAGGAAACAGTCTTAAATGAACACAAGTATTTACACACATGTGGATAATATACTAAGCAGCACTGTTTACAACAAGAAATAAAGGAAATAATTCAACCATAGAAATTTGACTTAAAGCAACACCACTGATAATTATATCATCATGGAAAAAAAGCACAGGAATGTTTTAAGATATATTAATAAAAAAAGTAAGTTACTAAAAACAAAATTACCATATGATCTAGCAATTCAATCCTGGATATATATCCAGACAAAGTGAAGTTGCTCAGTCATGTCCAACTCTTTTCGACCCCATGGACTAGCCTGCCAGGCTCCTCCATTCATGGGATTTTCCAGGCAAGAACCATGGAGTAGGTTGTAGTTTCCTTCTCCAGGGTATCTTCCCGACCCAGGGATTGAACCTGGGTCTCCCACACTGTGGGGCAGATTCTTTACCATCTAGGCCACAATATCCAGACAAAACTATAATTCAAAAAGATTTATGCATCCCCGATGTTCAGAGCAGCACTATTCACAATAGCCGAGACACAGAAACAACCTCCATGTCGACAGGTGAACGGATAAAGATGCGGGACATATATACAACGGAAGGCTCCCCAGCCACACAGAGGAATGAAATGCTGCCACCTGCAGCAACGTGGAGGCAACCGGAGACGATCACATGGAAGTGCAGAGAAAGACAAGTGGAACCGAAAACACGGCAGAAACGAACCCATCTACACAACAGACACGGACCCAGAGAACAGACAGGTGTTTGCCGAGGGGGAGGGGGTCACGGGAGGTAACAAGTGGGAGGCTGGGGTTAGCAGATGTCAACTTTTACACATAAAATGGATGAACAACAAGACCCTCCTGTAAATGTATAGCACAGGGAACTATATTCAATATCCTGTGATAATAATGGAAAAAGAATTTTTTAAAAAAGAATGTATATATGTAACAATCACTTTACAACAGTAATTAGCACAACATAGGGAATCAACTAAACCTCAATAAGTATCTATTGGTTTAAAAAAAAGGTTGACTATGATCCCAGTTTAAAGGAAAAACTACGCATACAACAAAATGTAAGCAGGATTGTCTCTTGGTAGTAAAATTACAGGTAAATGTAAAGAGATCTTTTTTTGGATTCTGCACTGTTTCCAAATATTTTATATTCAATAAGTATGGCCTTTGAATTGGAGAGGGGTGGAAGAAAAACCTCGTGACTACTGGGATAATGGTTTTATTATAGCTACTCTTCATGCCAGTAGTATTTTTGAGTATCAGGGAAAGAATTGGCCTGAGGAAGGAAAACAGGAAACTCCCCAGGGTCAAAGGCCAGCACAGGGAAGTGTTGAGGAGAGAAGGTGGCAGATGGAGCCTTCTCCAAGGCTGTGAGAAAACCCAGGGACACCAGACCTGAGCCTAGGCAGCACACTGCAATCAGCCCCCAGCACCCGCCCGCTGGGCTCCAAAGCCTGGACCCTTTGCTCTAAGGTTGCTGAGGAGCTTTTAGAATCCTTCATCCAGATGCTGGGTGAGCAGGGTGGGCTTTACAACAAAGTCACAAACAGAAATCGCACATTAAGGAGGCTGCCCGTGAAACTGCTAACGCAGAGCCACTCAGCCTGCCTCTGACTGACAGGTAGTCTTGGACTGGCTCAAATACTGTGGCTCAGATGTTAAGACGCTCCTGCCATGCAGGATCCCTAGGTCTGGAAGATCCTGGAGAAAGAAAAGGCAATCCACTCCAGTAATCTTGCCTGGAGAATTCCATGGACAGAGGAGCCTGGCAGGCTACAGTCCATGGGCTTGCAAAGAGTCAGGCATGACTGAGGAATTATCACTCACTTTGGTTGGATGCTATTCAAGAAGTTCATCAAGACCAACCAAAATAAAAATGCACCACTGGAGGGCTGCAGGGAGGTGGCATGGCTCTCTGGCATGGTGGGAACAGAGGAGACATGTACCCTGTTATGGCAGATGGTACCTTCCAGGTGGGAAGTAAGCAGGTGGGTTGGGCTGCCTTTGCCAACATGCTCTTCACCATGCCATGGCACTCTTCACAGTGAAATATTATTCATCCAACAGGGAGTGTATTCTCTCACTGCAAACAACAGGATTCTGGAACTGGGGTTCCACATATTGAAGCACAGAAAGACGGGCGAGAAAACCCAGAAGTCCAATACAATGAAAGAGCCAGAAACATGTGGCACCTCATCCCTCCCTTATGATGTTATCAATGTTATGTCTAATTAATTTCCCCTATGGTGGCTCAAATGGTAAAGAATCTGCCTGCAATGCGGGAGACCCAGGTTCAATCTCCGGGTCACGAAGATATCCTGGAGAAGGGAATGGCAACCCACTTCAGTATTCTTGCCTAGAAAACTCCATGGACAGAACAGACTCCCATGCCACAGTCCACAGGGTCGCAGAGTTGGACACAACATAGCGACTAACACACAAGATTGAAAAAACTCACGGTTAAAAATAAAACATTCTAACATTCAGCTTTCAGTTGGCACTAGGAATTTATTTCTGTGAAGACAGATTTGGCTAAGTGGCAGTCAGCCACATTATTATTCATTTCTTTTAAATGCAAGTCAGTTTAATAAGAAAGCCCACCTTCACATTTAAAACACTTATTCTCTTAAAGGGCACTTTTAGCAACTGAATAGAAATCAGCTAAACACATTCAAGTGGCAGCAGAGGCAGAGATTAGCATTTCAGACGCTCTTTTATTATGTTCTTTAAATCTTTAGGGACTTCTACTCCGAGGAACAAGAGGATCTCAAGAAAATGGGTCTCACCAGGTTTCTCCAGGCAGATTGCAAAATATCAGCAAGTTCACGCTTGCATGAAACAAGCACAGGATGTTTAACAAATGGCCATTCAGTTCCCATAACTTCTCCCAGTTCCATCCTTGTGTACCAACCAGTTTATAATCCGACTGAGAAAGATGCTGATTCTTGTGCCCATTTCTTTAAAGGTTGGTATAAAGCACAGGGCAAGAAAAAGACCCGGAACTATAGCATATACTCTTCCAAAGGGAACTTCTTTGACATCACAAATTCAAACAAAAGAAACCCTCCCCTCACCACTTCCCAGAGCGACCTAATAAGACAAATTTTTTTTTTTCCCTATAAAAGATGAATTCCATAAACAAAATACATTGCATCATCAATGCCTTATCCACGTGGTTTAGCCTTTTGTTTTTACACAGCAACAGTAGTTCAGACTTTATACAATCAAAATCAGCACTTACCCATTTGTTTAGAAATTAAACACTTCTGCTGCTCAGGGAAACCTGAGGAAAACAGCGAAAACCCTGTTTTCCTCAGGCTTGCAAAACTCCTCCATACAAAAATTTCAGTACTGCGATCATCGTGAAACTTTTAAACGGTGCAAATAAAGAGAAAAAAACCCTACCTTGGGTCTCTTTTGCCCCCTTCAGCTTTTGTCCACTGTAGGCGGCTGCATCTTTAGCAGTCCGGGCTGCAAGCATCTGAGCCCACAGACACAAAAACGGGCTTTCTTCAGCTCGCTGCTGTTCACAGTCTTTTATGTGGTGTCTTGGGCCCTGCTTGTTCAATTCCTGATTTTACTGAAAGAAGTCCAGCCTGGCGAGGCTGGGGCGGGAGAGCGACTGCCCAAGACACTTTCGACCACAGAAGCAAAGGAATCACCTTCTACTTGCCAACACGTGTGCGGAGACATTTGGAGGATCCAAAAAGTCTGACTTTTCAAAGATGATTAATATTAAAAAGAAAAAAAATGTCCCAGGACAAAACGCCACAATTTAGTGGTGACCTTGGAAACTCCACCCTGAGAACAGCAGCCCTCCCTTGAGCCCCGCTTCATTTATGGCTATTTATCCTGGTCTTTGCATTTGGCTCCTGAATAGTTGCCATGACAACTCAGTAAACAGGATTCAAGTGACCACTGAGGGGTTTAGTGGGATTGTTTTGTTTAGGGAGAAGAATGGTAGCTTTAAGGCTTCCCCTACTAAAATTTCCTGAAAAGGTAGAGCTGTCTTTTCTTAGACTGTGGTTAGGTGATGTGCTCAGAAATCAGAAATGCAGGCGATGAGTGCTCTGGTTCCAGGAGAAGAGGCGACAGGAGTCGCGATCAGAACAACAGGAAAAGTGCTGGAAGGTTACTGCTTCCAGGAGGGCTTTGTCCAGTATGGATGCAGAGAAAGGCTGCAAGACTAAGGGAATGTAGGGCGGAGTCAGTCTGATAATCCAGACAGTTCTAAAAAAAATCCTGGCTCCTGGATTCTCCTTTGCTCTCTCTGTGTCTCCATTTTTTCATTTAGTCTCTCTTCAATAAAGCAGTGGCTCAGTGGTAAAGAACCCACCCGCAATGCAGGAGATGTGGGTTCGATCCCTGGGTCAGGAGACCCCCTGGAGAAGGAAATGGTAACCCACTCCAGTATTCTTGCCTGGAGAATCCCATGGACAGAGGAACCTAGGGGGCTACAGTCCATGGGGTAGCAAGAGAGTCAGATACAACTGAGTGACTCAACAACGATAAAGCAATATCAATCAGATTGTGCACCACAGACACTTCATTCTCAATCTTTATCACTTGGCCAGGCAATAGAAACTATCCTATTCTTATAAAATATTACCTGAAAAAGTGCTCACCAGGTTGTAAACAGATGATGAACATTAATATTTTGACACATCACGATGGTACACCTTTGTCAAAACTCAAAGAATCTACAACACAATGAACTTTAATGATAATTTTCCATTTCAATAATAATGGATCAATATTGGTTCACTAATGGTAACAAATGTACACTAACGTAAGAGGTGCCTAACAGGGGAAATTGTGTGTGTGTTTGTGTGTTGGAGGGGAGAGTAATATGGGAACTCTTAGTACGCTATGCTCAAATTTTCTGTAAATTTTAAAATATTCTAAAAAATAAGGTTTATTCATTGTTTAATTTATTTTTAATTGGAGGATGTTGGTGCTCAGTCATGTCCAACTCTCTGTGACCCCAGAATCCACAGGCTCCTCTGTCCATGGGATTCTCCAGGCAAGAATATTGCTTCTCCAAGGGATCTTTCTGAGCTAGGAATCAAACCCAGGTCTCCTGCATTGCAGGCAGACTCTTTACTGTCTGACCCACTAGGGAAGCCCCAAGTTTCAACTGGAGGATAACTGCCTTACAATACTGTGTTGGCTTCTGCCACACATCAGCATCAATCAGCCACAGGTGTACATATGTCCCCGCCCTCTTGGACCTCACCCCACCCTCCCCATCCCACCCTTCTAGGCTGTCACAGAGCACCCCATTGAGCTCCCTGTGTTAAAGAGCAATTTCCTATTAGCTGTCTATTTTACAGATGATAATGTATATGTATACGTTTCAATGTTACTCTCCCAACTCCTCCCACCCTCTCCTTCCCCTGCTGTGTCCAAAAACCCTGTGCTCCATGTCTGTGTCTCTATTCCTGCCCTGCAAACAGGTTCATCAGAACCATTTTCCTTGATTCCATATATTTGGGTTAATATATGATATTTGTTTTTCTCTTTCTGATGTACTTCACTCTGTATAACAGGCTCTAGGTTCACCCATCTCACTACAACTGACTCAAATGTGTTCCTTTAAAAAAAAAAAAAAAAGAAATTAAAATGTTCATCCATAACCATGTCAAAGGCTAAACGGAAATAAAAAAAAAAAAAGATTAAGAAGCTAGTTACAACAATCTTCCAAAAGTATTCTATTTAAAACTAAACTCCGAAAGGAGGAGGTCTGGACATAGTCTGAGATTTTCCTTGATTCAACTTAAACTGGGGGTTAAACTTGTGAGGATGAAAGGAGCATGTTTTTCACCCCACACATGAAACGCAGCTATGGACTGTTACACACTGAGGTGTAGCTGTTTCATGTCCCTGTTACTTCATTTAATACCCACAGCTGCTCTCGTAAGTGAGGTTTCCCTGGTGGCTCAGACAGTCAAGAATCTGCCTGCCAAGTGGGAGACCTGGGTTCGATCCCTGGGTGGGAAGATCCCCTGGAGAAGGGAATGGCAGCCCACTCCAGTATTCTTGCCTGGAGGATCCCGTGGACAGAGGAGCCTGGCGGGAGCAGCAGGCACCTTCACTATGCATACTTGGGAGAGTAGGCAACAACCCCGAGGCCATGTGACTGCTTGGTGATAAGCAGCTGGAGGACACCCAGGCACACACACCTTTGTCTTACATCAATTCCACTCCAGTGCTTTAGGGGCCTTTGCATCTGGGTGGCTGCGCAATCACCTCCCCAAACGGGTGGGGCCTCAGGGTTTCAGAACTCCCCAGACCCAGGCACCCTGCACCCCATGTCTCAGCAGCAGTGGAGCAGAGCCGCCTATGCTCTTGGTGCGGCGCCTGAATGAATGACCTAGTCACCCAGGTTCCATGGGTGACCGGGAGCACGCAGAGGGCAGCTGGGGACACGTGGGGCAGTGGTAAGAGCAGCCGTGGGAAAACAGCTGCACTGAAAAGAACAGGAAAAGCCAAGGCGTGAAAGACACAAGCAGAGTTAGGAATAAGGCGAAGCTCTACCAAACCCAGCTGTCCTCAAAAGCCTAGAGATACTGCAGTTTGATGTACGGATGTGCGATGGAAAATTCTAAGATAACATTTCTTGCAGGCGGCTGGTTGGTTACCAGACCAGGAAGAACGTATACTTATTCAGAGCTTAAAATATTTGACATACTCATACGAATAAATATTTGCCATTTTACTTTCATCTCAAGTGACTGGATAAAAATCAGCAAATGGAAGATAAAGAAGTGCAGATTTCATTCAGTCTGAGTGAAGACCTTTCTCATAAATAGTAAGGGCATAAAAAGAAAGAAAAGATAACAGGGTTCCTTTAGGTGTAAACAAAGTAATTTATCCGTTCCTGAGGATTAGTTTAGGAAGAGGGAAGCGGATCCTTTGGTGTATCATTTAAAGGGGACAAACAGATCATATTTCATCAATTCTTTATGCAAACATGTTCCTTTCTCCGTACGCCTGAATGTGTCCATGGCTTGCTGACATCTGAACAGCCTTCATGATGCAATTCCATACCCGCACGTGCATGGATCTCATCACAGCTTTTCACTGTCTTTGAAAATCACAGGCGCTATTGGAACTACTTGCACTGAGTCCAGCTGGCCATTAAATGTAGCCTAAATATTCCTCTTTAGAGTCATCAAAGAAATGGAAAGTCATTTTATCTGCAGAAAGGCCTGGAAATGGAGCGACAAGGTGTAACTCTTACCAGCAGAGCAAGGATCTGTGGTGGACGAAAGACCCCCATTTCATCGACCATTTCAACGAACCCCCTTGCAAAGCAAAAAGCAAGTGCCTGGAGATAGGACAGCATGGTGCTCTGGCTAAGCGGCTTAGGAACAGCTTCTGCTTTTAGTGTGATGTATAAAATAATGGTGCCTTTACAACCATGGGAATTTTTGAGTCAATAAAATAGATAATATATGTTTGAACTGGATGATGTATAATTCTAGAAAGTGAAAAGTGAAAGTCTCTCAGTTGTGTCCGACTCTTTGCAACCCCATGGACTACAGAAGCCATGGAATTTTCCAGGCCAGAATACTGGAGTGGGTAGCCTTTCCCTTCTCCAGGGGAATCTTCCTAACCCAGGAATTCCACACTGCAGGTGGATTCTTTACCAGCTGAGCCACAAGGGAAGCCCAAACTCTAGAAAGTTCAATCAAAATGCTAAACATTTAACCTTTCAGGTTCAACTCTTGTTATCCAGCAGGTTTGTAGACCCAAACCTCCTCGCCAAATCCTGGCAGAGAATACATTCCCTAGGGGAATCGCACTTAAGGATTTGAGTGTCTGCGTATAAAGCAGCAAGCCCAACTCTCAATATTTGTGAATGAGTCTCCTGCGCTGTGATTGGCTCTTTCCAAAGGGCTCCAGATCCTAGGGGTGGGGGACACTGCATCTGAGAAGGGGTCATCTGGGAGAGAGAAAGATAGCATGTTAACACAGAAAGGCTGAATCACAGTAAGAACGTCACTGTAATAGTGACCTACTGGTTTATTCTCAGGGTAACTTCCGACTGCAGAAATCAAAGATGATCCAGCAAAAACCAGACCAGAAATAACTAAACTAGAATGGAACCTACAGCAGTAAGGATTAAAGATGGTGCATGAGTCTATCTCTGGCAAAGTCAAGTATTCACACACCGTGCGCATCATCTTGGGTCCTCTGACGAGCAATTCAACATTTACTGAGCACACGAGGGCCTGGATGTGGACTGGGCTACACAGCAGGGCGCAAAGATGGAAGACTCAGCCAGCAAATCTGTACTTGGTCAAGATCTTCTGTATTTCTGGAATACCTTATTCAGAAAATAAGCCAGCCAGGGCTTCCCTGGTGGCTCACTCAGATAAAGAATCTGCCTGCAATGCAGGAGACTTGGGTTCAATCCCTGGGTCAGGAGGATTCCCTGGAGAAAGGAATGACTACCCACTCCAGTATTCTTGCCTGGAGAATTAATTCCATGGACGGAGGAGCCTGGTGGGCTACAGTCCAGAGTCGGAGACGACTGAGCGACTAACTCACTCACCTACTCAGAAAACAGCACTGGCGTAGAGAAACCAAAGCCTAAAAAGGAATGTAAAGGGTCACTGGGATAAACTCAAAAGAGGCTCGTGAGAAGCAAGATGAGTAAAATGAGAGGGGAAAAGATCTAGAAAGAAGAAGGACAAAACCGTCAAGGTAGGAAATGCACTATAATAGTGTCAGAACTTTCTAATATGTGGACTCTGTTAAAACAAACAAAAAACCTAAGGAAAAACATAGCAGGCAGCATCCCTGGGGACCACACAAACACGAATCCCTAGGACTAAATGTGCCGGATTCATGACGCCGTTCATCAAATCACGATGCCCCTGGAAACAAAAGACTCCAGTTTCCGTAACACTACATGGCACCCTCAGTTCGTGTGTGGTCCTGAGTGTTGTCTTAAAGAGGCACCTGGGCCGGAGTCAACAGTGGCTGCAGGAAGAGAGGGACACAGGTCAGCAGGACTCACTTAAGGGGAAACACTAGCCTCCTCCGAAGTCTCTAGAAGACGGCTTCGGTGTGAGACGGTTGGGCCGTCCTCCTACCTCGGAGCCTGGAGACGGTGCTTTACGACAAGGCCATCACTGCCAGGCCTGTGTGTCCAGCTCCACTGTCCTACTGGATGTTCCATTTTCCAGCAAGCGTGGCTGCAGCCCAACTCACAGACCGCAGGGCTTCCCTCCTGGGACGCCTGGGCCAGGGCTCCCCTTGGCGTGGACACCCCTCTTCCCTTAGAGAAACCTGCCTCCATGCAGCCACCTCTGCCAGAAGCTTCCCCCCAGAGGCCCCCAGGGTCAGGGCCACTCAGCTGACCAATATCCTCCCTTTTTAGAGCAGACCTGAGAGAACCTTTGAGGATACAGTTATGCGGGGTTAAAACTTAAGGTGACCTTGTAGGAATCAAAGATGCTTCTGCCTAGAACCCAAGTGCTCCTCACATCAAAAGACAGAAGAAGAGTAAGGAGCGCCAGCCAGGTCCTTTACATTTCCTTTTCAGCTTCGGCTTCTCTAGCCCAGTGCTATTTTCTGAGTGAGTGAGTGAGTGAGTTGCTCATGGCATCTGACTCTGCGACCCCATGGACGGTAGCCCACCAGCCTCCACCGTCTGTGAATGCTCCAGGCGAGATCACGCCCTGCCTCTCCTGGAGCAAGTGGGCCTCGCGCTCGGGGCTGGGAAATGCAGAGAACCAATTTTCACACCTGATAGGCTCTCCTGAGATTTATCCATCTGTTCCCTTCTTTAATTCTGAACTGAGGAATGTTACTAATGGACTTTTCTGACTAAAAATTACTTGCTGAAACAAAAAGCAAGGAGAGAAGGCAGAGATCACAGGCCACAGGACACCCTGGGGGAGAAATTCGGAGGAGGCAAGGCAGGTTTTCTCTGGTACCGATATCTACCAGGGTTGGTCTGGACACATCTGGCCAGAAACTACTACTGCCTAAGCAAATCACAAAGGTCCGTCTAGTCAAAGCCAAGGTTTCTCCAGTGGTCAGGTATGAAAGTGAGAGTTGGACTATAAAGAAAGCTGAGCACCAAAGAATTGATGCTTTTGAACTGTGGTGTTGGAGAAGAGTCTTGAGAGTCCCTTGGACTGCAAGAAGATAAAACCAGTCCATCCTAAAGGAGATCAGTCCTGAATATTCATTGGAAGGACTGATGCTGAAGCTGAAACTCCAATACTTTGGTCACTTGATGTGAAGAACTGACTCATTGGAAAAGACCCTGATGCTGGGAAAGATTGAGGGCAGGAGAAGGGGACGACAGAGGATGAGATGGTTGGATGGCATCACTGACTCGATGGACGTGAGTTTGAGCAAGCTCTGGGAGTTGGTGATGGACAGGGAAGCCTGGTGTGCTGCAGTCCGTGGGGTCGCAAAGAGTTGGACATGGAACTGAGCCACTGAACAACAACAAGCAAATCACAATAGGAAAAGGCTACACGGTCACATCACCAATCGAAAACCGTCTGATGGAGAAGCCTGCCCTCCATAAACTGAAGATTCTCAGCTGACAGGAGGACTGCACTCCCCAGCGTCTTCTGAGGCAAAGAACTGGCTGCAGGCCAGCCCCTACCAAGTGGTATGCCTTTATTTTCCTCATAACTTAGTGCCAGGAGGACTTCCCAGTGACGCGAGCGAAGTGCCTTCCATACACACCCAAGGTTAGCTCCAAATCATTCACAACAAAGGCTCACAGACTATTCTAGCTGAACTGACAGAACTGTTTCAGCAAGTCGGTTATATTCTCCCCGCTTACACCAGCTTTCCAAAGCAAAACACATGGGCTTCCCAGGAGGCTCAGTGATAAAGAATCTGCTTGCAATGCAGGTGACGCAGATTCGCTCCCTGGGTCGGGAAGATCCCCTGGAGGAGGAAATGGCAGCCCATTCCAGCATTCCTGCCTGGGAGATCCCATGCACAGAGGAGCCTGGCGGGCACAGCCCACAGAGTTGCAAAGAGGTGGACACGACCGAGCACAGACACACAGGACTTTTTTACACCAGTTTTTTCAAAGCAAAACATAAAAATCCCCAATAATGAAACCCATAATATTCCCCAAAGAGGATTTCTAGACGCTTCAGGCCAAGTCTCCATCCTGAGTGTCACATTCTTGCCAAGGAGAGGACGCAGCCTGTAACACAGGCCTGGGGCACACGAGCCGTGTGTGCATGCTCGCCGGGAGCCTCGGCTATGTCGCACAGGTCCCTAAAAGCATCAGGCAGCTCCCCCGCTTTTCCTGAGGCCACAGACTTTACAGCCATTGTTCTCATCCCCTTTCAGGCCACAGAACTGCCAAAAGGAACCTTTAGAAGCTGCCAAAGCCGATGATCTATGTTCCTGAATGATGTACAAAACAGCTCCATATACATACATTTTTAAATACATCCCCAGGACTTCTCTGGTGGTCAAGTGGTTAGGACTACACGCTCCCAGTGCAGGGGGCACAGGTCACCCACAGGTCCCCCACCCCTGGTCAGGGAATGAAGAGCCCTCATGCCAGGGGATATGGCCAAAAAATAATGCACCCTCTCAAGGCACCCTGATGAATGTCTGACTTGAGAAAGGTTTGAGATGAAGCCTGGAAATACACACTCCCCACGACTGGGCAAAGACAAACAAGATTTTCCCTGTGACATTTCCAGAAGCATTCATCTTTGGACAAAAGTCATAAGAAAGTACAAACAAGGGTTGTTAACATACGCTTCCCATATCATCACCAGTAACACTCCAATATGTCCAATGGAGCTAAACAAATGCTAAGCAAGTCATAATTTACCTTTCCCATAGTCTAATTAGCCCCTTCACACTTGGTACCACACCTACATCTTAGGCCTGAAACAACTCAGTTCTCCTGTCTGACTTGCTGGGTGCCTTTAAAATGGTACCGAGATGTGTTTTCAAAGTCTTTGACAGTCCTGTCCATCTCCTGGTGGGTTATTAATTAGTGCCTGCCACAGGTCAGGAGGTAGGAAGGACTGTGAGCCAAGAGAAAGAACGGGAAGCTGGACTGGCTCTTTTTTTTTTTTTAATGCAAACACTAAAGCAATTAGACACAACCAAATCCCAGTAAGGAAAACTCAACATCAAAAAGAGGCAGTTTCTTCAACATTCTGAATGAAGTGCTTTCAAACAGGCCTAATTTCAAAAGTGATTACAATTTAAAGAAAAAAACTAACTCCATGCCATCCAAGAAGGAAAACAAAAACACGGAGGACCACAGTTTTAAAGCTGAAATTTCTATCCTTATAAATAAGGCCTGGCAAGGCCGGCCCCCCTCATTTCATTGAATCTAAGATGCCAACGGCTGTAAAACTGTACAATTACTACATTACTAAGAAGAGAGAAAAAGTTCCCAATTAAACTATGGTTTGCCAAAAAAGCTGTACATTGAATCTCAATACCCATGGCCTTAAATTTGGGACAAACATGTAGGTTCAAATTACGGTATTATTGGGACTTCCCTGGTGGTCCAGTGGGTAAGACTGTGCTCCTGGTGCAGCGGGCCTGGGTTCCGTCCCTGGTTAGGTAACTAGATCCCTGCACACCTGCCTCAACCGAGAGTCTGCATGCCTCAGTGACTATCCGGTGAGCTGCAACTAAGACAAAGAACGGCCAAACAACTGTTTTTTAAAAGAAATATAAAAAAACCAAATTATGGCACTATCAACATTATCCTCGTAAAAAGAGGAAGGAAACACTGGCAGAGGTTAACAGCTCCTGTAAGTGTAGATGCAGACACAAAGCTCCTCTATCCATCATGTAGATACTGCCAATTAGGGCTTCAGAAACTGTGAAAGTGAAAGTCGCTCAGTCGTGTCCGACTCTGCAACCCCATGGACTATACAGTCCATGGAATTCTCCAGGCCAGAATACTGTAGTGGGCAGCCTTTCCCTTCTCCAGGGGATCTTCCCAACCCACAGATGGAACCCAGGTCTCCCGCACTGGAGGCGGATTCTTTACCCAGCTGAGCCACAAGGGAAGCTTTATAAAGCACAGCTGCTGCTGTTGCTAAGTTCCTTCAGTTCGGGTCCGACTCTGTGCGACCCCCATAGACGGCAGCCCACCAGGCTCCCCCGTCCCTGGGATTTTCCAGGAAAGAACACTGGAGTGGGTTGCCATTTCCTTCTCCAATGCGTGAAAGTGAAAAGTGAAAGTGAAGTCACTCAGTTGTGTCCGACTCTTCGTGACCCCATGGACTGCAGCCCACCAGGCTCCTCCGTCCGTGGGATTTTCCAGGCAAAAGTACTGGAGTGGGGTGCCATTGCCTTCTCCATAAAGCACAGCAAAGGGATATAAACCAGCTGACATGGGACATGGTTATGTTTAACTTTTATGTTGAGCATAGTTGATTAACAATGCTGTATTAGTTTCAGGTGTACAGCAAAGTGATTCAGTTAATACACATACATATATCTACTCTTTTTCAAATTCTTTTCCCATTTAGGTTATTACAGAACATTGAGCAGACTTCCCTGGGCTATACAAAAGGTCCTTCATGGAACATAGCTATGTTTTTAGCTATTAACTTTCAACATTCTGTCCAAAAGACACCTATGTATTGTAAGCTGCTGTTATTTTGTGATAACCTAAAACATTTTATTAAAAATTTGAAAAACGAAAAGACAAGCTACTAATTCAACTGCCAGACCTGATGAACTGTAAGTCATCACAGATCTACAGAACCACAATCTCAGTCACTTTAGACCACACAAACGACAAATTCTCCCCATCACACCTCAGAGTAACAAACCAAACAGATTCTATCTCCCCTTGTTGAGTTTTTGCTTCCTAGAAGACAGAATTCAAAACTGTGGTTCTTAAAAAAAGCACCTTAAATTCTAAAGAAGAAATTACTGTAGTATTAAGTCAGAGATAACTGGAAAACAAGATAACAGATCTGCACCAGAAAAGTTATGGACACCAGCATTAGGGAGCATAAGACAAGTCTCGCGGGAAACAGTCGAGGTCAGATTCCTTACCTGAGTCCTTATGAGAATGGCATCTAGTTCTTCCCCGTAAGGGGCCTTAACATTATTATTTTGTTGAGGGATTTCCTTTCTTCACAGGGCTAACTAAGAGCAGATGTTTGCCAAATCAAGATCGTGTCAATTCTTTAACAGCACTTGAAGGCAAGTTACCCATTTAGCCTTAGACAGAGCAGCTCTTTTCACCTAACACTAAATTTTCTTAATTGAAGACAAAAGGAGATGGAGGTGGCAGAGGATGAGATGGTTAGATAGTATCACAGACTCAACGGACATGAATTTGAGCAAATTCCGGAGACAATGAAGGACAGGGGAGCCTGTCTGCTGCAGTCCACGGGGTAGTAAAGAGTCGAACACAACTCAGTGACCGAACAACAGCAAATTTTCTTCTCTTTCTTCAGATAGATTCTCTGTATAAAACTCACACTGTTTCTGATTAGGGCATGGCATTAAACAGCTAAAACCGAGAGCCGAGACACTAAAACTTTTGATGACAGGAGTCCTCTAATTAGTTACAACTAACTAAAGTCCCTGAAATCCATTATTTACATGCCTTCTCCATAAAGCACAGCAAAGGGATATAAACCAGCTGACATGGGACATGGTTATGTTTAACTTTTATGTTGAGCATAGTTGATTAACAATGCTGTATTAGTTTCAGGTGTACAGCAAAGTGATTCAGTTAATACACATACATATATCTACTCTTTTTCAAATTCTTTTCCCATTTAGGTTATTACAGAACATTGAGCAGACTTCCCTGGGCTATACAAAAGGTCCTTCATGGAACATAGCTATGTTTTTAGCTATTAACTTTCAACATTCTGTCCAAAAGACACCTATGTATTGTAAGCTGCTGTTATTTTGTGATAACCTAAAACATTTTATTAAAAATTTGAAAAACGAAAAGACAAGCTACTAATTCAACTGCCAGACCTGATGAACTGTAAGTCATCACAGATCTACAGAACCACAATCTCAGTCACTTTAGACCACACAAACGACAAATTCTCCCCATCACACCTCAGAGTAACAAACCAAACAGATTCTATCTCCCCTTGTTGAGTTTTTGCTTCCTAGAAGACAGAATTCAAAACTGTGGTTCTTAAAAAAAGCACCTTAAATTCTAAAGAAGAAATTACTGTAGTATTAAGTCAGAGATAACTGGAAAACAAGATAACAGATCTGCACCAGAAAAGTTATGGACACCAGCATTAGGGAGCATAAGACAAGTCTCGCGGGAAACAGTCGAGGTCAGATTCCTTACCTGAGTCCTTATGAGAATGGCATCTAGTTCTTCCCCGTAAGGGGCCTTAACATTATTATTTTGTTGAGGGATTTCCTTTCTTCACAGGGCTAACTAAGAGCAGATGTTTGCCAAATCAAGATCGTGTCAATTCTTTAACAGCACTTGAAGGCAAGTTACCCATTTAGCCTTAGACAGAGCAGCTCTTTTCACCTAACACTAAATTTTCTTAATTGAAGACAAAAGGAGATGGAGGTGGCAGAGGATGAGATGGTTAGATAGTATCACAGACTCAACGGACATGAATTTGAGCAAATTCCGGAGACAATGAAGGACAGGGGAGCCTGTCTGCTGCAGTCCACGGGGTAGTAAAGAGTCGAACACAACTCAGTGACCGAACAACAGCAAATTTTCTTCTCTTTCTTCAGATAGATTCTCTGTATAAAACTCACACTGTTTCTGATTAGGGCATGGCATTAAACAGCTAAAACCGAGAGCCGAGACACTAAAACTTTTGATGACAGGAGTCCTCTAATTAGTTACAACT
Organism: Cephalophus harveyi; assembly: GCA_006410635.1. Classification (NCBI taxonomy): domain Eukaryota; kingdom Metazoa; phylum Chordata; class Mammalia; order Artiodactyla; family Bovidae; genus Cephalophus; species Cephalophus harveyi. Next base: position 351,028 of record SJYT01075170.1, read on the forward strand.
AACTAAAGTCCCTGAAATCCATTATTTACTACATAGAATACAGACTCTTTGTTATGTTTAACAATAAAGCAGAAGAAAAAAAAGAAAAAGAAAAGAAATCTATCGAAACAAAAAACATACCAATCATTTCTTCCAAAAGGTATATATCACATTCTGGAGCTTACCCGAGAATCTGAAAGCAATGCTAAAGGAAACATGTGAAGGTTTCGCAATGTTTCCTTTTAAACTAGGTTTCTCTAAAGTGTAATGGCATCATTCAAAAGCAAATAGGTCCAAAGACAAAGGGATTTTTTCCCCACTGAACGTTATAATAATGTCATATCCATTTCTAACCATCTATAATGAAAGAACTTTGGAGAAATCAAATCAGCAAGTAGCCATGCCAGAAAGCAGTGGCCTTAAACAAGACAGTCTCAGGGGAGAACTGTCGTAAATCTTACCTTCTGCATGTTTGGCTTGATACAGCGAACAAAGAAAGGATTAGAGGCGCTTAGCGTTGCCATTAAGGAATGCAGGGAGTCCTGTGAGAAAGGAAAAAGTACAGGTTGATTTGGTCTCTTTCTATGTCTTTACACTTCTCAGCACCCTAGGCACTCATCAGAAACAAGAAAAAACAAACCTGAGGAGTAACAGTGATTTTATTTTTAATCATGTCACTCTAATACAGTATTATAGTTGTCATAGAAACTATTTCACATATGCAAAACTCATTTGTTACTTCTTTGATATATACTGGAGTGGGTAGCCAGTCCCTTCTCCAGGAGATCTTGCTGACTGACCCAGGGATCAAACCTGGGTTTCCTGCATTGCAGGCAGGTTCTTTACCACCTGAGCCACCAGGGAAGCCCCTTTGATTTTTAATCATGTTATTCTAATAAAATAAAGGTATTATAATTATCACAGAAATTATTCCACATATGCAAACATTTATTACTTCTTTGATATAGTACCATTAAAAAATACTATTCTGTTAACCAGCAAAAAATATAAAAAATAAAAATAAAAAATACCCTGGGATATTTCAATGTTTATACAGAAAACCTGAGAAGTATCAACTCTCCTTTAGAGTTGTTCCTCCTCATTAATTATTTCCATGGAAATGACAGCTTCCACAAGTATCTCACTGGTCTTTGAACCCCGATCTTTCAATCACCAAGCAGATCAATCTCCTGTAATACTGCTGTCTTTTCTTCAAAACCTTTTTTTTTTAATTGTGAAGAATTTTTAACATTTACCAAAGCAGACGGAGCATGTAAGGAGGACCCATCATCAGCTTCAGCTCCTAGCTAATCTCATCTCATCTGATCCCGGCTCTGTACACACCACACCCACTTCTAGTAGAAAAGCAAATCCCAGACACTGTGCTGTTTCATCCTTTAACATTTCAGTATGTATTACCAAAGGCTAAATACAAATGTTACAGAGGTAAACACAGTATCATTCCTGAAAAGAATTAACTCATATTTCTCACTATCAAGATGAAAAGGTACAATGAGTTCAGGATTCATTTTTAAGTACGCAACTGTCTCAAATTCCATAATATTTAAATGGCTTATTCTTTGAAATCAGAATGCAAATAATTAGATCCATGCAGTGCAGTTGGTTGATATGTCTTTTCAGTCTATTTCAGTCTCTATTTGTTTGTTTCTTTCTTATAATTTTGCTGTTGAATAAACCGGGTTGTCCACTATATTGACTAGTTACTCCTGTGCTCAGAAAGCCTTAGGATTTCTCACAGATGACGGAATGTCCTGGAATTCATGGCCCCTCCTACTCTGGTACCCATTTATCATCAGACAAGGAATCCAGTCCTCTGGGAACAAGACTCATTCCTGACTTGGGATCCTGCCTCCTGCCCTTGTCTCGACCTAGAAGCTCTGCCCATTCTCTTCCATTGCCTGATTCCTAGTTCAATTTAAGTCACCAACATCGCAAAGTCTTCCAAGACCACTCCAGGCAACACTGACTTAGAAAAAGATGACGCAATGACCCCACTGGATGAAGAAGAGCCTAGGGTTGAGAGTCAGATAGACTCAAGTTCCATTCAAATCCTAGCTTCAGTCCTCAAAGGGACTGAGCAAGCCTCCATTCCTCTAAACCTCAGCCTCTTCATCTGTAAAATGGGGACAATAATACATACTTCTAAGATGATGAGCCAAGTGAACAAGACAGCGTATGTAAAGGGATTAGCTCCATGACTGTAACATAAGAGTATATAATAAATGGCAGCTGTGATTATTAAGCTATTATTAAATTATACCCTATCAGGCTTACACCTGCCAGTACTGTCAGCAATGGGACTGTGGGTCAAACTGATCCCCCAACAAACCTCACCCAGCAACCCCCAACCCCACGGCATCCAACTGAGGAGCTACATGAAAGAGTCTCCCAGAGGGCAAATTTAATAAAGGTCTGATGACTGACATGCCTCCATTCCTCCTCATGTAAGGATCTGGGGGTAAAACAGGACAATTAAATTAGAGAGATGGCCTTCTTGGGCTCTGCCTCTAAACTCTCTAAAAGGCTTAGATATTTATGACACAAATAAGAACGTTCCTTATTTTCCCTGAATTCTGGACATCTGAACACGATGACTGACACTGATCTTATCCAACCATGCACTTGGTTACTCTTCCCAGTTATGATACTGCAAACCTACTGAGGAAAGTTTTTTTAAAAATCCAGACACAGGAAGAAATATACTTTATATGCATCTGAGCCTTTAAATACAAATCAGAGCAATACCAATAACCAAACAGTCCTTAAAAAGAATGACTATTTCATAAACACAGAGTAACTAGTTATTTGGACTTCCCTGGTGACTCAGATGGTAAAGCATCTGTCTACAATGTGGGAGACCCAGGTTATTTATCTTTAATAGGACAAAAAAAAACCCTTTAAAAAAAAAATCTGGCTCAGGGAACAAAAGTATATTTTTCTTCCTAAAATCCTGTTTTAAAAGGATGATAGAAAACAAGTAAACCCTTTCATAGACCTCACAGATGCTCATTCTGATTTTCAGTTCCTAAAGTCACAATAAAGATGGCTCCGTCCAGACCAGCAGCACAAACTAACCTTGAACTGCGAGCTGACTGTGGGCCGCCGGTGTTTGCTTCCGCATTTCAAGGTATCCTGGTTATTGCGGCTGGAAACGTGTTCGAAGAGGTCGTAGATGAAGTCGAATCTGTGTAAGCAGAGAGCAGGAGGGCCGTGAAGGGTACACACCCAATTATTAGGTGCTCGATCACCCTAATTATAATGCAGGTTCCCACTGAAAATAACACACCAAGGTCTGCAAGAGCTAGGACAGCATTCCAAGATTTCACGCCCACCACCGCCCGGGAGCTGCGGGCACTGAAGCAGACGTGGCTGCTTCGGAGTGCTGGGGTCTCGCCGGAGAGGACAGGATGGGTGAAAATGACCCAGGTGACCAGCCACTCCGGAGCTGAGCTTTGCAGCCCAGTGCAAGGGAAGCGTCTGTCTGGTGCAACTCGGTGTGGCGAAGATGCAGTCAGTTAACAGGTGGAAGGGCACCAGGCTGGAGTGAGACCGACTTGGGTTCAATCCTGCCGTCCCTTCTTCCTAGTTGTATGACTTGGATATGATGCTGGTCTCTCTCCACACCTGTTTTCTCACTTGGAAATGGGAATCATTTTAGGATGTATCCTAGGAAGCTGGGGTAAGGATGAAATGAGGAAATGGAGGCAAAAGGCTGAGTGTGACGCCTGGCTCATCCTAAGTGTTGATGATCATTGTTATTATTATTAAAAAGTTCCAGAAAATCTATTGCCACTACTGACAAAGTAAAAGACTTCTCAGGAGCTTTTTTTTTTTTTAATTTGTATTTTTGGCTGCACTAGGTCTTCGCTGCCAAGAGGTCTCTTCTCTAGCTGCAGCGAGCAGGGGCTTCTCTCCAGTTACTGTGCATGGGTTTTCCTTGAGGTGGCTTCTCTTGTGGACCACAGGCTCTGGGGCACACAGGCTTCAGCAGTTGCAGCACTCAAGCTCAGTTCAGTTGCTCAGTCGTGTCTGACTCTTTGCGACCCCATGAACCGCAGCACGCCAGGCCTCCCTGTCCATCACCAACTCCCGGAATGCACTGAAACCCATGTCCATTGAGTCGGTGATGCCATCCAGCCATCTCATCCTCTGCCGCCCCCTTCTCCTCCTGCCCTCAAGCTCGGCAGCTGCAGTTTGCTGGCTCTAGAGCAGGCAGGCTTCAGTAGGTGTGGTGTGCTGGTCCAGCAGTGGTGGCTCGAGGGTTCTAGCACAGGGCCCAATTGCTCCAAGGCAGGTAGAATCTTTCCAGACCAGGGATTGAACCCACGTCCCCAGCACTGGCAGGCGGATTCTTATCCACTGCACCACTAGGGAAATCCTCAGAACCTTTTTGATCTTCTTTGAATGGAAGATGTTCTGGGCTATAAAAACCAGGGGTCAGGGGTGTAGGGGGTAATGGCTTTGCTAGAACCAGGAGAGGGACAGTCTGGCTTTCGCATCCCATCAAGAGGACAATGAAAGTGCTTCCCTCATCACTTCTCGTTCTGTTCAACTCTCTCTCACTTTCATCCTAGGGTGATGTTTCGTTCATTCTCACTCTTTGAAGTTCTCTGTACTTTGAGCACTTTGGAGAAAAGCTTTGGGTGCCATTAAAATGTCCCACTGGAGGAAGAAATAGCAACCCAGTCCAGTATTCTTGCCTGGGAAATCTCATGGACAGAGGAGCCTGGTGGGCTACAATCCATAGGGTCGCAAAGAGTTGGACATGACTGACGAGACAGAGTGCACAATGTCACAGATGCCAAAGGCAAAAGAGAGCAGACAGGCAAAGACACCAATCCCCTCCATCTTCAGAGAGAAACCTGGGCTAAAACAACGCTCTTGCCTCCAATTCCACTTAATGTTATGATAGCGGCAACCAGTGGAAGGCCATCTTGCTGGCCTCCAGGCCTCGGCCCTTCTCATAACCAAATGTTCCATTTAACCTCAAGACTTTGCTTTTACTTAAATGGAGCAATTTAAATCTGCTTTGAGAGAGAGGCTATCTGCTGTGGTTAAAACATCGCCATTTTTACAGGTCTGAAAATGCACCTAAAAATAAAAATAGCCGACAAGGTCGTAATTTTTTTAGGAAATCTTCATAGAGGAGGGTTAAGACACATTCAAAGATCAGCCACTTCCATCCTGGGCTTCTAAGGTGACACTTAAGATGGGTTCTCTTCACCCTGATTCACAGCTATTTGAGAGACAGGGTGGCCACCTGGGACTTTGATTTCTAAAAGTATTACAGCTTTTTAGTGACTGTGCTACTGTCCTTCCTTAGATACTGAAAATTTGTGTTAGAGATTCACACTGGATCTAAGACACATATTGATGACTTAAAGGGCTGTTTTCCCCTCTTTCTCTCTCACAAAGCCTCCTAAAAGCAGGAAGCCTCTGGCTTAATATATACAAACAAATGAATTCATCATCAAAACTTTTCAGCATATTTTCCTTAACTGCTGATTTAATGGTGTGAATTTACAATTCATGAATGAATAAATGAATGGGTAATTTTAGCTGAATACTTGTTTATTTCTATTGAGAACCCTTACACTAACTAGAGACAAAAGGTCCTACAAGACCCGAGGCTGACATCAATTTAACGCATAGCTCTAAGCTTTATGAAGAAACTAGGTCATGCTGGTTAAAATCTTGGATTCTTGAACCAAGCAGAACAGATCACATCTAGCTGAAGAATCCTAGGCAAGTCACTTAACCACGCCACGCTTAATCTCCTCTCCTGCATAACAGGATGAATAAAAGTATCTAATTTATGGGCTTGGGGTTCCAACGCCACCTCATTAAATGGTAGCCACCACCACTAGGGCCATTTATATATTGTTCAGGTCACTTTATTGATCAAATATTGCCCTGGGAAGAACACACTACATCAAGTTGCCCCCATATTAATTTCTTCTCTGTTTGTGAATTAAAAGCTTCTGCACTCTGACATCTCAGAGAAGAGACCAACGCACCGGCTTTCTCTCAGAAGGTTGAGAAGATCGTCCCTGAAGGTATCCCTGTTCTTCTCCAAGATGCCCCGCACATCATACTGAACCTGGTTTGCAACAACAAACGAGAAAAGAAGAACTGGTCAAAAGAATCATTTCAAGTCAGAAGCATCCCCTTTAAAAGCCGGACCCCATCGTTCAATATATTTATGACCGCCTTCTGAAATTACTATTCTCTAAATACCAAATAGGCAAATATCAGCCGGGATCTTGATTAAGAAGTTGCCTGTCTAAGGGCGTGGGGAATCCTCTTACACTGTTGGTTGGATTGGTTCAGCCACTATAGCAAACAGTATGGAGGTTCCTCAAAAAAAAGAGAAACCGAGTTGCCGTATGGCCAAGTAGTCCCATTCCTGAGCATCTATCCTAGTGACTATGAGCGTCTATCCTAGTTTCCTGACAAAACTCTAATTCCAAAAGACACAGGCACCCCTGTGTTTGTAGCAGCACTATTTACAATAGTCAAGACATGGGAACAACCTAAAGGCCCAGCGACAGATGAATGGATAAAGATGTAGTGCACGTATATACAGGGGGATACTGCTCAGCCACAAAAAGAACAAAATGCCATTTGCAGCAACAGGGATGGACCCAGAGATCACCGTACTAAGTGAAGTAAATCAGAAAGACAAATATCACAATATCACTTATATATGGAGTCAAAAAGACACAAATGAACTTATCTAAGAAACAGACTCACAGCGAGAACAGACCCATGGCGGCCAAGGGGGAGGGGTGGGAGTCTGGGATTAGCAGAGGAAAACTGTTCATGTTCAATGGATAAACAGGGTCCTACTGTATAGGGTGGGGAACTATATTTAATATCCTGCTGCTGCTGCTGCTGCTGCTAAGTCGCTTCAGTCGTGTCCAACTCTGTGTGACCCTATAGACGGCAGCCCACCAGGCTCCCCCATCTCTGGGATTCTCCAGGCAAGAACACTGGAGTAGGTTGCCATTTCCTTCTCCAATGCATGAAAGTGAAAAGTGAAAGTGAAGCTGCCCAGCCGTGTCCAACTCTTAGCGACCCCATGGACTGCAGCCTACCAGGCTCCTCCGTCCTGGGACAAACCATAATTGGAAAAGAATATATGTGTGTGTGTAACTGGATCACTTGGCTGTAGAGCAGAAATTAACACCACATTGTAAATCAATCACACTTCAATCATACAAATTCAAACAGAGTTACCTCTCCAGCATAATGTTTCACTCCAAAATTGTTGACTGCAACTCTGGGCTTCACGTAAAAGTGGTTATTCTAAAAAAAAAAAAAAAAAAAATAAACGCCTAATTTCACTCACTGATTTCCTGACAGTGTAACTACAACTGCCAGTGAAAACAGTTTCAAAATCCACGACATATAAGAGCCTTGGGACACATGACGTGATGCCCTTCATCAAGATCATGCAACTCTGGTCTGTGTCATTACAGTAGGTCAAAAAGGTTAAATTTTATACTCAAAGTAAACGTGGGCATATTCTGACAAGTAGCCTCAAATCTGTGCCTTTGGCTTATTTCTATTTAGTTCTGGCACAGCAAAGCTTCCGTTTGAGAGAAAAAAAAAATTCAATGTGAGAGGCACTATGAGGCCAACAGCCCCTAAATCTGTCCTATATCATCTTAATCCACAGATGAGCTGCCCAGACACAATGAGGAGTTGGCAGGTGTGGACATACAGCATGCTGATTGTGCAACTTCTCCAATAAGGTGCTATCAGTGGCTTGAGGAAAATGGCTTTCTTCATTGATAAGGGCTAGGAGGCCAAGTTTCTAGAAGAGATGGGAAAAAAAAGGTTAAATATGAATTAAACATTGAATTTTTGCCTCTATGTATTTTTACAGCTCCTTTCCTCTCTACTCTCTATCAAGTGGTAAAAAGGGCATAGTTTCTCAGATTGAAAAATTCAGAATGACACACTATAAAGAACTCCAAACTCATTCCATACTGCAAACACTGAACCCCCTGTAATCTGGTGACCAGAACGTTTACAATTGGCCAATCCACTACCGGGATGGCAAAGTTTTTGATGCTGACTTAAAATCTCTGGGAAGCCAGTCTGCTCACTATTGACTCTTAAAATATCGACTTCAAAGAGACAATGGGCTTGAAGCAGCCAAGTCCTTAAATTCAACCTTGCACAGTTACATGTATGCTTCCAAATGGTCCATTGTGTTCTAAACATTCACATCTTTCATGTGCGTGTTCGTACAAGCTCTTTTGTTCCCGTCAATATGAATCAGCCCAGCTGGACACCCTTGGGACTGTAACAATTCAACAGTGTGTTACCTTCTCAATCAAGTCCAGGCATTCTCCATTGTCTATCCAGTCAATATCTTCCCACACTAAGCCTTCTCTGTACAAAGATTAAAAAGGTCCAGGTTGTAGTAAAATATCACTTCAAAACTATCCAACGTAGGGACTCATTTTCTTAAACATTTTGAAATGCAATTCAATGAGTGCTTACCTACTATATTCCAGTTGTTCTAAAGAAAAGATATGCTTGTTGAAATATTCCTGAAGTTTCTCGTTTGCATAGTTTATATTGAACTGCTCAAAGTGATTCACCTAAGGGGGAAACAATCCAACAAGAGGCTTTAGCACTCTCGCTCTTACATAAAAAGGTAAAGAAAAGGCCAACAAAAATCTGCAGAGAAAACATAGATGAGTTTGTTTCACGAGATCTGCTTAGGAGGATCCCACTCATTGGAAGCACACCTCAAAGTTTTCAAATCCAAAGATGTCCAAGATGCCAATAGACTTGAAGTCATCTTTGCCCTTGATCCTGCTGTTGATCTTCTTGATCACCCACTCGAAGCAGCGTGCGTAAAGTGCCATGGCCAAGGAGTCCCTGCTGTCTGCCGCCTGAGGGGAGAGGAGACAGAGATGCGGTTTCCCTGATGACTGCAGGGAACCCGATGGGCACGTCTATCCAGGCTGCACGCAGGAGCCACTCACTCTACCTCCACGCAGCCCGTGTCAAGTGAATCAATACCATCCAGGAAAACACAGCTGTCTAAAGAAAGGGAAACCTGAAGCTTGCTTACTTGCAGCAAGGTTCACCTTGAAGCATCAGACTTTCAAATTCAGCTTTACATATTGAGTTATAAGAAAGGATCGGAACCAATATATACAGCTCTAAATTTGATCCAGTTTATGCCACTAAGTGGGCTTTCCAGGTGGCTCAGTGGTAAAGAATCTGCCTGCCAATGTAGGAGACTAGGGTTCAATCCCTGGGTTGGGAAGGTCCCCTGGAGAAGGAAATGGCAACCCACTCCCATGTTCTTGCCTGGAGAATCCTATGGACAGAAGAGCCTGGTGAGCTACAGTTCGTGGGGTTGCCAGAGAGTGGGAAACGACTTAGTGACTAAATAACAACAACGACATGACATTAATTAAGACTTGACTTCGCTCATTATCATCTTCTCATATTTTACTTTGTGCACATACAAGTTTTCTCATGGTATGGTTAGCATTTTTACTTATCCAATCCAGAAACAGCTATTAGATGGGCTAGTGCATGTAACTGGCTCAAGGCAGTTGTAGAGACAAAAATAAATCATACAACATACTGTTGCTTTGCTTTCATTATTATTAATAATAATTAATTATAATAAAACCTAACACCAATTAATAATTATTACAGCTGTTTATTTAACTCTTATTCTTGCACCAGTCACTAAGTTTTCAGTTAAGTAGCTCAGTTCTGTCCGAATCTTTGTGACCACATGGATCGCAGCACGCCAGGCTTCCCTGTCCATAACCTACTCCTGGAGCTTGCTCAAACTCATGTCCACTGAGTCGGCAATGCCACTAAGTTTTTAGCATTTATGTAGTTTTTACTATCAGCCTTATACATGGCAACCCACCCCAGCATACTTGTCTGGAGAATTCCATGGACAGAGGAGCCTGGCGGGCTCCCGTCCTTGGGGTCACAAAGAGTCGGACATGACTGAATGAATACTACTTTCACATCCTTGTCTTGGGGCTTCTCTGGTGGCTCAAAAGGTAAAGAATCTGCCTGCAATTTGGGACACCCAGGTTTGATCTCTGGGTAGGGAGATCCTCTGGAGAAGGGAATGGCTACCCACTCCAGTATTCTTGCCTGGAGGATTCCATGCACAGAGGAGCCTGGTGGACTACAGTCCATAGGTTCACAAGGAGTCGGCATGACTGAGCAACTAACACTTTATTTTCATCCTTGTCTTACAGAAGAGGAAACTGAGGCACCATGAATAAATTCCCAAGACGAGAATATAATAAGCTGAAGACTCAGGGCTCAGACTCAGGAAATCTCCCCCAGTCCCATGCCTCTTAAAGATTCTGCTACGCTGTCTGTAAGATGACCACTGAACCACTTTGCCTATCCCCTCAACGTGGATGTCTTACTTTGATCCTGAGCCAAAAGCATTCAAATGGATCGCTGCAGTTACTTATTCAAATCAAAGCCATGGATCTGCAGACCCAGAGGCATCTTTAGAAGTTGCTCTGAGGGCCACACACATACCTGCTGAACGTTGAGAGGTGTAAGGATCTCCTCCCCCCGGAGGAACATGGACCTCTGGGTCAAGGCGTCCGTGAGCTGTGCCGGGTCCAGCCCAAGTAACTCTGCAGACCTGCCCAAGGCTGGGGAGCAAGGACAAGGCACAAATGGATGCACAACCCCAAGAAGGGACAGCCCATGGGACCCCAAGTGGGTGCAAAGCCAGTGCCACCAAGCAACACAGTAACGCAGAGAACATTCCTAAGTCCCTCGGGCAGGACCTGGAGGACCCACGCTCTACCGGCAGGCTTTTCACTCCCTAATGAGTCTTAGGTTTACGGCAAACAACGCGGTACTTGGAACACGGTCCAGAGACCCCCCTGGCAGGTTCCCCAAGACCCTATCAATCAGAGGTTTGCAAGGTCCATGACTATTTCAATAATAAGACTAGCTTTATTTTTTAGTGATAAACTCTGTTATTTGCTTTTTCACTCTCATTTCCCTCACAAGTATACAGAGGAATATTCCAGAGGCTACATGACATGAGTGGCTCAACCAGCTGAAGACAGAAATAGAAGCCAGCTGTCCTTCATACACCAGATGTTTCAAACAGTTACAAAATCACTAGACAATGTCAGTCGTTATTGACCTGTTCTCTTTTGTTTTGGAAGATGGCCTTTCAAAGAAAATACTACTTATGTTACTATATGCAAGGGGTTCGTTATGGTTATTTTAAAGTAAATCTATTATTATTTTTTAACTATCTCTGCTTTTATTTCTAAAGGGCTTGCCTGGTGACTCAGACAGTAAAGAATCGCCTGCAATGCAGGAGACCTGGGCTTGATGCCTGGGTCAGGAAGACCCCCTGGAGAAGGGAATGGCTACCCACTCCAGTTTTAACTGCCTTTGTTTTCATTTCTAAAGCAGTAAACATCAACAGGTGTGATCCATGGGAAGGAGAACTACAGGCCTCTAGCCCTGGGCAACTTGAGGGCCACTTTGAACTTACACTCAACCAGTTCCCAGCCTCCATGCCCTCATCCACTGCATCCATCAGAAAAGATAAAGAATAAATCACTCCAGGAAAATGACAACTGACATTGTAACATGTATGTTAACTCACTTAGTCTTAAGGCATCTCCGCTGTGCACTTTACAGTGAGAAGTCATGAGTGTTGAAGGGATAAGTAACCCAAGGAAACAGCTTGTGGCAGAGCCGGGCTACGAACCAGTCATCCTGGCTTGAAAACTAACAGTCTTAACCATTCCACTACGGCAGCCCTCGGTAGCCAGGAATTAACTACAACGACACTACACGCCTGACTCAAGACATTCTTCCTGCATCAAATTCTTGTTGCCCCTATTTCCTCTTATTGGGCCCACTTTCCCTCTTTCTTAGCAGAAAATGAGAACACAGCCACCATTCCACCCAGTAATCACTTGTTTGATGCTTTGACCCTTTATTAGCTGACCTTTCACATCAAACTTCTGTAGCTCTTATTCAAGGGCTCAAAATTTTTTTTGTCAAAGGCCAGACAGAAATTATTTGAGATCTACATTTCTTATGAGGCAAAAGCTAAGGAAGTGAAGCAGGGAGAAGCAACCTTACCCGTTTTGAAGGAAACTTGCGCCCCACCAGCAGTGATAAATTCTATATTCCCAAGATGTAATATACCAGCAAGCAACCTCAACACTTCCCGAACTTCTTCCTTGTTAAACTGCATGACCTCCATTGCCATCTGGAAGGAAACAAGGTTAGTTTTTCATCTTTTTTCATACTTAAAAAAAATGAAAATGGTCGATACTCAATAAAGTTACTAAGTACAAGGCAAGAAAGCAAGAAATACTGGGTTGGCCAAAAATTTCATTGGGGATTTTCCATTAGATGCTGCAGGAAAAAAATCGAACACATATTTTGGTCAACCCATTTTATATGATGAACACTTTAAATGGGTACACATAAAAGAAAAGCAAGACATTAGGAAAGAATTGTACAATACTTAAGAGATAACCCAATCAATAAGATAAAAAAAATAAGTATCTGCTTTACACACAAGACTCCTGTTTATGCCAGAAAAGAATTACTCCAGAGAGTCATAGTAATGATAGTGACAAAGAAATTCTTTCTATGTGTATCAAAATGTAATGGAACATTTATTTTCTTTCACATAAAAAATAGGGGCATGGGGTGGGGAGGGAGGTGGGAGGGGGTTCAGGTTGGGGGGACACAACTGCATCCATGGCTGATTCACGTCAATGTATGGCAAAACCATCACAATATTATAAAGTAATTATCCTCCAATTAAAATTAATTAATTTTTTTAAAAAAAAAGAAAATGTCAGGGGTGGGGGATACTTCATGAGACTCCCCCAGTATAAATCTGGGGACTTGTCTTAATGGTTAAAAGAAGCAGGGACCCTGATAAGTAGAAGGAAATTCTCCATCAGGGGTTCTACAGATAGAAGAAACTTCTGCTCCTTTTGTAAAAGATGCTGATGGAAAAACTGAACAGATCTAGATTTGTCTTCCCTGACAGTCATCTCACTGCTATTCTCCATTTCTCCAAAGGATTTTTAAGGTCTTATTTTGGCCTCTGGATACTAAACAGAAGTTAACACAATGCTGATTTGAAAAAAAAAATAAAAAAGAACAAGCACCAACAGGGGCTTTGTTCCCCAGAAAGTTTCTAAACTGAAACCAGGCATCTTCTGAATCAGATAAAAGATTTTCTCATTATCTCTTAGGATTTAGGAGACATATTCTTGTCAGGAAAAGAGCCAGCTACCCTCTCCCAACCTACTCTACACATACGCACACGGATGCACGCACGCACACACACGTGCAGAACAGAGGACGGAACTGCTGGCAATATGGATGAAAATAGCCTACAAAGAGAACTCAGACCCGTGATCACCACAATGAGCACTGGAACGGGAAGAAGGAAGCCACACAGCACGGTGAAGCCACAGAAGCTGCAAGAGGAAACGACTGGAGACTTCAAAATATGAAAAGTAACTTCTTTACGAGGAAAGGAAAAAAAAGCCAGAAACAAAGGGCAAAAACAATAAACAGGAAAACAAAATTAAAAGAAAAAACTGCATAAGGCAAGGCACCAACAGCTATATTAAGAGACACATGACGCAGTAAAATAAAGTAGGCACCTTCTGTAAGAGGAAATGCAAATCCACAGAGAAACGTTTTCCTTCCTAGAAATCCAACAAGCGCATATTGAAGAAAACGAGATAACTCCTATTAAATTGACAAAAATTTTTCTGAATGATAAAATGGGTGAAAGTGGGGTATTTATGCAGTGGTCACTCACTGATATTATAAGTCAGTATAATCTTTTTGGAAAAAACAAGATTATGGGCTGGACCACCTAGGTACATAATCTTAAAATGTTGAGAGAAGTTACACAAGTTTCTCAGGGTTACAAAACCAAGATTCAAAGTCAGGCCTGACAAACACAAAGTCTAGGAACTTACTCTCCATTTGGTTGTATGCTTTTTTTTTCTTTTTATGTCTTTAGAAAGTCAGTCGCCTATGCAATCACCCTTAATTTCAGTGCTGGAATTTTTTTATTTTTAGCTACCATATGTAGCATGCAGGGTCCTAGTTCCCTGTGCAGGGATCAAACCCATGCCCCCCTGCATTGCGAGTACAGAATCTTATCCACTGTACCTCTAGGAAGTTCCAAGGCTGAAGATTTGTTTCAAAGAAAATCTCAACAGGAAAGAAAGCTTTGTAAAATATTCACTACGGCATTATCTTAACAACACTTTCAGAGAAAAAAAAGTTCTAGCTCTTCTACAATCAGACAAGTCAAATATATAAGTAAACTTGTTATAGAACAGTATATAGTTTTTAAAGGAAATTATCAACATTACATAGAAACATGATATTTATGATAGCTTTATGCAAAAAGTACTGGATTATATTTGTGCAACTAATTTTTTTTTTTTTAAAGAAAATCAGGCTGGGAAGAAAATCTACAAAATTGAAAATAGTTGCAATGTTACCGCTGGCAGGCTAATGGACATTATATTCACATTTTTAATATTGTTGACATGTATTTACTATAACAACTGAGTCTGTTAATGGGTAAATGGATAAATAAATTGCTCTCTATTCAATGGAATACTATTCATTGTAAAAAGAAACAATTCTGTTAGGTGCAGTTTGGATGTGTGAAAGAAGCCAGAGAGAGAAGAGATTTTACATGATTTCATTTTCAGGAAACTCTAGAAAAAAACCATTTTTCTAGGTTTCCTAGGGCTAGGGAGTCTGGGATTGTCTAGGAAAGGGGACAAGAAATCTTTAGGGTGTAGAATTGTCCTTCAGTTTGATCGTGGTTGTGGGTACATGAGTGCATAAATTCAAATTTTACTTTATGTGCTTTATATGAGCGCATTTTATTATATGTACATTATAACTTAGTAAAAGGGACTACAAAAAGAGTAAAAATAAAAAGACCATGAATTGTTTAACAGAGTAAGAGAGAAGACTATCATTTTATGGGTACAGACAAAAACTGACGCCAAGAATAAAAACTACTGGTCAAGTGCTCATCAATTTTTAAAAACCTATGGGAAAATAATTATTCAAATTTACTTATTCTAAAAGCAAAGAAATATGGCTAAGAAATACAGAACACCTATTATGCTCAAGACTTTAAAACAGTAGTAGTAGTAGTAATGTGAATTGCTCAGTCACATCTGATGCTTTGTGACCCCACGGACTATAGCCTACCAGACTCCTCTATCCATGGAATTCTCCAGACAAGAATACTGGAGCCGGTTGCCATTTCCTTCTCCAGGGGATCCTCCCGATCCAGGGATCAAGCTCGCGTCTCCTGCATTACAGTCAGATGCTTTACCATCACTGCCAGCAGGGAAGGTTTCCAAAACAGTGGTAAGGACCAATTTAGCTGTTGGCAAAATAACTATAAAGCATCTATGCCATGCTAAAGTTAATAATTTTTTTTTGATTAAAGTTTTCCTCATGTAGCATAGGACCTCTTCAACATTAATTTATAAAAATTTTCTAAGCTCGTCTTAGGATGACCATAGAGATAAAAGATTTCACTGTAACTCACCAGCCTGGACTTTATATAACACTAAACAAATAAGAGCTTCCATAGAGAACACACTTGTCAAGGGGGAGGGGAGTCAGGAGAGGACTGGATTGGGAGTTTGGGATTAGTGAATACAAAATATTATATACAGAATGGATAAACAAGATCCTATTGTATAGTACAGGGAACTATCTTCAGTATTCTAGAATAATCCATAATGGAAAATATGAAAAAGAATCTGCATACATGCACACGTATATAACTGAACCACTTGGCTGTACAATAGAAACTAACACACTATAAATCAACTATACTTCAAGTTTTAAAAGTCTCCTCTATACTTGCAGGAAAAAAAAGGAAGGTCTTCAAAAAATAAGTTCACAGTAGCAGAAAACTGCAAACTGTAAAATAAAAAATATCAAAAGATACTCCATGAAAATAATTCTTGGTTAAGCTCTGAAAATACAAAGATTACATATGGAGACATGAAAGCAAATGAGTCAAGTGTGCTTTCTGTATGAACCAATTTGTGACTTCTTCACTCTCAAGTTTAACTCTAAGTGAATTAGGAGTGTGGTGACGAGCATCAATCACGTGCCATGGCGCAATGTAATGGCTGGAACCAATTAACAGCAACCAGCACAGGGGTGGCCCCTCACCCCTGCCAGCAAGAGTCTCCAGTCACTGTTCACTACCGTCCTATTTACCGTCTTAAAAGTAGCCACTTTAAGGCTTTTCTAAAATTTTTATTGAAATACAGTCGATTTACAATGCTGTTGAGCCTCTTTACAATTATCTTTTCTCAAAGCATGGCTCAAGACTTAAAAAAAAAACAAAAAAAAACCCCTGGGAAATTCTCAGTACAGTTCAGAAGCGTGAAACAGCAATTTAGCTATAAAACTGGCACAAAGTCATACAAAATGTTTTCAATAAAGTCTTTAATAAGCACATAAAAAACAGGTGATTGTGAAAGTGTGGGTGGGAGGGGAGTGATGACAAATACATAATACAATCCCAACCAGGTTCAGGGTCAGAAGGAAGCCAGGCTTTTCACAGTGGAAGCAAACAGGGAAGAGGAGTGAATTTCAGGTACAAAAAGTAAATCCACTTGGGTCTCAGCTGTGAGGTCAGGGCACCATCTAAGGAAGCCAAGGGTCCTCAGGTGAATCGTGAATAAATGGGTTGAATAAGATGGGGTGGGAGGGGAGGTGTCTGGGCACAGTAAATCACGAGTGAAGGATCAATACTTTGAAAATTTATTATGTAATTTTATATTAGGAGAGATTATAGCATTGCATAATATAAAATTAGCTTCTACTCCTGAATTTTCCAACACTGAAAGAGACTGAAGTTTTCAAATGTGGCAAAATTGAGGTATAAAGTCAGTCTTTTATTTTAAAATTTCTACCGGGGCATAGTTGATTTACAATGTTGTCTTAAATTTCAGCTGTACAGCACAGTGAACCAGTTATACATACACACGTATCTACTCTTTCCTGGATTCTTTTCCCATATAGACCATTACAGAGCGCTGAGTAGGGCTCCCTGTGCTACACAGTAGGTCCTTAGCACTTATCTATTTTATACCTAGTAGCGTATATGTCGGAGAAGGCAGTGGCACCCCACTCCAGTACTCTTGCCTGGAAAATTCCATGGACGGAAGAGCCTAGTGGGCTGCAGTCCATGGGGTCGCACAGAGTCGGACACGACTGAGCAACTTCACTTTCACCTTTCACTTTCATGCACTGGAGAAGGAAATGGCAATGCACTCCAGCATTCTTGCCTGGAGAATCCCAGGGACGGGGGAGCCTGGTGGGCTGCCATCTATGGGGTCACACAGAGTCGGACACAACTGAAGTGACTTAGCAGCAGTGTATATGTCGGAGAAGGCAGTGGCACCCCACTCCAGTACTCTTGCCTGGAAAATTCCATGGACGGAGGAGCCTGGTAGGCTGCAGTCCTTGGGGTCGCACAGAGTCGGACACGACTGAAGCGACTTAGCAGCAGCAGTGTATATGTGTCAATCCCAATCTTTCTATTCATCCCTCTCCCCGACCCCCCAGTGACCATAAATCTATTTTCTACAGCTGTAAGACTTTCTGTTTTGTGGATAAGTTCATTTGCAGCCTTTTTTTAGATTCCACAAACAAGTGATATCATATGATATTTGTCTTCCTCTGTCTGACTTACTGCACTCAGTATGACAATCTCCAGGTCCATTCATGTTGATGCAAATGGCATTATTTCATTCTTTTTTTATGGCTGAGAGCCCTCTAAATCTTTATAAGGTCAGACTGATGAGGAGAGAACGTAGGGGTAGATGGGTTCACACTGTTAAAAACACGGGTACACCCAGTAAAACCTACATAGTCAGGAAACCCCAGTCCCGGTAGATGGCTATGAACACCATTACCATTTAATATTTGTGAAGTCAAAAGAATAAAGAGATTATCACTCAAAGATTCTTGTTATCCTTCTCACATTTCAACAGCCACCATTCTGGTAGGTCAAATGCAGGCAATAAAAATAAATTAGTTGTTACTATTTTCTTGAAATAGCTTTTCATTCTGACTCAGCAATTTATAGTGCAACCTGGAAGACTACAAAGGAAAAAAAAAAAGAGCCATGAAATTTAGTCTGTGTTCACTGTCTCTCCCCAGGAAAAACTGGATCCCGTAAGAATAGCTCAGGATCCTTTACAGGTACATATTTATAGTAATGTCAGGTGGTATCAATGAAGAATTTTAAAAATACATAAATTCTCAATGAAATAAGCAAAATTCCTAAAAGGTCCTATTGCCAGAATATGTTGACACTAAAGCTGATAAAAAGAATAATGATCTTTTTTTAGTAGCTGAAAATACCAGAGGTGACATTTTCATATGTAATTCACAGGAATAATTTCTCTCCGTTAACATTTTAACACATTCTGTAAACAAATTGCTCTTGAGTCTCAATAGAATGTGGTCCCTTCCCTTTCTTCAATCCTGAAACCTCTGGGAAAAGGAGCTTTATGGAATTAAAAGTAGGAAGATACAAATTTCAATGGTACTTGATTTTGAGACAAAGCTATGGTTTTTCCAGTAGTCATCTATGAATGTGAAAGTTGAACCATTAAGAAGGCTGAGTGCCAAAGAACTGATGCTTCCAAACTGTGGTGCTGGAGAAGACTCCTGAGAGTCCATTGGACTGCAAGCAGATCAAACCAGTCAATCCTAAAGGAAATCAATCCTGAATATTCATTGGAAAGACTGATGCTGAAGCTGAAACTCCAATCCTTTGCCTACCTGATGCAAAGAGCAACTCACTGGAAAAGACTCTGATGCTGGGAAAGATTGAGGGCAGGAGAAGGGGGCAAGAGAGGATGAGATGGATAGCATCACCAACTGAATGGACGTGAATTTGAGCAAACTCTGGGAGATAGTGAAGGACAGGGAAGCCTGGTGTCCTGCAGTCCATGGGATTGCAAAGAGTCGGACATGATTTAGCAACCGAACAACAACGGGAGACAAATTACATGATAAAACAACAGCACAACCTATCCCAGTCATCCTAATTTCTTTAACAGAATGTAGCGATTATACTGGAGAAGGAAATGGCAACCCACTCCAGTGTTCTTGCCTGGAGAATCCCAGGGACGGGGAGCCCGGTGGGCTGCCGTCTATGGGGTCGCACAGAGTCGGACACGACTGAAGCGACTTAGCAGCAGCAGCAGCAGCTGCGATTATATAGATGGCTTGCTCACTAAGTCTCCTTGTTGCTAGAGCAGTTCCTGCCTGGCACACACAGATGCTTAAAAACGATGAAAACAGAAAATCAACTTTAGAGCCAGAAGTGTTCAGTGTCTCTTTAACCACCTGTATCACTCTTGGTTATAGAGCGCTATGCAAGACAGAAAGATGGGTTGGCTGGTACTGATATGATACTTTATACTCCTGTATTATAGAAATCATGATTTGATAAAAGTGTTAGTCACTCAGTCGTGTCAACTCTGTGCAACCCCATGGACTGTAGCCCACCAGGCTCCTCTGACCATGGAATTCTCCAGGCAAGATTACTGGAGTGGATTACCATTTCCTTCTCCAGGGGACCTTCCTGACTCAGGGATTAAACCTGGGTCTCCCACATTGCAGGTGGATTCTTTACTGACTGAGCCACCAGGGAAGACCTATGATTTGGTGATATAATCATATAATCATTAAAACTGACATATTCATTGTAAAAATATTCTAACAGAATCATAAAGAATAAAGTAAAACCCTAGAATTTTGCTGAGATATCACTTTTCAATTATTTTTAGCATATTTTCTGCATACATACTATACATACATGACATATATGCTTACTTTTCAAATGAAAGATTATATCATGCTATATTATGCTTTCCTCACTTATAGAATAAACAAGTTTTTCCTTACTGTTAAACATACATGAACATGGTTTTGCGAGCTACAATGGATCTTAAAGATATAATACATTATTTGAGCCATCCCCCAACTGATTATTTTTGTAGGTTTTGGAGGAGGGAATTTCACTTTTTTATAGAAAAGAATATTTTTCCTCCTTTCTGAGAAGTGTAGCACATTATTTTTTTTTTTCTGGCTGCATTGCTTCAATCTTCCAGTAAAAGGCTAAATAAGAGCAAAAATCACATGCTCCTGATTTCAATGAATACCAGCTAAGTCTTCACTGACATTTCTGATGGGTCAACACTAAAAAGTAATTGCAAAGCAAATATTTAAGAATCTATAAATAGAATTCCTCTAAGTCTGTTGTGTACATTCATTATGTCAATTTCACGTCTAAACTTTTCTTCCCTTCTAGATGACATGTCTTTTCATCACAGGACCAAATTTCAAATGCCAGAAACCTATCATTTCAACTTAAAAATAAAAACTAGCAATCACTGAAAGAGGGCCAAGCTCCACGAGTTTCCTTGTAGCCTTCAGAAGCAACGCACAGTTTTGAATCAGAAAACGATGCCCCCAGAGGAAGCCGTCAGACTACCTTCCCCAGGCACTTCCAGGACTAGGAAGGGCCTCGCTGCCCACTGCACCCTGGTGGCCAGTGAGCCGCTCAGCGTGGGCCTGCAGTGACTCTGTAACTTGGATAACAAGGAGTCTCTCACTGCAAACATCCACTTTCTAGCACAAAGTGAGTGGAGGAAGCTCGTGTAGTGAAAGAAGTCTCAGGCATCAAAAGAAGATTGAGAGAAAATTTTAAATAAATACTTAAACATTTCATAAAATTCAATTAGCAGGGCCCAATCCTGTACTGCCTAGGGTAGATACACAGCAATGGTGCTGTTAGCAGAGGTTTTTTGGTTAACAGGTTGAGGAAGGAGAGAGGACAGAGACATCTCTTTGCATTATACGTGGCAGAATGTGACATCTTTAAAAGGAAGGCTGAGGCAAAGGTGATCATGATACTATAAGCCTAGTCTGCTTTTATTTTCATTTCAGTTTAAGGGCACATACATTAGATATTGGGAAATGACGTGTGATATATGTCCACTTAAAAATATACTTTGATTCCATTCCAGAAGGTATTCTCATGAACAGTCTAGAAGAGCAAATGGCGATACGGAACCGAGTTGTTGACAACAACTAGCAAGACAAATCTAGGTGTGCGGAAATCAGGGGCTACCTGCCTGCCTCCTGGTTAGAGTCTAGGATTTGAAGTTAGACTGTGTCTAGATGCTGGTTCTGTTGGGTGTTGTGTGTGGTTAGGCTGGTCACCGACCTCTCTGAGTCGCAGAATATAGACAACCATATTTCTACCCTCACAGGTTGTTAGAAGCAGAGGGATGGTTAAGTCCTCATAGTAAGCACTCAATCAGTGTTAGCTCCATTTATGAATGAACTCTGTCTACAGACTCCAACTGTGGAAGGCGCAACTCCAGCAGAGGAACAGACCACACTGATGAAATCTACCGGCCACACTCAACCATGCCCAGGCTTCCTAAATGCAGTCCTTGGGGTATTCAAGAACTGCAGGATACAGCAGGGGTCCACACCAAAGTGTCTTAAGATGACCACTGTTTGTGCAGTAAGAATCATTTACCAGAATCAGGCTATGAGAACAGGATGAGACCCAACAGTCACCTGGTCTAACCATCGACAGATTTCTTTTGAACTGTGGAATCAATTACTTAAAACAATTTTTAATTATAAGCCCTGAAACAGACGATCTGCTTATTCCAGTACCAAACCTGTGATTTTTCTTTTGTTTCGTTTTTCTGAACGCTAGTCCAAGCCAATCCCCATCTCTCCTGAATGCAGACATTCACCCATCTTCTAAGAGAGACGATTCCCTTCCAGGACTTGGAATAAAAAGAAAGGACCTATTCTCACAGAGCAGTACAAATGTGATTATTAAAACTTTTTTGAAACAGAAAACGAAAGTTGTCAATTTCATTCTTTTTTTTTGTGGGGGTGGGGGTGGGGGTGGCGTCACCCTTATAAAGGAAGATAGGCAAGTTACTTACAATTACTTCCCTAAAGGATTCCTGGTCACTGATTGTCCTGTCTGTTACACATCCAGACTGATTCAAGTAGTGGTAGTTTTCTGGCACAGATAAATAAAATTCTTCTACAAAAAGAAAAAGAAAAACATAACATCAGTACTTGACTGGCCAGGATAAGACAGAACTCAAAAGAGTTTCCACTTTGCAACTTTATTTTTTAAAATATGGAAAATAATTCTATGCTTGTAATAGCTCACTAATAAGATTAAAATGTTCTCAGACTGTATGATTTCAATACCTTTAGACCATGAAATTTTTGTACCTTGTTTTATGTCCCTGAATGTGCTCTAGTGTCTCCTAGTTTATAGTCTATGGGAACTTGAATAGAATTTGTATCTTACTGTTGTGTGAAAATTGTACAAATCTTAATTATTTTGAATTGGTTCATGCTGCTTTTCAGGTCTACTATATCCTTCTACTTTTCTGTATACTCATTCTATTAATTTCTGAGAGTTTGATACTGAAACTCCAACTAAAAATCATAATTTATCTACTGACATAATTTAATATATAGTGAAATTATATGTAACTTTGTTCTATATTTTCCAAGTCTCCTGCAAATGTGTTATCATACTTTCATAATCTAACAAATAAAAAAGAAAGAAAAAAAGATTAAAACATTCTCTCTTCATCATCATCTAGGGAAAATAAAATTATCAGATTAGAAGGGATAGAAGAAAACACTACTCAAAAAAGTAACTGATGTGGATCCTGTGTTTTTTTTTTTAATCAAATGTTTAGAAATTCGCTTTATTAGGGTAGGATTTAAAAGTAAAGCCAGTTGTGATACATTATGTATTTTTCACAAGTATACTTTAAAACAGAAAAGAACTAAGATGCCAAAACATATCAAAAAAACTGAAGCTTTCTCTACTGATGATTTTCGCTCTACAGCATCTGGCTCTACATTCACTCAGCATCTCTGATCATCTCACACATTTTGTTTCAATGGTGGAAGACCAACAAAGTCCAGTCTTCTCTTTCACAGATGGGTTGTGAAGGGAAATGTCTCTGCAGCGGCTCCATCACTCACCTCTCTCTTCATGTCCTAGCCCTGCCAGCAGCGCATAGAATATGTGATAATTCCTTTCCCCGGGGTTTTGCCTTACTACCCGGTTCTGTGAAGAGAAGAAATCAGATTTCTATTCAGAGATGTTTCCTCTGATTAATGACCAAGAACCAGTAATTGCTGAAAAATGTTAAAGATAATGTGAATTAAATCATGCTCACTTACTTTTTCTAATAAATCTTCATGTGAAAAGCAATGGCAAGTCAAGGAACAAAACAAAGATACAGGATGCTCCATTAGTCTTTAGTTTTCTACTCTTTGTTACCCAAATAATTACAATTCTTTGTGTCTTGGACATTCTGACTTCCGGTGCCAAAAGATAAGCAAACAAAACACACTATTTCATCAAAATCCAACTTCAAAGAGGATACATGTGCCCTAGAAAGCATCAAACTATTTGAAACAACTGATTATTTCAAACAACTAGTTGCTCAGTCATGTCAGACTCTTTGGGACCTCATGGACTGTAGCCCACCAGGCTCCTCTGTCCGTGGAATTTTTCAGGAAAGAATATTGGAATGGGAAGCCATTCCCTTCTCCAGGGGATCTTCCCAACCCAGGGATTGAACCCCAGTCTCCTGCATTGCAGGCAGATTCTTTACCATCTGAACCACCAGGGAAGCCTATGGTATTTGATGAGGAGTCCAAATTTTCAGATTAGGGACATGAAATCAGAGATTCCCAAAAGAAAGAGGGCCCCTTACTTCCTAGGATAATTAACAGGTCCAGCAGAGCAAAACAGGAGCAGTAACGAGGTAGGACCAGAAAGGAATGCTTCATGTTCTATGTCTGTTTTAAGAAAAAGCAAAGAGCAGTTTCTACTAGAGAGTCAACACTAATACACAAAAGCCAAATGAAACAGGATACAATCTACAATTCTACCGCCCTGGATGTTTCCCTTCTGGCCGATGTTCAGCTGAACAAACTTCCCGAAGCGACTGGAGTTATTGTTGTACACGGTCTTGGCATTGCCGAAGGCTTCCATGATGGGGCTGCAAAAAAACCCCCCCCAAAAACAGGACAACAGTGAGAGGCAATCAGGGTCCATGTAATTAACAACAGTCCTCACCAATGGCAAAATAGACAAGTGCAGGAGAAATCTGAAAGCAAAGGGCCCTACAGCAATGATGTTTACTTAGAGAAGGGCCAGATTTCGTAGCATTTGCTGAAATGGGTTTATAACGTGAGTCCATTTCGAGAGGGAGAGCTTGCAGCTGGTTGTGTGGGCAAAGGATGCTACCAAAAGTCAAGGAGGCCATGTGGGCTGGTCCCCACCCAAATTAGTTTATTTACTCAAGTCAAGGGTTGCATGTGCACACACACACGCACACACACACAAACCCACATGAATTCTAGGAACTGAAAAATTCCCCAGTCCTGGAAATTTCACTCATTTGTTGTATGTCCCGGGGGAGCTCATTTAACTTCCTTGGGTCTCCTCCAGCTGTAAAATGTGGTCAGACTAGGTCAGGGGTCAGACATCTTTTGCTGTAAAGGATCAGATAATAAATACTTTTCGGCTTTGTGGGCCATGTGGTCTCTGATGCAATTACTCAGCTCTGCCATTAGAGTGCAAAAGCAACTATAGACAAGATAGCAAACGAGTGTGTCTGTTTCTATAAAGTTTTATTTATAAAACCAGGCTGCGGGAGGAAAATGAAAATGGCCCAGAGAAAGACTGGTGGTGATGGCTGCACAACAACATGAATGTACTTAATGCCACTAAGCTGTACATCGAAAAATATTTAAAGGTATACATTTTGTTATGTATATTTTAGCACAATTTAAAAAATAAATTTGAGGTCTAAAAAGACAAACCAAAACAGGCTGCAGTATACAGGTGTCAGGCTGGAGTCAGCTGACTTCTGGACTAATTTTTAAATAATAGGACCTATAAAGTCTCTATGGGTTATAGGACCTTAAAAGGTACCAATCAGACACGGGACAATTATACATTTTAATTAGAATTTCAGAGAGCACTGTACCAAGGCTCTCTTTCAAGCTCTGAGGTCATTGCCATTGATGCCGAACTGTTTTGCCACCTGAGAGGCTGAAGAAGTGATGTGGAAGTTGCTCAGTCACGCCCAACTCTTTGCGACCCTATGGTCTGTAGCCCATCAGGCTCCTCCGTCCATGGGATTTCCCAGGCAGTAAGCCTAGAGTGGGTTGCCATTTCCTTCTCCAGATCTTCCCGACCCAGGGATTGAATCTGGGTCTCCTGCATTAAGGGCAGATTCTCTACCAGCTGAGTCACCAGGGAAGAGGCTACACAATACCATTCTGCCCACAAGACGCCTCCCAAGAGCTGACCGCTAAGCTCTCTGCGACGTGCTGGATGGAGGCTGAAATTTCTCCTGATAACAAGGCCTCCAAACAGCCAGTCAGGAGCTGCCCAGCAGGAGGCAGCTCTGAATGTTCCTCACGCCTCTGCTCAAACCTGGCCCAGCGATGGAGGGTCAGGCCACAGGAAATCTCCACCTGCATGTAGAGACTTCTCCTTGAGCAATCATGAAAGCCACGCCAAGAAACAGAGCAGACAGAACCCCGAGTTTCAACTACTTCCTGAAATAATTCACACAGTGAGGACCGTGGACCCTGTTCGCTGGAACAAGAAACACGATGGGAAAATACCTGCTCTCAAGAATGGCTTGCTCGACAGACGAGGTCTTCTCCTTCGAGGACAAGTCCACAGACTGCTGACTGATGGCTGATAAAAACTTGAGGATCAGCTTCGTGCTCTCGGTTTTCCCTGCGCCACTTTCACCGCTGGAAGATAAAATGGAGACGTTTATACTTCTAGTGAAAAAAAATAAATAAAAATAAAAACCAACTTGGCCAGAGTCACTCCAATGTGTCCACAGAACAACTCTTGAACAGTGGGAAAGAGACTCAAGTGCTGAGTTACAGGGAAGTGAGGGTCCCTCCTCCTGCTAGCCACACGGCCTAGGTGTTGCCATGCCTCCCACTAAACAGAAGCCTCCTCTCTGACTAAGCTCAGGTAATAAGACGGACAGTGCCTTCCATTTCCCCGGTGGCTCAGTTGGTAAAGAATGCACCTGCAATGCGGGAGACGTGGGTTTGATCCCTGGGTCGGGAAGATCCCCCAGAGAAGGGAACAGCTTCATTTGGGGCTTTTCAGGTGGCGCTAGTGGTAAAGAACCTGCCTGCCAATGCAAGAGATGTAAGAGACGTGGGTTCGATTCCTGGGTGGGGAAGATCTCCTGGAGGAGGGCATGGCAACTCACTCCAGTATTCTTGCCTGGAGAATCCCCAAGGACAGAGGAGCCTGGTGGGCTACAGCCAATGGGGTTGCAAAGTGTCAGACACAACCGAGCGACTAAGCACAGCACAGCAAGCTCTGCAAAGGCCGGAATGGGGGTTTGTTCACTGAACTGTCCTCGCTGGTGGCCAGCACTTAGTAAATATTAACATATGAATGAGCACACTAATGGTATCTTTCTGGAAAGCAAGTAAATATTAAGTATATGAATGAGCACATTAATGGTATCTTTCTGGTAAACATGAATAAAAATGCAATCTTTCATAAATATTGAGGGGACAAAGCAATGAGCCTGAAGGTACCTGACCCACACTTAGGCATTTTACTCTTGTAATAATACCATGAGGTGGGCAGAGGCTAAGTGTTGGATCCAAATTGAAGAGCAGGTCTGTTTGCATCTAACGGAGTAGTAAAAAGAGAACTTATGAAAAAAGTAAAGCAATTGCGTAACAGCACCCAAACACCAACACCATCATGGGGTAACAGGCTCACAACTGCTCAAGGGCTGAGATAAACACACGTGGTCCCAACAAGTTCTAAAGAAGCAGTGCCCATTGAGTGTCAAAAGCTGGGAGCTTGTGAACGAGGCATTCTGCAGAAAACACCATGAATGATTAAGTGCATGTAATAAAGGAGAGGAAATGACTCAGAGATGACACCACCCATGCCCAGCTGGATACTGCAGGCCCTGGGGAATCTCCATCGATCGAGGCCAATCACTGTCACTCCATTCCCTCTGCAGGTAACAGGGTGGTTGGTCATGGGAAAGGGTCAGGATTCCAGCCAAAGAGACTTAAAGTCAAGCATGCTGAGGGCTTCTGGGGAGACTTGCATGTGCATGCGGTGTGTGGGTGGGTGGGGTACGCACACACACACGCGTGCGCACACACACACACACACACAATCAAGCAGAGTGTCCCCCTGACTGCAGATGACAAATACCTGGGAAGCCACACCTTTCTCGAGATCAGAAAACAAAAGCCAAGATAATCAGAGAAGCGCCCAGTGGGAGCGGCTGAACCCACAGCCCTGGCCCCGCCCTGCCTTGCTGCCTGACATAAAGGCCCACGCAAGTGACACCAATTCCAGTTGCCTTTTCTGTCATCGGCAACCAGATGTGGGGCTGCACGTTCGTCTCTGCATCTCTGGTACAAGCCAAGCCTGGGAGCTGGCTCACAGGAGGCATTTAGCAGGAAGGAGTAGCAGAAAGTAAGAGAAAGCTGCAGGAAGAAAATTTAAATAATTTCTTGATATTTAAAAATACATATACCATCTCCCTAGCAGTTAAATTTTATTAAAACAAAACTGAAAGTGACAACTTCTCCAGTTACAATGTATGAAACAGAAATATTGTTTCACACGGTCCCCAAACCCATCTCTGTATCTTCCAGCACACAGAGGGGGCTGGCATTTCAACCTCCCTTGTATGAAGGACAGTGATCAGTAACCATGAATGAACGTGGCCAACTGAACAAGACTGCAGCTAAACTGAGCCAGAGGGGTGTATGTTGCTTCCACGTCAGGTGGCTAAACCCCCTCAAGGTCCTCTGGGCTCCCTATCCTACCAGCCTGGCATCTGGGTGCCCTCAGGATGGCAACTGGCCAGAACAAAGTGATAGGTATAACAAAGTCAGGGGTCTCACCTTCCCATATGGGGTGGTGAGAGTTGCTCAGTCACGTCTGACTCTTTGCGACCCCATGGACCATACAGTCCATGGAATTCTCCAGGCAAGTCCGTTACAGCAATCACCAGAGCTATGACCCTACCGTGATGAACACAGTAACCATACAGCCGTGGAGAAGAGGCTGTTCGAGGTGGATGGCAAAGACTCATCAAGGAGAAGAAAACCCAAAACTTGCACTGTCCTTCACCAGCCTAGGATACTGATCTATCTCTAGGCGTCAGCCCCTATTTTTTCTCACTGTAGTGAATTTTTTTCAAGCATCTTCTATAAGCACATCTCTGTTAAAAATTTGGGGTATAGCTGCTTCACAATGCTGTGTTGGTTTCTGCCATACAGCAAAGTGAATCAGTTATGTGTATACACACCCCCTCCCTCGTGGCCATCCGTCTCACTCCCACCCCACCCCATCCCTTTAGGTCATCACAGAGCGCTGAGCTGAGCTCCCGTGCTACAAGAAGGTTCCCACTAGCTGCCTGTTTTACACATGGCAGTGCACGTACGTCAATCCCAATCCATCCCCACCTCGAAAAATGGTACCAGTTTCCCGGTGGCACTAGAGGCAAAGAACCCGCCTGCCAATGCAGGAGACATAAGAGATGGGGGTTCAGTTCCTGGGTCGGGAAGATCCCGTGGAGGAGGGCATGGCAACCCACTCCAGTATTCTTGCCTGGGGAATCCCACGGGCAGAGGAGCCTGGTGGGCTACAGTCCATGGGGTCGCAAAGAGTCGGACACGACTGATGTGACTTAACACAGCACAGAACCTATTTAGGCTCATCAATGATCCGTAAAGTAAAACTTAAAAATGGAACTCAGATTTGTGCAACAGTAGTTCTCAAACTTGGCTGTGCATGAGAATTACCTGCTGTGTTCCTAATTCGAACCTGTAAGGATAGAACTTCATCAGTAATTTTTTTTTTTTTTTTTTAACAAATTTCCAGGTGATTCTACTAAAAGGTAAGGCTGGGAACAACTATTCTCAAAAACTTTTTCACATAATTTGGATAGGACTGCACCAGATTACAAAGGGGACATACATAGCGGGCTGGGGAAGTGTGCCATGAACAAGACAAAGAATAAATATAAATGACTCACAAATTGTCAAAACTCAGAAATATGCCAGATGTCCCCGGACATTAGCATCAAGGTACCAGGACTCACTTCTGTCTTACCCTCCTCTTCCTCCTCCCCTCCCGCCCCTGCCGGTGACTGTGCTGTGTGCTAAGTTGCTTCAGTTGTGTCTGACTTTTTGCTATCCTATGGATCATAGCCTGCCAGTCCTTGGGGTTCTCCAGTCAAGAATACTGGAATGGGTTGCCATGCCCTCCTCCAGGGGATCTTCCCAACCCAGGGATCGAACTAGCATCTCTTAGGTCTCCTGCATTGGCAGGCGGGTTCTTTACCACTAGCACCACCTGGGAAGCCCATTCCCCATTTACCGAGGGTCACAAAACATCATCTTTGAAGCAATGGACAAAGAGCCTCTCTGCAGGGACTTCTTCCCTCCGGAAGTATCCATGGGGCAGCAGGCTGCACCAAGGGCTGGGAAGACAGTCTGGAGACAAACGGCCGTGGACGGTATTCATGACCCAGCAGCAGCAGGAGATAAAGAGCCACAGATTACGGCTAATGCTGTCAAGTATGACCCTCAGGAGACAGGGGGAGTCATAATTTAGGTGGAGTAAAGGTTCAGCAAAGACCTTTCCCAGGAAATGACATTTAGACTGAAATGCAGAGACACGCACAAAAGTGAGCTGGGGGAAACCTGAAGGATGGGGAGGGGAGGGTTTGGAGCCTTGAGGGAGGGGGAGATGCCCGCAGAGCCAGTGGGGAAAGAAAGCGGGTGCGGGGTCCCACCGAGAGGCCACTGTTTTCCGGGCAAGTATGGAACTGGTTCTTTTCCATAAGAGAGAGGGGGAGAGGCTGGTGATGGCCTTTCACGGCTAATGGGTTAGTCAATCCATCACACTATGGAATGAATCCTCCATAAAATCCAAAAGGATGGGTTTGGAGAGGTTCTGGGCTGGGGCACACGTGGAGGTGGAGAGTGGCTCCCGAGAGGGGGCAGGAACTCCTCCCCTTTCCTCATACTCTGCTGGGCATCCCCCCTTCCATCTGCTGTTCCTGAGTTAAACACATCCTTCTATAATACAGTGAATCCCCCCCCCCACGAAACTTCAAAGCTGCAAACGTGCCCCTGTTTGCCAGCTGTTGTACTGTACCACTGTACTTCCCAAAGTACTGTACACATTCATGTGTTTTTTTGCTGTGGTTTTTCATGTATTATTTGTGTGAAAAGTTTTATAAACCTATTACAGGACAGTACTACATAGCTCATTGTGTGAGTTGGGTGGGTGGGTGTGTGCGGTAACCAGGTGGTGCTAGGGGTCAAGAATCTGCCTGCCAATGCAGGAGACATAAGAGATGCAGTTTCGATCCCTGGGTCAGAAGATCCCCTGGGAAGTGGGCTTGGCAACTCACTCCAGTATTCTTGCCTGGAGAATCCTGTGGACAGAGGACCCTGGAGGATTACAATCCATAGGGTTGCAAAGCTGGACATAACTGAAGCGCCTTAGCATGCATGCACACATTATATAGCTGATTGTGTTAGTTGCATACCTAGGCTAACTCTGTTGGACTTAAACTGGACTTCAGTCCAATTGGACTTAATTGGACTTAACGAACGTGCTCTCAGAACAGAACTCGTTCCTACATAAGGGACTTACTTTAACTGACAATCGAGTAACTAAAAGGTTTGAGTTCTGTGAGCTGCTCTTGAAAAACAATTTTTTTTGCCAGGGGGTCATCGGAAGCTCCAACCTAGAGCTGCTGGGTCAGAAGCACAGGTGACCACATGACCAGCATCTGACGTGGAGGGGGAAGCAGTCTCGGAGGACTAAGCCGTTAACTTGTGAGAGCTGATGCTGTTTGGTGGTGGACAGTTCCCTTACTTGGGGAACCTGATAACACATGCTATGCAACAGACAGCATCTGTATTACAGCAGATCTGAGAGCTGGACTGTGAAGAAGGCTGAGCGCCACAGAATTGATGCTTTTTAACTGTGATGTTGGAGAAGACTCTTGAGAGTCCCTTGGACTGCAAGGAGATCCAACCAGTCCATCCTAAAGGAGATCAACCCTGGGATTTCTTTGGAAGCAATGATGCTAAAGCTGAAACTCCAGTACTTTGGCCACCTCATGCGAAGAGTTGACTCATTGGAAAAGACTCTGATGCTGGGAGGGATTGGGGGCAGGAGGAGAAGGGGACGACCGACGATGAGATGGCCAGATGGCATCACTGACTCGACGGACACAAGTCTGAGTGAACTCCGGGAGTTGGTGATGGACAGGGAGGCCTAGCGTGCTGCGATTCATGGGGTCGCAAAGAGTCGGACACGACTGAGCGACTGAACTGAAGGATATAATAACTAAGTATATCCCACTTTGCTTACTGCACCACAGAACTATGAAGCCAAAATAAATGTTAGACTCATAAACTATAATACCTATAAAATCCAGATTAACAAGACTACCTTAACCCCCTGGTTAATGTTGCTTTGCTAAAACTGAAGCGCTCTTTGAACCGTGACTGCCCACTGCTTCCCCGGGCGCCTGGTGGCCTCTCTGACCACAGGCGCTGCGATGAGTCATGCACTGCGCCTTAGCTCCTCTATTCCAGCCTCGATAAAACAGTCACTCGCACAGCAGTCACGCAGTTAATTCCCCTCCACTGATAGCGAACACATCACTGACATATCCAGTCCTGCATTTGTCTCATTAGCCCGAGATGATTACAGTCCTAACCCTGGGCGCCAACGTGACCACAAACACAAACATGGGCTTCAGAGAAAACATGTGCGGCCAGATAAGCCAAAATGAGTTGATGCTGTTAAAAAAAAAAAAAAAACTTTATAAATAGTGAAAATTTAAAAAAGGGAAAGAAAAATAACTACGGCACTGATATGGGGCCTGGGCGACCATATTAGAAGTTCTGAGAACTTTCTGTAAGCAGAATGGAAAGTTTCGAGAATACTTTTTAAGCAGAAGGATGTCATGATCAGGTTCAAGGTTCTAACGAATCACTCGGTGTGGAGAATGGATTGAGGATGGATGGAGAGATATGAGAAAGGAAGTCGGGGAACGAGGGCAGAGGATAAGGAGAGGGGGAGCAGAGGGGAAAGCCAGAGGTCCCCAGAGGAGGGAGGGGACAGCTGGGGTCCTGGTCTGGGTGCTCGGTGACAGGGAGGTGGGGGAATGAGTCAGTTAAGTCCAGAGAGTTTCCCAGTGTGATGACCTGGACGCTGGTAACACAGCTGGGCATCTTTGTCAATAATCACTGAACTGTATATATGAGATCGGTACAGTTGACCGGAGGTAATCTGACCTTCATGTTGGGGGCGGGGTGCCTCCTAGATCCAAGATTAATGTCCTGATCTCCGGCTTGAGACCTTGCTAAGAACAAGAAGCATGACAGGAGGAACACCGATTTTCTGGGAGGAAATCAGGGTGAATTGAGGAGGGGTCACCCTTGAGATGCGCAGAAGAGACCTCCGTGATGATGCCCTGGGGGCGGTGGACACATGGGTGGGACACAGAGGAGAAGCTGGTAGGGGAGCCCTGAAGTCTGGGGAGGCAGGGAGACGCACAGAAGGAAAGGCAGGCTGGCAGAAGCTGAGCCAAGAGAACAAGGAAGAGTCCAGAACGGTGGAGGAGCTTGGAGGAGGGCGGGGCAGTGTGTGGAAGGGGCTGTGGAGCCAAAGACGATCTTGTTTTCTTATTTCAAAAATAAAGAAAATAAGTAAGTGTGTTAGTCGCTCAGCCATGTCTGACTCTTTGAGAACCCATGGACTGTAGCCTGCCAGGCTCCTCTGTCCATGGGATTCCCCAGGCAAGAATACTGGAGTGGGTGGCCATTCCCCTCTCTCCAGGGGATCTTCCTGACCCAGGGATCAAGCCTGGGTCTCCTGCATTGCAGGCACATTATTTACCATCTGAGTCCCCAGGCAAAGAAGTTCAAGTAAACTGTAAAAGATACTAGAAATTGTTGGGTGATAAAGCCAATGGTCCCCTGAGAAAAGGGGAGATCCAAGAACCAGGGGCAGGGAGGCTCAAAGGTGGAGAAGTCCCCAGGAAATCAGGGAGGAGGGATCAAAACACACCTGAAGGAAAGCGCCTCTGCTGTGAACAGGGCCCTTTATCCCGCCCCCAGTCTCCCCTCCAGTGCATGTGCAGCTAACTGCAGCCTCCAGATCTGCCCTTCTGTTTTTATAAATAAAGTTTTATCGGAACACAGCCTGGCACTTCACACATGCTCTGTCTGCAAGCACTTCCACACTCTAAGGGCAGAGTCAAGTAGTTGTAACAGAAATGATCTTGCTCACTGGGCCAAAAATCTGTCCTCTTGAGAGAAAATATGACCATCTAGAGGCTATCTCTAGATGTTATCTCTAGATGTTGAAGCTGAAACTCCAATACTTTGGCCACCTGATGTGAAGAGCTGACCCATTTGAAAAGACCCTGATGCTGGGAAAGATTGGGGGCAGGAGGAGAAGGGGACGACAGAGGATGAGATACCTGGATGGCATCATCGACTCAACGGACATGGGTTTGGGTGAACTCCAGCAGTTGGCAATGGACAGGGAGGCTGGCGTGCTGCAGTTCATGGGCTAGCAAAGAGTTGGACACCACTGAGCAACTGAACTGAACTGAACTGAGAGGCTACCTCTGCGAACACCTGACAACCATTCTTTATCCCGTGAATCAAACTGTCTTGACTCGTGTGATTTTCTCGGAACACACACCGACCACTCCACTGCTGACTAAGATGACTTTGGACACGTCTCTACTGCCCGGAAGATACAGTCGGCAGGTCCTAGCAAGCAGGACAAAGCCTTTACGGTGTGACCGTGCAGCAGGAAGTAGGACTCTGCTCTGAAACTAACACGAGGAGGAAAAAGTTCACGCTCCTTGGCAAGCCACCCCACAGCTCCCAGCCTCAGCTTCCCCACAACGTCATGTCTTTCTCAATGAACAGCCGGGCACCATCTCTGCCTTTCCAACCAAGCCTGGTTCCTACATGTCCTTAGCAAATCCCACACTTTACAGGCATGCTTTCCGTTGCTAATGATCCTTGTTCTTCCAGGGCTTCCCTGGTGGCTCAGCTGGTAAAGAATCTGCCTGCAAGGTGGGAGACCTGGGTTTGATCTCTGGTTGGGGAAGATCTCCTGGAGAAGGGAAAGGCTACCCACTCCAGTATTCTGGCTTGGGGAATTCCATGGACTGTCCAGTCCAAGGGGTTGCAGAGAGTCAGACACAGCTGAGCAACTTGCACTTATTCTTCCAATTTTTCCAAATGCTTCTGGGCCCTTCCTCCACTCTGTGCCCACCGTGTTCCCGCAGACTCTTGGGCGTGTAGCCACACGGCCCTTCCTCTGATACATTTTCTCAGGTCCTTCCTGGGCATCTACCGTCATCTTCTCTGAGCAGCCACGTACACATTTCTCAGACAGCACTGGCAGGCTGTACTGAAATTACATGTTTACATCAGTTTCTTCCCATCAGAGCAGAAGTTCGTAAAGGGCAGTGGTTGGTTTTTTTTTTTTNTTCTCAGGTCCTTCCTGGGCATCTACCGTCATCTTCTCTGAGCAGCCACGTACACATTTCTCAGACAGCACTGGCAGGCTGTACTGAAATTACATGTTTACATCAGTTTCTTCCCATCAGAGCAGAAGTTCGTAAAGGGCAGTGGTTGGTTTTTTTTTTTTTAAATCCTAAAAGCCTAACAAGGTAACCTTCCATATGATATGAGCTCGAGGCATGCCCCATGCCTTATTCCAGTTAGTGACTTTTTAATCCAGGATGCAAGCTTTGTTCACTATTCCAATTCAATGATTTCTAAATATACCACTAGTTAGTTAAATTGCTCAATCGTGTCCGACTCTTTGCGACCCCGTGAACTGTAGCCCACCAGGCTCCTCTGTCCATGGGATTCTCCAGGCAAGAATACTGGAATGGGTTGCCATTTCCTTCTCCAGGGGATCTTCCTGACCCAGGGATCAAACCCAGGTCTCCTGCATTGCAGGCAGACACTTTAACCTCTGAGCCACCAGGGAAGCCACTACAATAAAAAAAAAAAAGCCTGAGAACCCAAGTATTCTTCCAGAATACAAAAGACACGCTGTTGTGTAGTCACTAAGTTGTGTCTAGCTCTTTGCAACCCCATGGTCTGTAGCAGGCCAGGCTCCTCTGTCCATGGGATTTTCCAGGCAAGAACACTGGAGTGGGCTGCCATTTCCTTCTCCGGAGGTGACTTCTGACTCAGGGATCGAACACACATCTCCTCCATTATAGATTTCTTCTTCTGTTAAGAAGAAATCACTACTGTTTTGGAAAAACAAAACTTTTCGCAAAGCAAGCAGAGGTCCTAAACCAACAGCTGCTCCACCCATCCATCCTTTGATTGACGGATGTTGGATGCTGACCCCTCTATCAGGCACTGTCCCGGGCACTGAGTTGCACAGATGAATTAACACAGGACTTGGCATTAAAAGGTCACATATCCAGAAAAGACCATACAAGACTAAACAGACTAAACTCTGCTTGCCCCAAACTGAAGTTAACCTGAAAGGTACTAGACCAACCAAGATCAAATGCTGACCCCGTTAGATTAAAAAGCTCATGGGGGTTTTAAATACATATTTTAGAAATTATAATAGTGTAAGCATTGGCTTAAATGTACATAATCAAGTAAAATAAAACTAAAGCTTAAGGGAGGTTCAGTTCAGTTTAGTCGCTCAGTCGTGTCTGACTCTTTGCAACCCCATGAACCGCAGCACGCCAGGCCTCCCTGTCCATCACCAACTCCCAGAGTCCACCCAAACCCATGTCCATTGAGTCGGTGATGCCATCCAACCATCTTATCCTCTGTCGTCCTCTTCTCCTCCTGCCCTCAATCTTTCCCAGCATCAAGGTCTTTTCCAATGAGTCAGGTCTTTGCATTAAGGGAGGTAAACTCTTTAAAATGAGACAAACAATAAAGGCTTGGACTAGAGTTCTGGAGACTGGGAGTAACAGAGGCCCATAAAATGAGAGAAAAAATGATCTATGAGGTCCCTGCCTAAATCCAAATAGGCTTATTTTCTTAGTTTCATAGGTAATTAGCCTGAAAGTTTTCAAAGTAGTAACATGTTGTAGCCACCAGGGGGCAGATCACACCCGAGGAAATCTAAATGGGCTACTGTGCCCTGCAGTTTTTATTTTTACACTCAATTTTCTCTTAATTCCCACAGCCCCAAGTCCCACTTAAAAAAAAAAATCCTGCTGGAGTGGTCTATTAAAAACCAAAACACATTTTAATAAGAAATCTATTCTTAAAAATGCCGTTTCCTGATTTAAATACTCTTCACATCAGAATTACACAATGAGAGCTTTCTTTTTGGGGTCCCCTCTCCCTCCCGGCTACCCCCGACTTTATTTTTAAATACCACAGTCTTTGGCAGGAACATGCTAACCCCTTTCCGTTTTTATTACACACACACATATATGCACAATGATCTCATTTGATTTTTCACTTTCTTCCCTAACTGCTCTGTCTAGCAAGTGATATGAGTCATGCCCTCACTTTTTCCACTGAAAGCAATAAACACAGCCAATTATCGATGGCAAATATTTAGGTACCTAAGTGTGGAAACCAGCTTGATCTTCTTAAACTCTCTGTTAATCTTATCAAATTATATTCTGCTAATCTTATTATATTCTGTATGCTGAAACAGTGATCTTAAATTCTAACTTCTAAACTTCACTTTCAACTTTTGTGAAACCATATCAAAGAGCCCACAATCAGAAGGCAAGTCAATTCATTGGGAAGGTGACTCTTAAATGCTCTGTGTTTATACCAAGTGTTAGCTTTATTTTTTATTAACTGCAAGTTACAAGGATTCATATTTACTTAACTGGATTAACGGACAGTCCCTCTATCCGAGTTGTTTCCACAACCTGGTGAGTGAGCATCGTTAAGGTAAGAACAGAGAATATATCTGCCCAGGTGTTTCCCTTTCCTTAAAGGAAGTAACTAATGGAGGAAGCAGGGAGAGAAAAGATGAAGGAGAAATGCATTGTTCTATCCTCCACATTCACATAACTCTGATTTATTGCAAATGAAGGATCCATGAACAAGAGTAACGGGTAAACACTGCCAAGGAGAACAACACGGTCCCTGAAGGCAGCTCTGTACGTGGCACTTGAGGAGCACCTGCGTCAAAGGGCTGCTGGAAGGTTTCAACGAGCCGATGCATGGAAAGTTCTTGGCACAGTGTTGAATCTCTTTGGAAATGCTGGTCATTATCTGTCACCCATCTTCCGTCAGGTACCATGTGGGACAATGTGCCTGTGCGTGCTCAGCTGTGTCAGGCTCCTTGCGACCCCATGGACTGTGGCCCATCAGGCTCCTCTGTCCAAGGAACTGTCCAGGCAAGAACACTGGAGTGGGTTGCCATCTCCTCCTCCAGGGGATCTTCCTGACCCAGGGACTGAATCCACGTCTCCTGCGTCTCCTGCACTGGCAGGCGGATTCTTTGCCACTGAGCCACCTGGGAACCTGGGACGTCGGGGGACAGTGTGAGAACCTCCCAAATGGCCTCCTTTCTCTTTCCTGCAGTTTCGAGGAGGACTCTCCTCTGGTACATCTGCTCCTGACTCCCGCCCCAAAAGAGCAGTGGTGGTTTCCT
Organism: Cephalophus harveyi; assembly: GCA_006410635.1. Taxonomy (NCBI): domain Eukaryota; kingdom Metazoa; phylum Chordata; class Mammalia; order Artiodactyla; family Bovidae; genus Cephalophus; species Cephalophus harveyi. Next base: position 388,916 of record SJYT01075170.1, read on the forward strand.
AGACAGGTGAACCGGGTGGGCAGAAGGGCTGGTCAGCTCCTCACCATCTGGGGACTGGTTTTGACAGTGATCACAGCCACCAGTGACCTGCCTGAACCCTGACCAGGGGGTCTGTCTGCAATTTGGGGCTGGGAGTCTAAAGCTGACACATGGCTCTCCCCCTGTCTCCCGAGCCTCACTTCCACTGGATCAGAAACCAGGGAGTGGGGTCCTGATATGATGTCCTCTCTAATTCCAGACACCTTTTCTTCTTCCCTGGAAATAATAACTATTATTTTGCTACAAGTTGGGAAAGAGATCTTGACCTCTGTTTCTGATGGCTTCCCAGTCCCATCAGCAGTTTTAGTAATCCAGTCGGGTGTTAGCAACAGCTGAGCTCCATGAACGAGTGCCTGGACGAAGTGCTTGGATATTCCAGGGCACTCAGCATGTCTGCTCTTGATCTCATCCAGGAGTGTTCTGCTCACCACTAAGACACATGTGAGTATGTGTGTGTGTGTGTGAGTGTGAGAGGGAGAGAGAGAGAGAGTGTGTGTGTGTGTGTGTGTGTGTGTGTGTGTGAGAGAGAGAGAGAGAGAGAGTCTGTGTGTGTGTGTGTGTGAGTGTGGTGTTCAGTCACTCAGTCGTGTCTCACTCTTTGCAGTACCATGGACTATAGCCCACCAGGCTCCTCTGTCCATGGGATTTTCCAGGCAAGAATACTGGAGCGGGCAGCCATTTCCTTCTCTAGAACATGATCCCAATATAAATAATATAAGCCAACAGGATGTCACTAGAAATTAGGTGATAAGGGCAATTTGAATTTTTCAATAAAAATTACGTATCTGATTACATATGATTTTGTAGGTAGCTCCTAGTAATAAGAGTTTTGAGAGTGAGGCATCTGGTAGTTTATTTTAATAAATGAGTAAAACTTGGCTAAAATAGATGGCAAGACCCTTTTTCCTCACCTCTCCCCAAAATTAATGGAAATCATTATGCCTTTCTATCATTCCCTCAACATAAAACAGAGTAAGTCCCTCTTCTGTGGCTAATTCAAAGCTCAACTTTAGGAACATTCAATTATTAAATTCCTTAAAAATCCTTAAATTTGGGAGATTCTAGGGTAATCTGATACTGGCAAAAACCAAAACCTTGCTCGAACAAGCAAGCATTCTAACGAGCACTCTAGAATACAGAAAACATTTTAAATTTGGAAGTACTAGGCAATGCTTCCGTAAGTCAACAGAAGGACGATGCCAGATCACTGGAACAAACCAAAGACTAACTAGGTACATAAAACAAAGAAGCGAAATGGAGAAGTCACACTGAGGACAAGAGCCAGCAGACACGGTACATCCTGCTTCTTTACCAAGTCCTCAGTTTCTTTCCAGAGCCGTAGCTGTTGGGCTACTCAAAACAGAAACCGTGGTCTGGGAAATCCGGGGGCTGGCGTGCTCGGAGGCGGGCTCTGGGCCTGGGGGCCGGCTGGTTACCTGATGAGCACGCACTGGTTGTCGGGGCGCTTCCACAGGCAGCGGTAGCACTCGTTGGCAATGGCGAAGACGTGGGGGGGCAGCTCGCCCAGGTGGCACCTGCTGTAGCGATCCACGGCGTCCCTCGAGTACAGGCCCGCGATGGTCTTGTAGGGGTTCACGGAGGCGATGATGGAGCCGATGTAGGTCTGCGGGGACAGGGGGCGAGGAGACAGGAACTCGGGTTACAGGTGGCACTCGGGGAGGAGAAGGGGGGACCTGGGCACGGGATCTCATCCCCACCCGCCCCGGGGTGGAGACAGAAGCAGCTCAAGGCGGCTCCACACTAAGAGGGGCAAAGATGCCACCTCTCACTCGGGCCACTGTCTGAGCCTAAACGGAATCCACGGAGAGCATGTTAAAGGGACCGGGACTCCTGACCCCCGGCTCACACACTTCTCCCTGTGCACAAGCAATGAAGCCACTTCAAAGAGGGCTGCAAGTAAACGAGAAAGACGACGGGGACGCATCAAAGCCCAAATCCCTAATTCTCCGGGGACCTCCTGCCCCCACCAGGTGGCTGTTAGGAAAGCTGGGATTAAAGCAATAAGAGAAGGCGGGGGGGACAGGGAGGGTGACGGCTTAGTGGGCTTCTATTCAGCACGGTAAGAAAGTTCTGGAGGTAGACAGTGGTTATGGCTGCACAACACAGCAACGGTATTTAGTACACTGTACTGCACGCTTAGAGAGAGTCAAAAAGCTAACTTTTAGGCTATAAATCTTTGACTTAAGAAGTAACAAAAACATTGTGAAAACACTCGGTATTCTTCCAGTAATCTCAAACACCTCATGAAATGCCACGTAACTTACCTGGAAAAATAGCTGACTGGCAATCTTTCCTTTTCGGGAACCAAATCCAGGCCAGAAATTAGGCAAAATCTTCAGAAGAGCAAAACAGAGCCTACACGGTTATCAAAGCATCACGCTTCAGGCCTCCTCCACGTGGATACAGAGTAACTCACCTGCCCTTCTTTAAGACCGGCCAACGAAGCTGGGTTGCTGGTCCCCAGGCTCAGACCCAAGTGGAGCAGCAGGGGAGAAGGGCGGGCGCTAAGGTCTGCAGCCTCCACCGTTCACCTGCCTGCTTCCACGGTGTGTCCATGGAGCCCCGGGCTTGACAGCCTGCTATGGGCTCTGTCCCCTCCTCCAATTCATGTACTGATGCCCTGACCCCCAGCACCCCTGAACGCAACTCTATCTGTAGACAGGACCTTTTAAACATGGCTAAACTAAAATGAGGCGGTTCAGGTGGGCCCGAAACTTGTCCTTGCATGTGCTAAGTCACTTTAGTCATGTCTGACGCTGTGCGACCCTGTGGACTACAGCTCGCCAGGCACCTCTGTCCATGGGATTCTGCAGGCAAGAATACTGGAGTAGGTTGTCACACCCTCCTCCAGTTACATTCCACACTCAGGGATCGAACCCACATCTCCTTCATCTCCTCCAGTGGTTCAGTTTAGTTGCTCAGTCGTGTCCAACTCTTTGCAACCCCATGGACTGCAGCCCACCGGGTCTCCCTGTCCATCACCAACTCCCGAAACTTCCTCAAACTCATGTCCATAGAGTCAGTGATGCCATCCAACCATCTCATCCTCTGTCGTCCCCTTCTCCTCCAGCATCCCCTTCAATCTTTCCCAGCATCAGGGTCTTTTCCAATGAGTCAGTTCTTCGCATCAGGTGGCCAAAGAATTGGAGCTTCAGCTTCAGCACCAGTCCTTCCAATGAATATTCAGGAGTGATTTCCTTTAGGATTGACTGGTTTGATCTCCTTGCAGTCCAAGGGACTCTCAAGAGTCTTCTCCAACACCACGGTTCAAAAGCATCAATTCTTCGGTTCTCAGCTTTCTTTATGATCCAACTCTCACATCCATACATGAATACTGGAAAAACCACAGCTTTGACTAGATGGACCTTTGTTGGAAAGTAATGTCTCTGCTTTTTAATACGCCGTCTAGGTTGGTCATAGCTTTTCTTCCAAGGAGCAAGTGTCTTTTAATTTCATGGCTGCAGTCCCCATCTGCAGTGATTTTGGAGTCCAAAAAAATAAAGTCTGCCACTGTTTCCACTGTTTCCCCATCTATTTCCCATGCAGTGATAGATGCAGAAACAATGGAAACAGTGAGAGACTTTATTTTTGGGGCTCCAAAATCACTGCAGTCACCATCTGCAGCCTGCATTGGTAGTCAGGTTCTTTACCACTCGGGCCACCTGGGAAGCCCAAACTTGTCCTCGTAAGAAGAGAGAACCTGGATACACAAAGAAACACAGGGGATGTGTGTGCACAGATAGACCACGTGAGGACCCAGCAAGAAGGGGGCCATTTGCAAGCCACGGCAGGAGCCCCCAGGAGAAACCAGCCCTGCTGATAGCCTGACCTCAGACGCTGAGCTTCCAGAACTGTGAGGACACAGCTGTCCTGTTGTTTCAGCCAGCCAGTCCGTGGTCTTTCGTTATGGCAGTTAGAACAGACTAATATAGAGGGCCTGAGACTTTGAAAGTACTCACAGTATTCCTAGGAGATTCACAGTATTATTGCGCCTGTTTTTCAGATGAGCAAATTAAGGTTGAGTGATAAAATTTTGCATTTGGTCACACAGTCAGTAAGGGGCAGAGGTGAGATGTGAATGCAGGCCACCTAAATCCAGAGCCTTCTCTTCACATTTGCTAGCAGGGGGTGGTAACACAGCAGAGTTCAAGAAAACCGAGAAACATTGGACAGAAAGCTCAAACATCCTGAGTGCGTCTGTACCATATTATAGCAATTTGTAATCATCTATATTTACAGTGACTTCCAGGAACATCAAGCAAAATATCCTGTGTCCCGTGTAACTGCTTTCAAATGTAAGATGGTCCAGAGCATGCTTTGGAAACATTTTAAACCAAAACAAGGTTGAAAAGGTCAAAGAGTTATTACTGTATGACCCAACAGTTCCGCTCCTAGGTATGTACCCCCACAGAATTAAAAACAGGTACTCCCAACAAAAATACAGCAGCATCATACACAAAAGCCTAAAGGTAGACACAAGCCAATGTCCACCATCAGACAGATGGGTAAACAAGATGCAGTGCGACCATACTGCAGAATGTCATTCAGCCGTGCTGAGGAAGGAGGCGCTGATACAGGCTACCGTGGAGATGAACCTCGAAAGCACAACACTAGGTGACAGAAGTCAGACCAACACTGGAGGCAGTTACCATGGGCAGAGGGGAGGGTGGGGGCAGGAAGGACTGAGAGCTGACTGCTTGCAGGCACAGGGCTTCCAGTGGGGTCATGAGAACATTTTGGTGCTGATTGTACAATGCTGGATGTACTAAATGCCACTGACTTTACCTTCAAGTGGTTAGTTTTCTGTTACATAAATTTCGCTTCCATTAAAAAACAATGAAAAGATGCAGAGCTTTCAGGAGTGAATTTTCAGGTCTTTGGAAAGCTGCACTCTCTAGAGGGCCCCCTTCCCCCCATCAGAGCATCAGGGGAAGGATGTGGCCAGAAAGAAGAGAGCATGCAGCCTTTTCCCCTGGGGAAGGAAAGTGCCCTACTTCTACAGGCAAGCAGAGAATCGCATGGTCTCCTGGGGGATGCCAGATACCTTCCAGCGATGCCTAGACCACAGGTGCTGGCAGCTTCTTTTATTACAGTTGCAGAGGTGAGGAAGGCAGGCAGGATGGTGATGCTTGAGGCTCTGGGAGTCTGGCTCCTTCCTCTTGTAGGTCTAAAATGTCAAGCTTGTTTCTACCCTTTGGGTAGCTGTCTGCATTATTATTATTTTTATTTGGTGAAACACCAAGACTTCATTTTTCTGTGAAACATGTTTCCCCCTCCCCACTTTGGCAGAACTCAAAACAAGAGATCCTCTTTATACAGATAGGTAGGCGTGCTGCCAATTCCGTCTCAGCTACAAGTAAAAGAGAAAAGCCACACTCGGGGCATCAGTTTTACTATTAAATGAATATTAGAATAGTAACCCCTCATCAACATATCTGAAAAGAGAATAATATGCCCAAATTGTGAAAATCCAGGAGATGCAGGTTCAGTCCCTCGTTCAGGAAGATCCCCTGGAGGAGGCAATGGCAACCCACTCCAGTATTCTTGCCTGGGAAATCCCATGGACAGAAAAGCCTGGTGGGGTACAGTCCATGGGGTCACAAAGAGTCAGATATAACTGAGCATGCACTGCCTGCCTGCTTCCCATTCATAGCATATTGGCAAGGTGGTTATAAAATTCTGAGATGAGTTTTTTAAGTATTGATTTATACATGAAAAACATCATAACCTTTTAATACAAGCTTTCTTTTGAAAGTGATGACTAGTCAAAACCTCATAGGCATGCTCCCCTTTCTTGGTTGGGGAACCAGCCCCCCAGCATCACTCAAGAAAAAGAATCTGCCTTCCAACACAGGGGTCAGGGGTTCAATCCCTGGTCAGGGAACTAAGATTCCGCCTGCTGCAGAGCAACTGAGTCCAGGTGCCAGAACTAGAGGGTCCATGTGCCACAGCGAAAGAGCCTGTGTGCCACGGCGGAGACCCGACACAGCCTAAATAAGCAAAATTAAAAACAAGCACAAGAAGCCACTTATCCTGACACAGATGACGTGGATTCTGTATGGGGGCAGGAGACCCACAGGACATTAAGTTTGTTAGTAAAGACAAAGACAGAACATCTTACGCCTAGTTTTGTGTTTGAGTAATTCATTGCACTTGGCCCAATGAAGTAGTTTTAAGGTCTTTCAGAAAGACAACGAGGTCCGTGGTGTAGCAGTTACAGACAACACACCCGTGCCTCCTCCCAATCCCGAGAGATTCAGGGTGCAGGAAGCGGGGCTCTCCGATAAGGCAGCCCCTCGGAGGGAAGGATCACGCCAGTGGTTGTTATGCCCATGACCCACTAACAGTACCATTCCTTCCCCAGCTGAGCCTGGTCCCCAACACACAGTTAGAGCTGGTCCGTGAGCTCACGCCCAGCTAGTGTCTCTGGCTCAAAAATCATTCCAACACGTCTGAAGACTGTCCCACTCTTGAATACTTTGTCTTATAGATTTTGTGGCTGCCCGTAAATTCAACCAACGGACTTCCCTGTGCCAACAGGGAGCAAGAGAAAACCAGTCTGAATTTGAGACCAAAAATTCAATCATCTGAATCTTTCCCCACCTCCAAAAAAAAAAAAGAAAAGAAAAGCATATGTAAAATGCGTGTTTGGCTGGTATGGAGAAAGAACCCAGCTTTTCGCTGCTATTTTTTAAGACTGTGGGAAACCGTGCCTCATGGAGAGTTCAAAATGCCTCTTGCTGTAGGCACCTCCAGTTAGTTCCAGAGGTGGGTTAGGCTTTTTAACATGAAAGCACACGTTTTACAGTTTCAGCTCCTCCCTAATGACCTGAGTCATTTCTCAACAGGCCTGACACCAGATTTCAAATGACAATTAGGTCTACGTGTTTGCAAAACAACTTGACTGATGTTTCAGAACCGCGGGGCAGAGGACAACTGACCTGCACAGACGCGCTGCGACATAACCTTGACCTACGGGCAGCCCAGAGGCCACGGTTCCGAGGAACAGAGCTGCCTCTGCTGACAGAGGAAGGAAGAGAGCCAGCGAGCAAGGCCAGGACCTGGATCCTAATCGGGGGGTGCTTTCCCGCAGGTCTGTGGTGACTGCCCCGTTCCCCACTCACCCACAAGCACGTAGGACGGGAATCGTCCCGCTCTCCAATCTTCAGGGTCAACCCACAGAATATTCGAGAAAAGAGGCTTGAGCACCTCCAGAAAGGTGACTGAACACCCACATCCTAACGAATTTTTCTCCTAACAGTTACAGAAGTGGGGGCAGCTTCAGTTACTTTCTCATTTTCATTGTTTGTGTCCATAGTCAAAGTCAGAGTCGCTCAGTCGTGTCTGACTCTTGCGACCCCATGGACTGCAGCCCGCAAGGTTCCTCTGTCCACAGGACTCTCCAGGCAAGAATACTGGAGTGGGCTGCCATTTCCTTCTCCAATGTTTGTGTCCATACTGGTGCCAAATGATACTTTTGGACCCCCCTCCCAAAGGAAGGTGTAAATCAACATGGCAACCAAAATCATAGTTTCTAACGATTTCTTCACATTAGATGAAGTGGTTGAGGTCCATCAGCAAAAATAATTACAGCCTGAGGCACCTTTATCTTTTCTCCACTACCTTGAACATACCACCCTGCATGGATTATTTTGTTACTAAAACAAAGGCTGCATGGATAAGAGATTTGCTGAATAACAAGGAAAGTTCAACATGGAAGTAAACATGGAGAGTGAGGAGTGGAGGGGGGAGGAGATCAGCCTAGTTGTAAATTAGGTATCAAGGGCTGCAACAGATGCAATGTGGTCAGAAGTCACAAGAGCGGTGAGGAAACATGTGTCCCGTGCCTGTGCCAGGGACCACCCTCTCGCTGCTCAGTCGCGAAGTAGCGTCTGACTCTCTGTGGCCCCGTCGACGGTAGCCCACCAGGCTCCTCTGTCCGTGGGATTTCCCAGGCAAGAATACTGGAGTGGGTTGTCGATTCCTTCTCCAGGGGATCTTCTTGCACTAGGGATTGGAACGGCATCTCCTGCACTGACAGTTGGATCCTTTACCACTGAGCCACCTGGGAAGCCCAATAATACCACAGCTGTGCTTATTCGTATTTTTGTGTTTATTAGTGAGTTATAGTCATTAAATGCTACAGTCTGAATTTGAATGCTGGTTCCACTGGTTCCAGTTACTTAAATTCTTGGTGCTCCAGTTTCCTCAATGGTAAAGCAAGGATAACAACACTAGTAGCTGGTAGAATTAAATGGATTGACACCTATGAATTTAAAAACCTACTACGGTGCAAGTTGAATGCCTCAGTGAAGAGCCTGTGTTTCCATGCTCACTCTATAAAAAGGCAATTGCTGTCATTGCTCCAAAAATGGTCATGAACGCCGTGCACTTTGGGACTCAGGGTACATGCAGCTCTCAAACACCAGATGGGGCCATGTGCTGCTTTCCTCACACCGGACTCCGAATTTCATGAGAGTAAATCGCCTGGTCATTTTAACGGCTTTTCTGAAATAGAAAGTATATTCTATTTTGGAGCACATAAAATTTTTTTTTCTAGTCAGAAGAGTTCCACACAACTCACCGAAAAAATACATTTCCTTGCCATTTTAATAATCAGGAACAGCTGCAGTGCCTATTGCTAAAAAACGCTGCGAGAGACTCCCTTCATTGCTTTAAGACATTGCCTACCAATTCACGGTTTCAAAAGGCTTAAGTACAGCAAAGCAGAGACATCATGGCAAAGGCCCATCTAGTCAGAGCTATGGTTTCTCCAGCAGTCATGTACAGACGTGAGAGCTGGACCATAAAGAAGGCTGAGCACTGAAGAAATGATGCTTTCAAACTGTGGTGCTGGAGAAAACTTTTGAGAGTCCCGTGGACAGCAAGAAGATCAAACCAATCAATCCTAAAGGAAAGCAACCCTGAATATTCATTAGAAGGACTGATGCTGAAGGTGGAGGTCCAATCCCTTGGCCACCTGATGCAAAGAGCCGACTCACTGGAAAAGACCCTGATGCTGGGGAAGATTGAGGGCAAAAGCAGAAGGGAGTGGCAGAGGATGAGATAGCTGGATGGCATCATCCACTCAATGGACATGAGTTTGAGCAAACTCTAGGAGACAGTGAAAACATGCTGCAGTCCATGGGGTCACAAAGAGTCAGATACGACTTAGCGACCGAACAACAACAAAGGCTGTAATACCTAGTATCTTGTCCCAAACCAAAAAAAAAAAAAAGGGTATAAAAGAACACTAAAAGTGACCCAGTAGCCTCAGATACATTCTGCTGGTAGATACGGAGCATCCGTGTTACTGTTGGAAAGTTGTTTTTACAACACAGGAAGACGTGATGGAGACAGCAAGGTGTGGTCAGGTCAGAAGACCCCAAGTTCTCATCCTGAACCTACCTTCCCTGGTTCACGGCTTAACCCCTCCAGGCCCCAGATTCTGATCAATAACAACAACACACTCTCTGTTACTCCACCCAATTATCATGTGAAACTGTTACATAAATCACAGGTGCGTATTGTTTTCATTCATGAAAATAAAGCTACAATGGTCCTGAAAAGCTGGATGTGATCAAGTAACCTCAAATGCACCAGGGAAACTGGTTCAAGTCACTGCCATGTCTCCCCTACAGGGAAGGTACTCGTCAAGAAGTGGGGACCACTAGCCAGATTTATTTTCCACCCACCCTTCTCTGGGGCTTCCCTGGTAGCTCAGCTGGTAAAGAATCCACCAGCAATGCAGGAGACCCCAGTTTGATTTCTGGGAAGATCCCCCTAGAGGAGGGTACGGCAACCCACTCCAGAACCCTTGCCTGGAGAATCCCCATGGACAGAGGAGTCTGGCAGGCTACAGTCCATGGAGTCGACTCATTTCTCCAAATCTCTTTCTGGAGCGCAGCTCTGGTTTTAAGTTGTGGATTTATGTACTCAAGAGTCTGCTGGGCATCTGCACTTGGCTGCCCCCATCTCAGCTTCCTGCCAAACACCTGCTTCTCTACGCACAGCCACATCTTCACAAATGGCACCAGTCTACCCAAGTGGATAAACCAGCAATCCAGGAGTCATCCTATAGCAATACAGAGTGCTGCCCCCAAACCCAACCAAACACCGAGATTCTACCTCTTAGTAGATATCATACTCTAGCTTCCCGAGGACTTGTTTTGAACCCCAACATTTCCCATCTGGTTTGCTGGTCACCTCTCCTCCTAGACCGGATACACCTGCTGGACTCACCCATCACCCACAGAGTGAGCGTTCCCAGAACTCACCTTTGACGTGGTCCCCTGCCAGCCTTCACGAATGAGTTCAAGGTCACTAACTCACACACAGTACCCTTCCTCGCCTGCTCCTGACCGCCTCGCCAGTCGGCTGCACAAACCCTCACTGCAGGTTCTTGCCTGTCCCACAGGTCGACAAATCACGCTATCCCAAGTCTTTGTTGATCTTCTGCCAGGGACGGGCCACCCCCACTCTTGGCTGAATTCCCCGAGGAATGTTTCAAAATTCGGCCCCAGTGCCCCAGTTGGGATCCTCCTCTGACCCCCTCACCTCCTCGCGATGCCCATTCTTTGTGTCCCCAGAACTTTTATCACGGTCACTGTCGCCCAGAACCGTTGTCAAAGGTATGATGTGTCTGCTTTCATCAACAAGCGAGGAGCTCCTGGAGGGGCGCTGTCTTTTGTTTATTCATTATTTCAAGAAATGGTTACCACGATGAAGAGGAATTTTGCATCCTTGGAGCCACAAGCACAGCCTGGCACACAGGCAAGGCTGAGTCAATGTAGAGACATTGGAGGCACCCGGATTACCAATGTACCAATAAGTTCCCCTTTTAACTGAGTTCTTATGTTCCACACCCACCTTGCTACTGCTACTGCTAAGTCACTTCAGTCGTGTCCGACTCCGTGCAACCCCATAGACGGCAGCCCACCAGGCTCCCCCGTCCCTGGGATTCTTCAGGCAAGAACACTGGAGTGGGTTGCCATTTCCTTCTCCAATGCATGAAAGTGAAAAGTGAAAGTGAAGTCGCTCAGTCGTGTCCGACCTAGTGACCCCATGGACTGCAGCCCACCAGGCTCCTCCATCCTTGGGATTTTCCAGGCAAGAGTACTGGAGTGGGGTGCCATTGCCTTCTCCGACACCCACCTTCTTCCCTAATAAAACTGCTTGCCATCCTCATCCGATTAAACAGTTCAAACTGTTAAGCATTCAAGTTCACTGAAAACTGGATCACAACCAGTAACTCAAGATATATGACTAAAGTCAAACTCTTACATTTAGAAGTGACATTTCCACTTAATTTGAGTGTGTTTCTGACTCATATTCCTCCCTTGTTGAAAGGAATCTGAACCAAAAGAGGCCGGAAAGGGGAGAAAAATGAACAAAAACAAAGCTTCTAATTGCCACCACCATGTGCCGATGTAGAAATGGCAACTCAAGAGGATAAATGTTTGGTCAAGTTTAAAAATACACAGAGTCAGACAGATGGTTACAATCATCTTCTGGCAACACCAGTCTTGATTTCATGTGAAGAACAAAACCCCTGACAAACCACACTGTATTCAGCTGTTCCTGGTATGAGACAAATGCCAAGCCTGCTGGCCATCCAGTCTTCAGGCCATCCCTGAGAGGCACGCTGTTACTTGACACTGGCTTTGGAAAGGGATGGGAAATAACCCCCAAAGTCTCCTCTGGGAAGACTGAATGAATCAAGGAAATGAACTGCAGGTTGAGATCCGCACGCCCGCAACATTGAACCCTGCAGCTTGGCTGGCCTGATGGGAACACGGCGGGCAGCCCAGGTGAGCTCACTTGTAATTCACATGGCTTCAACAGGCAGCTGCCTGCCAGCATCTTTTACGGGTTTGCAAGTTAATTCGGGAACAACAAACTCATTTACACATTTGGTCTGCACGGCCACCTTACCAAAGGAGGGTTTTATTTTTGAAACACCTAAAAATACACGAGCTGTGAAGCATCTTCTGTGCTTTCACAACCGTTTATCTTTAGACACAGCTCCACATCTTCCACATCTTAAAACGGACTCATCTGACTCTCAGCTCTGCCGTTTGTTCAGCAAGACCAACAAACGAACCCACGAGGTGGGTGGAACAGAGCAGGGCTTCCTCTGGAGCCATCCTCAAGCCCATAATTGCAGCTGAGCTGTGATGGGGTTTCCAGCCCACTCCTTAGACAGGAGGATCCCACAGGCAACTGACCGAGAGCACGACAAACCCTGCGATAGAGACAATGGGTTTCTCTTCTGTTGGGCAGAAAACAAAACTGGCACACCACAGAGCTGGCCGGGCCATCCCTTCACTCTGGACACAGAGCTGACGGTCAGTGCAACAGAGACCTCATCTGTTTTTGTCCAGTGGGTGCTCAGATGCTGGGTACAGAATGTGAAATGATCCAGGCTCCAAAGAATACGATGCAATAGGCATCCAAAACCCAGCTCGCCTCTCCCACTCTCCTCTCCTGGAGGAACTGTCAGAACTGTTCCTGGGGACATCAGGGCATCATTACAGCCAGCCCTGCCTCCCTCACCCCCTCCCCATGGGTATCACATGCAATCTCTTGCTCATTCCCATCTCTGCTGCACTTGTTCAGTCGCTCAGTCGTGTCCAACTCTGTGATCCCCACAGACTGCAGCACGACAAGCTTCCCTATCCTTCACTATCTCCTGGGGCTTTCTCAAACTCATGTCCATTGAGTCGGTGATGCCATCCAACCATCTCATCCTCTGTCGTCCCCTTCTCCTCCCACCTTCAATCTTTCCCAGCATCAGGGTCTTTTCCAGTGAGTCAGCTCTTTATATCAGTTTGTGGTCCAAAACCCTCATATCTACCCTCTTTGAGATATTGCAACACTCTCCTTCCCAACCTACCCTCTGTAGACTGTAACACATCACTTCCATATCAACCCTTCTAAACTTTTTTCAGGGAAACTGCCTTTTCAAATGGAGAAGGCAATGGCACCCCACTCCAGTACTCTTGCCTGGAAAATCCCATGGATGGAGGAGCCTGGTAGGCTATAGTCCATGGGGTCACTAAGAGTCGGACACAACTGAGTGACTGAGCGACTTCACTTTTCACTTTCATGCATTGGAGAAGGAAATGGCAACCCACTCCAGTGTTCCTGCCTGGAGAATCTCAGGGACAGGGGAGCCTGGTGGGCCGCCGTCTATGGGGTCGCACAGAGTCGGACACAACTGAAGCGACTTAGCAGCAGCAGCCTCTTCAAAAGCCTTTAGCAAGGACAATAGAGTCTCTTTACCACTGCTGCCTAGCTTTAAGTAAGGCAGGGTATCTCAGCATGACTGACATCTTAGGCCTGATAACTCTTCGAAGGGGGACTGTCCTCTCCACCTGGGCATGTTTAGTAGATCCCTGGCCTCTACCAACTATTAACAGATACCAGCAGCATCGTCTGCCCTCGCTATGGCAACTGGAAATGCCTCCAGGTATTGCCAAAAGTCCCCTAAAACCCATGTATCTGGTCCAGAATCACTGCTTTTAAAGGTGTCCTGACCCCTGCCCACGCATTCTACTATTAGATGTTCCCCAAACATCAGATTCCATAAACAAAGGAACTTTCTCCCAGTTTAGCAAAGCCATCACACCAAATACACTCTCATCTCTCCACCTTCAAAATGGGCATCTCTCGAGCCTTTTCTTCAAATCAACTCTCAGCCCTCCTTTGTAATATCATTGCTGCCACCCCTTCTCCAAGAGAAGCCAATTCTCCTCCTCACCCACCAATTTGTTCCCTCCCCCCAACCTCTTATCACTCTGTACAACACACGCCCCTCCTCTCTGAGTCTTTAGGGACTTCCAGGTGTGGGGACTTGTCCGCATCAGGCTTCATCAGTGGTGGGAAGAGATACTTCTTCCCAGGGAGGGACTCAGGGGACCCTCTCCAAGCTGCCGGGAAACCCAGAGACAAGAGGTTTGGGGTGAAAGTCTGGGGGCAGGGCCAGAGACCAGGAGCTGCCGTGATAAGCAAGAGTTCTTATCTGGGAAGTCGCCAGAGGATGGGAAAGCTGACTAGGTGGAGCATTAAGTGAGAGAACCTGAAGTTCTAGGAAGGGAATCCTGTATTGGGGCAGGAGGCAAGGGTTTGGGCCAGGCAACTGTGGGAAGAACAGAGCTGCTCTAAGCTGGGTTGTTATTGTTGTTGTTTTTGTTTACTCGCTAAATTGTGTCTGACTCTTCTGCAACCCTATGGACTGTAGCCCATCAGTCTCCTCTGTCCCTGGGATTCTCCAGACAAGAATACTGGAGTTGCGTTGCCATTTCCTTCTCCAGGGGATCTTTCCCACCCAGGGATCAAACCCGAATCTCCTGCATCAGCAGGTAGATTCTTTACCGCTGAGCCACCTGGAAAGCCCTCTAACCCGGGGCTCAGAGCCAAACTGGACCAGCGGCAAGGCTGGAGTCACAGAGACCAACAGACGCCAAGGTCTGCAAAGGCTCTGTGGCTGGAAGGAGCAGCTCCAAGTTCCAAGTGGGAACTTTCCAAATAACGACCCATGGTATTAGATGAGCATGATGGGGAGAGAGGTACTGATGCAAAGGTTAGCAAGGTTCTTAAAGCTTTCACTGGCCATTCTATTATGAAACAGCCCCATCAGGTACGAGGGTTATGACATGTGGCCTTTTATTTGTTGAGGCTAAAAATTATTTTTTAATATTGATAAGTAAAAGTGAAAAATCAATAGAAAACTGGCAAAAAGATGAATATAAAAACTGTAAAATGAAGTCTAGACCTTCAGGGAACAGTCTTAAAGGGTCAGAAAACCATTCATGTTAGTGCGTGCTAAGTCACTTTAGCAGTTTCTGACTCTTTGTGATCCTATGGACCATTGCCAGCCAGGCTCCTCTGTCCAAGGGATTCTCCAGGCAAAAATCCTGGAGTGGGTTGCCATGCCCTCCTCTGGGAATTTTCCTGACCCAGGGATCAAATCCATGTCTCTTATGTCTCCTGCAATGGCAGGCTACCTGGGAAGAAAACCACACAAAAGCCTGAGAGCTTAGAATGAAAGCTTAGAATGTTCAGATCCCTGCAGAAATAAGGATACTATCAGATGACGCCTGACCTTGAAAAGTTTTTAAACTGATACAAAAAAACTTAAATGGTTAATATAGAGCCCAAAGGGAGGTGAGGAGAGAAAAGTGGAACTCAACTTTGATTTGTCTACTGAGTGCTCTATGCCTTCACAGCTCTCTACCCACATGTGAATTGTTATTTAATCACTAAGTCACGTCCAGCTCTTTTGTGACCCCATGGACTATCAAGGACCCCATGGACCCCAAGGACCCCAAGCTTGCCAGGCTTCTCTGTCCATAGGATTCTCCAGGTAAGAATACTGCAGTGAGTTGCCATTCCCTTCTCCAGGGGATCTTCTCAATCCAGTCGGATCAAACCCATGTCTCTTCCCTCTCCTGAACTGGCAGAAGGAATTCTTTATCACTGAGCCACCTGGGAAATCCACCCACATCTGAATGGAGGATGCTAAACGCTAGAAAAAATATTTTATTGAAGTCTTATAATGTTCTCAGTCAATAAGAGTATCCTTCAAGGAGAAGAGAAGTTAATGGTCCTTCTTAGCACAAACAACAGACCCCTCTGCCTGGAGATGGATCTGTTTACCAGCAACCTGTGTTGCCCCAAACAGAAAGCCAACAAATGATCCAGAGTGGTGGGGGAGACACACACAGGTTCCTTCTCAATGACAGGGCTCAAAGGAGGGCAACTGTGGTGGGCAGGGTAATGCACCACCCCCTGCCCCACCAAGCAGTCACAGTGGTGTTAATCGCTCAGTCGAGTCTGACTCTTTGTGACCCCGTGGACTGTAGCCCGCCAGGCTCCTCTGTCCATAGGATTTTCCAGGCAAGAATGCTGGAGTGGGTTGCCATTTCCTCCTCCAGGGGATCTTCCCAACCCAGGGATTGAACCCACATCTCTTACATCTCCTGCACTGGCAGGCGAGTTCTTTACCACTAGCGCCACCTGGGAAGCCCTTGGGAAGATCCCCTGGAGAAGGAAAAGGCTACCCACGCCAGTGTTCTGACCTGGAGAATTCCATGGACTGTATAGTTCATGGGGTCGAAAAGAGTCAGACACGACCGAGCCCCACCAAGATGTTCACCTAATTCCCAGAACCTGTAACTTAAGCGATATTGCCACATAAGAGACTCAAGATATGATTAAGGTTGTAAGCTCTGAGACTGGGAATTAACCCAGGTGAAGGTGAAGGTGAAGTCGCTCAGTCGTGTCCAACTCTTTGCGACCCCGTGGACTGTAGCCTACTAGGCTTCTCCGTCCATGGGATTCTCCAGGCAAGAATACTGGAGTGGGTTACCATTTCCTTCTCCAGGGGATCTTCCCGACCCAGGGATCGAACCCGGGTC
This sequence comes from Cephalophus harveyi, assembly GCA_006410635.1. Lineage (NCBI taxonomy): Eukaryota > Metazoa > Chordata > Mammalia > Artiodactyla > Bovidae > Cephalophus > Cephalophus harveyi. The sequence goes on from SJYT01075170.1 coordinate 405,397, forward strand.
TCCTGCATTGTAGGCAGATGCTTTAACCTCTGAGCCACCAGAGAAGCCCAACCCAGGTGAGCCCTATCTAATTACATGAATTCTAAAACCTGAGAACCTCTCTTGGCTCTGGTCAGAGATAGATGAAAGGAGAGAGAGATTTGAAGCATGAAAAGGACTAGGTCCAGGGTTGTTGTCTTTGAACGAGAAGGAAGGAGGCCTCTACCAGGCAGGAATCAGCAGCCAGCCAGCAAGAAAATGAGGACCTCAGTCCTTCAATCGCAAGGAACTGACCTCTGCCAACACTGGGAAAGAACAAGAAACAAATTCTTCCCTAGAGGCTCCAGAAAGAAGCCAAGCAGGCCCACGCCTGGAGTTTAGTCTGGTAAGACTCCCTCAGACGAACCTAACTAAACTGCAAAACGAAAAAAATTCCTAGCTATGGTGATTTGTTACGCCAGCAAAAGAAAACTAACACAGCACCTCTGGTACAAGTCAAGCCATTTTTCCCTCTTTTAAAACATGGACAAGCATCACTTTAGGGCTGAGATAAAGGTGGAAAGCTGTGCTTTTCTGATAGGTGGTGGTTTTGTCTCCTTGCGGCAGCGTCTGACAAGTACCAGCATCCAATGAAAACAGCTTCAGTAATGAACATCAAGATGGCTGCTTTATATATAATAGTACAGCTATCTAGGTTCTAAAAGGAAGGCATATAGGGTATAATTAACTGACCTGAGCTGTAAACTGGATGTACAAAAATCCTGTGTTTTTCCCTCAGAGGGGAAAGAAAAGATCTTCATTCCAGGAAAAAAAAAACAATCAAGATCCTATTCATATGGTTTATTCAGGTTTACAACATCATCATGGTGGAGGGGAGCTTTAAAAGGCTCTGTCCTTTAACCTTCTTCAGTAGTTCTCCCCCTAATTGACTTTTTCATGACTATTAAATGTATAACAAAAACTTACATCTAAAGGCAGAAGGATATGAATTCTGAAATATTCATTTATAAGAGATAGGTACCAATAAAGAAATTTTAAACCCAGCTTCAGTTTTACCATCAACTATGTTGCTTCTAGTATGAATGGCATCTGTTTTACAAATATATGGTGCAACTGCCAGGTGCCTGACTCTGCCCTTGGCTCAAGAGAGACAAAATCAGTTCTTCACAAACTAAGCAAGGAACCTGCTGTGTAAACAGTTACACAGCAGTGTCAAGCCTTAATGCTGAAAGCACAGGCATGGCACATGGTCCCTGGACACCTGTGTAGGTGGGAAGGAAGCTGTCTTGAGACGGGAACAGGAGAAAACTCAAGTTTGCTCAACAAGCACACAAGCGCACAAGCTAGGACACACAGCCACTTTTACAGAAACATGTATGAAGATGACCTTTTCTGCAGAACATTTGGAAAATGCAGTCTCTAAAGACTGAGTGTAAGCAAGGTTAGTCAGAGGACTAGAAAGTGACTCCACTTCTCCATACAAGGCTGTCTGAAGACATTTGCCAAGCATTAGGTCAATCTGGCAAAAATGCCACCTTCCCATGATTAAAAGAAGGCAAATAAACACCTTTTCTTGAAGCTGAGGAAAATTTTGCATTAACAAATATCTAATTCTTCCCTCTTTCCCAATTCTCCTCTCCTGGTCTAAGGATGGATAAACTAGATCAACCACAATACTGAGAGGATCTTGAGCTTCAGTGAGCACCTGCGAGCTACTGGAAAGTGAAAAGTGAAAGTTGCTCAGTCAAGTCCGACTCGGTGACCCCATGGACTACACAGTCCACGGAATTCTCCAGGCCAGAATACAGGAGCGGGTAGCCTTTCCCTTCTCCAGAGTATCTTCCCAACCCAGGGATCGAACCCAGGTCTTCTGCATTGCAGGCAGATTCTTTACCAGCTGAACCACAAGGGAAGCCCAAGAATACTGGAGTGGGTAGCCTATCCCTTCTCCAGCGGATCTTCCAGACTTAGGAATCAAACCGGGGTCTCCTGCACTGCAGGAGGGCTCTTTACCAGCTGAGCTACGAGGGAAGCCTAGTTATTGGAATGGCTGATATTATTATTCATCATAATCACAGGCATACTGCCAAAACTGAGCATTAACTCCTACAGAATAAAAACTACTGCAAGATGAAGGGTTTTTACAATATTAAAATTTGGGTTTTTAAAAAACTGCATAAATTTGAACCTGACAAGAAAAATAAACACCTATCAGCAGTTGCCCAGTAAAGACCTGCTAACAAAGGCAGGTGGAAAGGAGAAACTCTGAAAGCATTCTTGACAGATGATGTAATTTATACTTTAATGTCAGAAAGGGATGACTACAGAAGTGATTTTTAGGTATTATTACTTTTATAATACAGGCACAGAGTTCATAAAAGTTGAGGAGAAATGTGCATGACTGGTTTTTATACCAGGATGTGTCTCCAATCAAAAGAGCAATCCCAAAGTGAGATGGGTTCCCTTGAACCCAAATGTCCCTTAGATGGAACCGTCCTACATGCTCGTGGGAATGTACATCAGTGCAGCCACTATGGAAAACAGTATGCAGTTTTCTCAAAAAACTAAAAATAGAGCTACCACATGACCTAGGAATTCCACTCCTGGATATGTATCTGGAAAAAAAAAAAAAAATGAAAACACTAGTTCGAAAAGATGCATGCACCTCAAAGTTCACAGCAGCATTACTTACAATTGCTAAGACATGGAAGGAACCTGTGTCCACCAAGAGATGAACGGATAAAGAGGATGTGATATTTACATACACACATACATACATATACACAATGGAATATTACTCAGCCATAAAAAGAATGAAATTTTGCCATTTGCAGAACATGAATGGACTTGCAGAGCATTATGCTAAGTGAAGTAAGTCAGACAAATACTTTGCGACATCACTTACATGCGGCATCTAAAAAATACAATGAACTAGTGAAGGTAACCTAAAAGAAGCAGACCCACAGAGCGAGCAAGCAAACTAGGGGTTAGCAGGGACGAGGGGAGGCGCGCAACATAGGGGTGGAGGAGAAGCAGGTCCAAGACAGATGCAAGGATGGATGGCATAACATGGAGAATATTGCTAATACTGTGATAATTGTAAATGGAATGCAACTTTTAAAAATCATATATAAAAAAAGAAATTTCTCCATGGATGGGCCTCGGAGCCAGAAGGAAAAAAAAGGTGAAAATCCATAAAAGGAGAAAAAAAAAAAAAAGCTTGAGCTCAGGTCGGCTTGTTTGTAAAGCCACATTTCTCCTCAGCCCTTAACTGCGGAAATCAAACCACTCTGCGTGACTTCTTTATGGAACAGAACACTCAGGAACAGAATGCACTCAGGAGAAGAAAGAGGTCAAATTATCCTTCGCTACAAAGCCATCCCTGCTAATAAAGTCCAGGCAATCAACACGAGAACATGATTTATGGACCCACATCTCTAATTTGGCAAAAAAAAAAAGAAAAAAAAACTAGAAATATAGCTTTTACTTAGAAGAACGGGAGGTTCTCAAAAAGGAAATACTCTCTGAAAACAAAAATAAACAGACTCAAACTGGAGGGAGTTTGGAAACCTCCCCGGTGGTTCAGTGGTTAAGATGCTATGCTTTCACTGCAGGGGGCATGGATTTGATCCCTAGTCCAGAAGCTGAGATCCTGTATGCCGTGTGACGCAGCAAGAGGAAGGAAAAGACTGGAAGGATTTTTAAGGGACTGAGAGCGGAACTTACATAGATTTGGTTTCTCCTGTAGCGCTGGTACAAGTTGTGCATGATGGCACCCCCGTGGAGCTCCGCCAGGGTGGCCATGTCATCCACGCCCTCCTCATCCACGGCGTGCATAGGCATCACCTTCTGGTGTGTGATTGTGCTCTGCTTGTACGTGAATACCTGATGAGGGGGAATGGATTCACAGCTTAATTATGGGCAATGAACAGTTTCCACTGACCGTTTCCCAACTTACAATACAATCTCAGTACAATACCAGCAAAAATCAGACTGCAGAGGACACTTTAATTTCCTTCATGCCACCTACCTATTTTTGTGCTAGGTCGCTTCAGTCGTGACTCACTCTTGGACCCTAAGGACTGTCGCCCACCAGATTCCTCTGTCAGTGGGATTCTCCAGGCAAGAATACTAGAGTGGGTTGTCATTTCCTCCTCCAGGGAATCTTCCCAACCCAGTGATGGAACCCACGTCTCTTATGTCTCCTCACTGGCAGGAGGGTTCTGGCCACTAGCGCCACCTGGGAAACCTCACTTATTTTTAAAAGTAGCAAATTATTTTGACAATTGACATTTGATGTTCCTAAAAGACATTGGTTCAAGTACTAACCCTCCTATGGAAATCACAGAAATGATAACATTTTCAGTTCACTTTTCTCCCACTGATGCAAAGCAGTAACAGTTAAGAAGCTGGCTGACCAATCTTTCAGAAAGTAATTTGATTTCACTGTATAATATATTCAAGGGACCATGGGATATAGTTCAAAGCAAAGCTCTTCAATTTAAGTGTTGTCATGAAATTCACCACACAGTCTGTACATTTGTTCAGAAACTGAAACACAGCTTCTCAGGAAAGTCTGAAAACTATTCTCCCTTCTCAACTGATCCCTTCTCAACTAAGATATATAAATAGCATTCCTGTGATCTTTAGGAAAACAAATCCTCTCAGGTTTAAAATACAACTGGTTTGGGACTCCCCTGGCTGTGCAGTGGTTAAGACACCACGCTTCCACTGCAGGGGGCACAGGTTCAATCCCTGGGTGGAGAACTAAGATCCTTCATGCAACGGGGAGCAAGTAAAAAAAAAAAAATGTTAAATAAATTACAATTGGTTTGCTTGACAGCCTGAAAGTTGAAGTCACTCAGTGGTGTCCAACTCTGCAACCCCATGGACTATACAGTCCATGGAATTCTCCAGGCCAGAATACAGGAGTGAGTAGCCTTTCCCTTCTCCAGGGGATCTTCCTGACCCAGGGATCGAACTGGGGTCTCCTGCATTGCAGGCAGATTCTTTACCAACTGGGCTATCAGGGAAGCCCTATCTTGCTTTAAACTCCAAGACCAGTGGTGGGTGCTGCGCATGGGCTGTTGTCTATGTACTAAGTCATGTCCGACTCTTCTGCAACCTCATGACTACAGCCCACCAGGCTCCTCTGTCCATGGGATTTTCTGGGCAAGAATACTGAGTGAGTCGCCAAGTCCTTCTCCAGGGGACTTTCCAAACACAGGGATCGAACTCACATCTCCTGCAATGGCAGGTAGGTTCTTTACCACTGAGCCACCAGGGAAGCCCTTTGTATTGTGTACCAGAGACAACTCGGACACTGCAAGACTGATTATAGAACATGTGTGGACTTCTAAAATCTACACAGGGTTCTTTCATCACCATTGACTGGGTAGAGTATTAACTGCACCCATTCAGCTTCATATGCTGATCAGTTTGACCAGATTTACAAACTCTGGAACATAAAACAATCATTCAATGATGGAGTCTACCCCCTATTTATTCACTGTATCCTTTTATATACAGTGAATAATCACAGAAAACTAATCAAACTGATCACATGGACCACAGACTTCTCTAACTCAATAAAACTATGAGCCATGCCATGTAGGGCCAACCCAAGACAGAGGAGTCATGGTGGAGAGTTCTGACAAAACATGGTCCCCTGGAGAAGGGAATGGCAAACCACTTCACTACTATGCCTTGAGAACCCCATGAACAGTATGAAAAGGCAAAAAGATAGGACATGAAGATGAACTCCCCAGGTCGGTTGGTGCCCAATATGCTACTGGAGATGAGTGGAAAAATAGCTCCAGAAAGAATGAAGAGACGAAGCCAAAGCAAACACAATACCCAGTTGTGGATATGACTGGTGACGGAAGTAAAGTCCAATGCTGTAAAGAACAATATTGCATAGGAATCTGGAAGGTTAGGTCCATAGATCAAGGTAAATTAGAAGCGGTCAAACAGGAGATGGCAAGAGTGAACATCAACATTTTAGGAATCAGTGAACTAAATGGACTGGAATGGGTGAATTTAACTCAGATGACCATTATATCTACTACTGTGGGCAGGAATCCCTCAGAAGAAATGGAGTAGCCATCATGGTCCACAAGAGAGTCTGAAATGCAGTACTTGGATGCAAACTCAAAAATGACAGAATGATCTCTGTTTCCAAGGCAAACCATTCAATATGACAGTAATCCAAGTCTATGCCCCGACCAGAAATGCTGAAGAAGCTGAAGTTGAACAGTTCTATGAAGACCTACAAGACCTTCTAGAACTAACACCAAAAAAAGATGTCCTTTTCATTATAGGAATGCAAAAGTAGGAAGTCAAGAAATACCTGGAGTAATAGGCAAATTTGGCCTTGAGTACAGAATGAAGCAGGGCAAAAGATAATAGAATTTTGCCAAGGGAACACATTGGTCATAGCAAACACACTCTTCCCACAACACAAGAGAAGACTCTACACATGGACATCAGCAGATGGTCAATACTGAAATCAGACTGACTATACTCTTTGTAGCAGAAGATGGAGAAGCTCTTTACAGTCAGCAAAAACAAGACCGGGAGCTGACTATGGCTCAGACCATGAACTCCTTATTGCTAAATTCAGACTGAAAGTAGGGAAAACCACTAGACCATTCAGGTATAACATAAGTCAAATCCATTACGATTATACACTGAAAGTGATGAATAGATTCAAGGGATTAGATCTGATAGACAGAGTGCCTGAAGAACTATGGACAGAGGTTCCTGACATTATAAAGGAGACAGGGATCAAGACCACCTCCAAGAAAAAGAAATGCAAAAAGGCAAAATGGTCATCTGAGGAGGCCTTATAAATATCTGAGAAAAGAAGAGGAGGAAAAAGCATGGAAAAAAGGAAAGATATACCCATTGGAACGTGGAGTTCCAAAGAATAGCAAGGAGAGATAAGAAAGCTTTCCTCGGTGATAAATGCAAAGAAATAGAGGAAAACAACAGAATGGGGAAGTCTAAAGATCTCTTCAAGAATATGAGATACACCAAGGGAACACTTCATGCAAAAATGGGCACAATAAAGACAGAAATGGTACTGACCTAACAGAAGCAGAAGATAGTAAGAAGAGGTGACAAGAATACACAGAAGAACTATACAAAAAAGATCTTTACAACCCAGATAAAAACAAGGGTGTGATCACTCACCTACAGCCAGACATCCTGGAATGTGAAGTCAAGTGGGCCTCAGAAAGCATCACTACGAACAAAGCTAGTGGAGGTGATGGAATTCCAGTGGAGCTGTTTCAAATCCTGGAAGATGATGCTGTGAAAGTGCTGCACTCAATATGCCAGCAAATTTGGAAAACTCAGCAGTGGCCACAGGACTGGAAAAGGTCAGTTTTCATTCCAATCCCAAAGAAAGGCAATGCCAAAGAATGTTCAAACTATTGCACAATTGCACTCATCTCTCATGCTAGCAAAATAATACACAAAATTCTCCAAGTCAGGCTTCAACAGTATGTGAACCATGAACTTCCACATGTTCAAGCTGGATTTAGAAAAGGCAGAGGATCCAGAGATCAAATTGCCAACATCTATTGGATCATAGAAAAAGCAAGAGAGTTCCAGAAAAGCATCTACTTATGCTTTATTGACTACACCAAAGCCTTTGACTGTGTGGATCATAACAAACTGTGGAAAATTCCTAAAGAGATGAGAATACCATACCACCTTACCTGCCTCCTGAGAAATCTGTATGCAGGTCAAGAAGCAATAGTTAGAAATGGACATGGAAAAACAGACTGGTTCCCAATAGGAAAAGGAGTACACCAAGACTGTATATTCTCATCCTGCTTATTTAACTTACATGCAGAGTATATCATGCGAAGTGCCAGGCTGGATGAAGCACAAGCTGGAATCAAGACTGCTGGGAGAAATATCAATAACCTCAGATTCACAAATGACAACACCCTTACGGCAGGAAGTGAAAAGGAACTAAAGACCCTCTTGAGGAAAGTGAAAGAGGTGAGTGAAAAAGCTGGCTGAAAACTCAACATTCGGAAAACTAAGATCATGGCATCCAGTCCCATCACTTCATGGCAAATAGATGGGGAAACAATGAAAATAGACACTTTATTTTTTTGAACTCCAAAATCACTGCAGATGGGGAATGCAGCCATGAAATTAAAAGACGCTTACTCCTTGGAAGAAAAGTTATGACCAACCTAGAGAGCATATTAAAAAGCAGAGACATTACTTTGTCAACAAAGGTCCATCTAGCCAAAGCTATGGTTTTTCCAGCAGTCGTGTATGGATGTGAGAGATGGACTATAAAGAAAGCTGAGCACTGAAGAACTGATGCTTTTGAACTGTGGTGTCGAAGAAGATGCTTAAGAGCCCCTTGGACTCAAGAAGATCAAACCAGTCAACTGTAAAGGAAATCAGTCCTGAATATTCGTTGCAAGGACTGATGCTGAAGCTGAAACTCCAATACTTTGGCCACATGATGCGAAGAACTGACTCATTGGAAAAGACCCTGATGCTGGGAAAGACTGAGGGCAGGAGGAGAAGGGGACGACAGAGGATGAGATGGCTGGATGGCATCACTGACTTGGTGGCCCTGAGCTTGAGTAAGCTCCGGGAGTTGGTGATGGACAGGGAGGCCTGGCATGCCACCACCCATGGGGTCAGAAAGAGTCGGACACACTGAGCGACTGAACTGACTCTTTTCACTGATAATTTTATGTTTGTCCTTCAAACAAAAACACCAAGATGTAAAAGCAAAATGTAAACAACACAAAAAATGTGATCTACACAAGCTCACATGTGCACGTACATACAAAGTAACTTTCCTGAACAGTACCAGCAGATTGGGGAACTGTAATTTTCAGTATCAAGCAGTTGTCTGAATATTCATTAGAAGGATTAATGCTGAAGCTCCAATACTTTGGCCCCTGATGCAAAGAGCTGACTCACTGGAAAGGACCCTGATGCTGAGAAAGAGCGAAGGCAAAAGGAGAAGACGGCAGCAGAGGATGAGATGGCTGGGTGGCATCCCTGACTCAATGGACATGAGTTTGAGCAAACTCCAGGAGTTAGTGAGGGACAGGGAAGCCTGCCGAGTTGCAGCTCTTGGGGTCACAGAGTTGGACCCTAAACAACTTAACAACAACAAGTTGCCTATATGGAAACAAATAGCATGCTATTGCAAAAGGGAAGGACACACTAAAAAGCAGAAGTACCCACCGAATGGTTTCCATAAACCATGGAAAAAGTGGCATGTTTCTTTTATTTTCCAGAGAAAAATGAAAACTTCAGTGGTGACACTTCTGCCACATAAACCACAAGGGTCGGTCAGGACCAGTCCTGAGAGACTCTTGAGGCCAGGGCAGACCCCGGCCATCTCTTCTGAGGTCCAGCCACTTTCCCAGCGGTTTCCCGGGCCGACATCTGCCAGGAAAAGTGCTGGCCCGAGCGGCTCCACCTCATAGTGGGGTGGCCACCCACCACATAAGTGGCCCCCACAGGGTAGCACAGGTCTGGGGCCACTGAGGGCATGGAAGGGGGCTATGCCATAGCCAAGATGACCAGGTATTAAAGGAAAATACCAAGAAATTCAAGAGTGTAGAAACACAGACCCTCATTTTAATTCATTAACACCATACAAGAAAGTCAAACACATTTAGGCTAACAGTAGTGGCCATCTTGGGCTGCACAGGTAGCTGAGCGGTAAGGAATCCATCCGCCAGTGCAGGAGACACAGGTTCGATCCCTGGGTCAGGAAGACACCCTGGAGGAGGAAATGGGAACCCACTCCATGGACAGAGGAGGCTGGCGGTCTATAGTCCATGGGGGTCACCAAGAATCGGACATGACTGAGTACACACACACGCCCCCTACAGCTGACACTTAAAAAATGATAGCCATGATGACTAAGTATTTATGTCACATTAACATTCTGTTGCCTTTTTTCACACCCTGGGAACAATAAGACGATGTATAGTCCAAGCAAGCAGCTCAGAGCTGGGCACATGGTCTCTGAAAAAATGGCTACCACTGTAAATCAGTCCCCACCTTGGCACATGTGATTTCCTCATATGTTTTCAGATACACACATTATCATATGGCACGTGGCCATTCGGGAGTGGGACAATCAAGAGAATGAGTGCTATTCCTTCTCCTGACCTCAGAGAGAAAGAGTCAGGATAGACCGTAACAGTTACATAAATAAGAGGTTATGCACAGAAAAGAAATATCATGCCAAAACAGGGCTGCAGCTGTTCAAAACAGTGATTATTTCAGAGAACAGTGGGTAAAGCAGAGAAAATGTTATGTGTGAAGGAAAGGCAGAGAGAACCATCCATTCAGAGATGGGTTAACATTTGTAAAGATTTTACAGTGATGCCTGGTACATTGATAAGTGTCTGATAAATTAACAAAGAAAATCCATACATTCAAACAAATATTTACTGATGTGTTCTAAGCATTGGGAATGTGGTATATGCTCTAATAAGGGGAAGGGAAAAGTAGATATGGACAAGTAAATATAACACTGTGCAGATGGTGATGAATATCTATGAAGGCATAAATGAGGGTAAAGGGATTAAGCACCCAGAGGGGTTACTTTACGTTGTGTTTACAGACACCCTCACTGATCAAGTAACATCAAGGTAGAAACCCTAAGGAAGTAAGGAATGGAAGGAGGCTCCTGCATTCAGTGTGTTAAAGCACATTGGTTGAATAAATAGCTAATTTGTAAATATTTCAAAAGATTAATAAGATTCACAATCTTGTTCAAGAATTTTTAAGGAGAGCCTCTTGAACTACCAGAAGTCTTGACTGTGCAACAACAAATGGTACAAGTTGCACAATTTTATCCCCAAACAGCAAAAAAGAAAGTTTTAGGGCTAAGGAATGGAATTCTTTTTACAGGAATTTTTTTGGGAACAAACAACAGCCAAAACGCAATAGCAACGTGAATTCCTCCAAACCCAACTCAAAACAAACTGAGTGGCTTCAATGGGGCATATATTAGAAGAAAGGTGGTAAAGGTTAAGAAACGGGGCAAAGCATAGAAGATTAATAGACAGGAAATCAATTTAGAGAAAACGGGGCCTCGGAACAAATAGCTCCTGTTATAGAAATAAAAGCCACTGGTCACAAGATGGACTGGATTAAGCGTGGGAAAAAAACTAAGGCCACCCATCAACCCTGCTGGGGCCTCAAAGAAGGTTTGCCCAACACTGGGTCCACCTCTGTAGGAAAAACTGAAAATCAAGTAGTTAATTAGTTTAAAAAAAAAACAGCTGAGCCATTTTCAATCCCCTTTTAATTCTAGGAAAGTACACATATGGCAGGAAACCCTCACCAGGCTTATGCACAAGTTTTTATCATCTATAGGGGCTTCCCAGGTGGCTCAGCTGGTAAAGAACCCGCCTGCAATGCAGGAGACCACAGTTCCATCCCTGGGTTGGAAAGATCCCCTGGAGAAGGGATAGGCTACCCACTCCAGTATTCTTGGGCTTCCCTGGTGGCTCAGCTGGTAAAGAATCCACCTGCAATGTAGGAAACCACAGTTCGATCCCTGGGTCGGGAAGATCCCCTGGAAAAGGGACAGGCTACCCACTCCAGTATTCTGGCCTGGAGAATCCCACAGACTGTATAGTTCATGGGGTCCAAAAGAGTTGGACATGACTGAGCGACTTTCACCTCACTTCACTTCACTTCATAGTGACAAACATAGATTTCTCTTATTACAATTCGTTAGCAACGCCCAGTCACAAAAACCTAACTTTTCTGATCAAAGAGGAAAAAAAAAGAAAAAAGAAATCTTATCATGTCCTCTCCTGATGGACAAATGGGATAGACAGTGTTCTCAGTCTGGGCAACTTCATCTCCCGTGAGCTTGGCATTTCTTCTAGGAAGTCCTCAGTTTTGCTCTCCAGGGTACAGCTGGCAAGGATTGTAAACCTTTTCGGTTGTCACAACTGTGCGGTGTGGGGGGAAGGGTGCTACTGGCATCCAGTCGGCGAGGTCAGGAATGCTGCTATAAACATCTGAGAGCTATCCAGCCCACATGTCACGAGGGCCAGGTGGAGATATCGTGGTCTAGGAATGCCCTGATGTGCCTTCCAACCAGATGTTTAGGTAGATACCAGGAAAAAATGATGAGTCAGCCAATGCCTGTAAGCAAAACCTTTCATAAAACACAGACAAATCTGTTGGAAACAAGTTTAAAGATAAAAACATTTAACTCAAAGGTCAGCAGGACAATATTATATAATTTCGGTTTTGATTCTTATTTGACCGAAGAAGGGTGATGGGGATGATTTACAATGATGATGGTCATTAACCAATGGGGTTGCTTCTATTTGTTACTGTTTTCTCTTTTAAGGAAAATTTTTTACCGGAGTATAGTTGATTTACAATGTTATGTTAGTTTCAGGCGTACAGCAGAGTGAACCAGTTACACATATACAACTATCTACTCTTTTTTAGAATGTCCCCGTATAGGCCATTACAGAATACTGGGTAGAATTCCCTGGGCTATACAGCCGGTCCTTATTACTTACCTATAATGGCAACCCCACTCCAGTATTCTTGCCTAGGAAATTCCAGGGACAGAGGACCCTATAGTCCATGGAGTTGCAAAAAAGTTGGACATGACTTACCGACTAAACAAGTGTGTATATATGAATCCCAATCTTCCAATTTATTCCTCCCGCACCTCCTGGTAACCATAAGCTTATTTTCTACATCTGTAAGTATTTCTGTTTTATAGAGTTACAGATAGTATCATTTTCTAATTGCACTGTATTACGGTCAGACCACACGTTCCACACCATTTCCACCCTGTCTCCCTGACCCTGGGCTCTTGGACCTGCTGTTTCGGTGTCTGGGCCACTGACATCACACTAGCCTCCCTCACATCTCCACCCAAATGCTACTTCTCAGAAGGTGCCCACGCTTTTGTGTGAAGGACACCCTGCCACCTTCCTCCTGATTCTATCACACGTGCTGTCGCTCCTGGGGCAGTCTGTAATCACTTATCTATTATCTATGGCTTCCCTGGTGGCTCAGACGGTAAAGCGTCTGCCTGCGATGCGGGAGACCTGGGTTCGATTCCTGGGTCTGGAAGATCCCCTGGAGAAGGAAATGGCAATCCACTCCACCACTCTTGCCTGGAAAATCCCATGGATGGAGGAGCCTGGTAGGCTACAGTCCATGGGGTCGCAAAGAGTTGGACACGACTGAGCGACTTCACTTTATCTATTATCTTCCTTGTTTCAAAACCATCTCACTCCCAACTCGGAAACCCCTGGTCAGTATATTTCAACTATATGGACCACAATCTACAGGGGTAAAAATGTGTTTTACACTGTGAAGTACTATACATGTAGTTTCACAAGGGTTTCATAAGACACCATGAAATTTGGTGCATCCCAGGACCTTCTCTTTCTTTTAAATGTCAGTTGTGACTCTCTAAACTGACTTCACACCTCACTAGAGAGAAGACTCGGCCTGGAAACTCTACAAAGGCAGGGCACACGCCTATCTCATTTCTCAGCGACCAGCCTCCGCCCACTATAGAGACTCCATAAATATTGAATAAATGGTCCTGGCCTCCAAAATGGGTACAATACACAGGGAAAGGCCGCACTGGGTAGTGACCAGACACGGCCTTGGAGTCAGACCTGGCTGGACTCTGTTCTCCTAGACCTATGCTTTCATAGCCCAGGGATAATGAGCCAGACACTTAATCCCCCTGGCCCGTGATTTTCCCCACTGATGAAGTAAGATTGGTGATGATAATCCCTCACTCACAGAATTACTGTGAAAACTAAAAATAATGTGGTAAGCGTTAGTTACTCAGTCATGTCTGACTCTGTGACCCCATGGACTGTAGCCCACCAGGCTCCTCTGTCCACGGGATTCTCCGAGCAAGAATACTGGAGTGGGTAGCAATTCCCTTCTCCAGGGGATCTTCCCAAGCCAGGGATCAAACCCAGGTCTCCCGCATTCCAGGCAGATTCTTTACCAGGGAAGCCCAAGAAGACTGGAGTGGGTGGTCTATCCCATCTCCAGCAGATCTTCCTGACCCAGGGCTCGAATCAGGGTCTCCTGCATTGCAGGCGGATTCTTTACCAGCTGAGCTATCAGGGAAGCCTATAATGCAAAGAACAACGACTTCCACCCTGTCTCCCTGATCCAGGGCTCTTGGACCTGCCATTTCTGTGTCTGTCTCTGTGGCTACGCTCTTGTGACAGGCTGTAAAAGGAAGCCACTTGCTTAACTGAAACGCTGCCGTGACCTATTCGGTGGCTGCCCCAAGGAGACTGGAGAAAGTATTTGGACACAAAAATGTAAAGTCGGCTAGAAAGTTCCACTGGAATCTTATTAAAGGCAAAATGATACACGTCTACTCTCCTAGTGAGCAGGGGGGAAAAAAATGGCACCAGCGCTTTGCTTTCAGCTCAAATTTGTCAAGAGTAAATACATCTTAATTACATGGCCCAGGGGAGTAAAATGATCTTTACATAAATAAATATTCTGTTACTTTAACCTCCCCCCTGGGTTTGTGAGAGGACTGACTTCTAATTATAGATAAAGCAAGACTATTTTCTTTTTCAGAGACTCAAATCTATTATCTTCCTTGTTTCAAAACCATCTCACTCCCAACTCGGAAACCCCTGGTCAGTATATTTCAACTATATGGACCACAATCTACAGGGGTAAAAATGTGTTTTACACTGTGAAGTACTATACATGTAGTTTCACAAGGGTTTCATAAGACACCATGAAATTTGGTGCATCCCAGGACCTTCTCTTTCTTTTAAATGTCAGTTGTGACTCTCTAAACTGACTTCACACCTCACTAGAGAGAAGACTCGGCCTGGAAACTCTACAAAGGCAGGGCACACGCCTATCTCATTTCTCAGCGACCAGCCTCCGCCCACTATAGAGACTCCATAAATATTGAATAAATGGTCCTGGCCTCCAAAATGGGTACAATACACAGGGAAAGGCCGCACTGGGTAGTGACCAGACACGGCCTTGGAGTCAGACCTGGCTGGACTCTGTTCTCCTAGACCTATGCTTTCATAGCCCAGGGATAATGAGCCAGACACTTAATCCCCCTGGCCCGTGATTTTCCCCACTGATGAAGTAAGATTGGTGATGATAATCCCTCACTCACAGAATTACTGTGAAAACTAAAAATAATGTGGTAAGCGTTAGTTACTCAGTCATGTCTGACTCTGTGACCCCATGGACTGTAGCCCACCAGGCTCCTCTGTCCACGGGATTCTCCGAGCAAGAATACTGGAGTGGGTAGCAATTCCCTTCTCCAGGGGATCTTCCCAAGCCAGGGATCAAACCCAGGTCTCCCGCATTCCAGGCAGATTCTTTACCAGGGAAGCCCAAGAAGACTGGAGTGGGTGGTCTATCCCATCTCCAGCAGATCTTCCTGACCCAGGGCTCGAATCAGGGTCTCCTGCATTGCAGGCGGATTCTTTACCAGCTGAGCTATCAGGGAAGCCTATAATGCAAAGAACAACGACTTCCACCCTGTCTCCCTGATCCAGGGCTCTTGGACCTGCCATTTCTGTGTCTGTCTCTGTGGCTACGCTCTTGTGACAGGCTGTAAAAGGAAGCCACTTGCTTAACTGAAACGCTGCCGTGACCTATTCGGTGGCTGCCCCAAGGAGACTGGAGAAAGTATTTGGACACAAAAATGTAAAGTCGGCTAGAAAGTTCCACTGGAATCTTATTAAAGGCAAAATGATACACGTCTACTCTCCTAGTGAGCAGGGGGGAAAAAAATGGCACCAGCGCTTTGCTTTCAGCTCAAATTTGTCAAGAGTAAATACATCTTAATTACATGGCCCAGGGGAGTAAAATGATCTTTACATAAATAAATATTCTGTTACTTTAACCTCCCCCCTGGGTTTGTGAGAGGACTGACTTCTAATTATAGATAAAGCAAGACTATTTTCTTTTTCAGAGACTCAAACTAGTTGTGAGATTAAGTCATTTAAACCATCAGCGGGTTTGCAACGTGCAGCAGGGCGAGATGCATGGCATGTGGGTGTCAAACCAAAATAGCAAAGAGAGGTGGGCAGAGGGCACTGGTATTTATTGAGCACTGACTGCATGCATCAGGCACATTTGATCCTCGGGGCAAAGGAAACACCACTGCTCACTTCTTACAGAAACCATTCAAGAAGATTCAGAGAAGTTGGGAAATCTACCCAACAGCACAAAGCACAGTGAGCAGTCAGTTCCTTGAGATCATGGCAAAGGCACATCCCAGCCCAGAGAGACGCTAGGTCAGAGACAATCCCGCCTCTGCCACTAACTGGCTGGGGCTCCCTGGCACGTTCAGTGCAGTCAGTGGTTACGATCCTTGGTCCTTTGGAGGAGAGGAGAGCAGAAAGCACGTGTGGACTGCCCTCCCAGCGTGCCAGGTTTAATTCTCTCACTTACCCCGTGATTTTCCATTTATTTACTCTCTCCAGTTCCCTCGGTCATTCGTGCCAGGCTGTGAGCTGGACCCCAGGAATACAAAGATGAATTAAATGGTCTCTTTTCAGAGGGCTTATCGACCACCAAGGGATCAGAAAAACAGACAGGCAATCCTCACCACGCGGTGGGGGCTGTCACAGAGTCAGATGGGAACTGGCCACGTGGGATGGCCCAGGGCCAGGCAAGAGCACACAGCCCAGGGCACCCGAGTAGCAGAGTATAGCTGGGAGCGGGGTGGGGGGCTTTCTGTCCGGAGTGGCCCTTGCCCTTTGACCTAAGGAACAGAGGGCTATGGACGTAGCTAAGGAAAGGGGGGCAGACACTTGTTATCTATTCATCATCATGAACAAGTCAGTATCAAACACGAGACCAAGACTGTCTGAGAGACAAGAGAAGAAATCTCACTACAAAACGCAATTCAAGGAGATCGATCTTCTAGAAACTCCACAGGAAAGCAATGTCTGAATCAACGCTAGGAGTGATCAGTACACACGTGGGTGTCCCCCAAATGGACAGTGTGTCTTCCTGCTTTCACGTGTGCAAATATCACTAACAAATGCATCAGCGGTGACAGGTACAACCCAGAGTCAGGAAGCTCCGGCTATCAGTCACCGACAGTCAGACTTAACCACTGAGCCCGAACCTTTCCGAAGACACTGCAGAGTGTAGGCAGATGAAGAGGATTAAGAGTCCAAGAAGCCTAAGACAGCCAGGAGGCTAATCTGGGGACAGCACATCTGCTCAGGCACCCAGGGAGCCTTGCCACACAACATGAGAAAAAATGAAGTCGCTCAGTTGGGTCTGACTCTTTGCAACTCCATGGATTGTAGCCCATGGAATTTTCCAGACAAGAGTAGTGGAGCGGGTTGCCATTTCCTTCTCCAGGGGATCTTCCTGATTCAGGGATGAAACCCGGGTCTCCCGCATTGCAGGCAGAGGCTTTACCGTTGAGCCACCAACCAGCAGACAAATGCATCTCACTCACTCATCCCGGCAACTGCCTGCCACCCAGGAAGCGTTCGTCGCTCAGTCCTGTCCAACTCTGCAATCCCATGGACTGCAGCACGCCAGGTTCCTCTGTCCAGGCAAGAATACTGGAGTGGGCTGCAACGCCCTTCTCCAGGGGATCTTCCTGACCCAAGGATCGAACCCAGGTCTCTCAGATTGCTGGCAGATGCTTTCCTTACCATATGAGCCACCACGAAAGCCCTGCCGGCACAGAAGCCCCAGAGGATACCTTGGCCCTGGCCTCTCCCTGGTGAACCTCAGAGGAAAAGGTTAACAGTCACACTGACCTGGCACGGTTGTAAGAAATGACTCACACACACACACACGCGCACGTGAACATATTACCATATTTACATATTAAGGATAAGAAGATCTCCAATCGGAATTTATACACACATTAAGAATTGTGATTTTTATAGAAGAATTTAGTACATGTTTCTTTTAAACGCTAAACTATAACACTTTCTCTTTTTTTTAGCCATTAAGAAAAATTTTAAGAAAATCATCTGCACAAAGTCACACTTGTTCCAGCTGAGCTAGGTTCTAAAGCTTCCTCGTAGCTGCTGCGACCACCCAGGCCAAGTCTACCCGGAAAAGGACCACCTTCACGCTCCGTAGGTCAGTCTTTCCACATTGAAGAATTCAGCGTTCAGAAAACAATCACTATATTTTAATGTGTTTTCATTGTAGAGTTACACTGAGTTATGGTAAGATAAATCTATGACGATATTAGACTATGCACACACACGGTATAATCCTAATTTTTTAATACACACATAAGGACAAACACACAGGCACACATATACGCACAGACACAAACCAGCAACTGTACTCCTGGGCATTTGCTCTAAAGAAATGAAAACTTAACACCTGTACAAAAACGCACACATGAATGTTCACAGCAGCTTTATCTGTAACCAGTGAAAGCTGAAAAAGTTGGTCCCAGAAGGTTACATGGCGTATGATTCCATTTCTATTATATAAGATTCCCGAAACAACCTAATTACAGCAAATGAAGGACAGATTGGTATGGCTGAAAGCTAAGGAGGGAGTGGGGGAGGAGACAACTTGCCAGATCCTTGTGCTGATGGAAAGGTTCCTATCGTGATTATCTCATACCTTGGTTGGGATACCATGGTTCAGTTTTGCAGGATGCTATCATCAAAGGAAACTGGGTAAAAGGGTATACAGGATCTTTCTGAACTAGTGCTTACAAATGCATGTGGATCTACAATGATCTCAGAACAAAGCGCTTAATTTAAAAAGAAAAAATTTAAATATGTGCCAAAAGCCTAGAAGAAAATAGATCACAACTCCAATAATGGGTCACAAACTTATAGGTGTTTGTGTTTTAATACTTTTCCATGATTTGTTTCTGTTTTCTAAACTTAAACAATTTCAGGCTTAAAGAGAAACCAGTCCAATCAAAATTATTATTAATGAACATACCAGGATACATGTAACTAATTCAATGAATCTTTGAAAAATGAGCTCTGCAGAACTGCTTTCAAAAAATAACAAAAACAAAATGAAATAGTAAACCTTCCCCAAGGGTCACCAGCTACTGGAAAAAGAAAGGGCTTCCCTGACCCAGTTGTTTTACACAGAGTAAGTTCAGTCCTTTACACAGAGTAAGTTTCTGCAAGCCAAGAAGTGGGGATATGACAAAAGCCCAGGAACCCCAGTTCTTGAGACAAACATTCGACAAGCTCTCACTTCCTCAGTTCCTTGCCTTCACAGGCAAATCCTACCAAAAGTTTAGAGAAGGGCTAACACGTACCCTGCTCAAATTCTTCCAGAAAATCGCAGAGGAAGGAAAACTCCCAAATTCATTTTACGAGGCCACCATCACCCGATATCAAAACCAGATAAAGATGCCACACACAAAAAGGGAAATTACAGGCCAATACCACTGATGAACATAGAAGCAAAAATCCTCAACAAAATTCTAGCAAAGAGAATCCAACAGCTCATTAGAAGGATCACAGATCATGGTCAAGTGGGCTTTATCCCAAGGGTGCAAGGATTCTTCAATACATGCAAATCAATCAATGTGATAGGCCATATTAACAAACTGAAAGCTAAAATTGTATGATCATCTCAATATATGCAGAGAAAGCTTTTGACAAAATTCAACATCCATTTATGATGAACACTCTCCAGAAAGCAGGCACAGAAGGACCATACCTCAACATAGTAAAGGCCGTATAGGACAAACCCACAGCAAACATTATTCTCAGTGTGAATAACAAAGCATTTCCCCTAAGACCAGGGATAAGACAAGGGTGCCCACTCACACCACTATTATTCAAAATGGTTTTGGGAGTCCTAGCCACAGCAATCAGAAAAGAAAAAGAAATAAAAGGAATCCAGATTGGAAAAGAAGTAGACTTGGTTTGCAGATGACATGATACTATGCATAAAAAACCCTAAAGATGCCACCAGGGAATTATTAGAGCTAATCAATGAATATAGCAAAGTTGCAGGATATAAAATTAATACACAAAATCCTTTGCATTCTTATACACTAACAATGAAAAATCAGAAAGAGAAATTAAGGAAACAATCCCATTTATCATTGTTAAAAGAATAAAATGCCTAGGAATAAACCTACCTAAAGAGAAAAAAGACCTGTATGCAGAAAACTATAAGCCACTGATGGATGAAATCAAAGATGACACAGAGGAACAGATATTCAACCATGTTCCTGGATTGGAAAAAAAATCAATATTGTGAAAATGACTATACTACCCAAAGTGACCTAGAGATTCAATGCAATCCCTATCAAACTACCAATGGTATTTTTCACAGAACTAGAACAAAAATTTAAGAATCTGTATGGAAATACAAAAGACTCTGAAGAGCCAAAGCAATCTTAAAAAGAGTGGAGCTAGAGGAATCACCCTGACTTCAGCCTATACTACAAAGCTACAGTCATAAAGATGGTATGAAAGAAATAAGAGTTAGTTGCTCAGTCATGCCCAGCTCTTTGCAATCCCATGGACTGCAGCGCACCAGGCTCCTCTATCCATGGGATTTTCCAGGCAAGGATATTGGAATGGTTTGCCATTTCCTTCTCCAGGGGATCTTCTCAACCCAGGGATCGAACCTGGGTCTCCTGCACTGCAGAGAAACTCTTTACTGATTGAGCTGTATGGTACTGGCACAAAAACAGAAACATAGACCAACGGAACAAAATAGAAAGCCCAGAGATAAGCCCATGCTCCTATGGGTACCTTATCTTTAACAAAAGAGGCATACAAAAGACTATACAATGGAGAAAAGACAGTCTCTTCAATAGGTGGTGCAGGGAAAACTGGACAGCTGCATGTAAAAGCATGCAATCAGAACTCTAACAGCATGCACAAAGATAAACCAAAATGAATTAAAGACACAAATGTAAGGCCAGAAACTATAAAACTCTCAGAGGAAAACATAGGCAGAACACTTTTTTTGCAATAAGTCACAGCAAGATCCTCTATGACCCACCTCCTAGAGTAATGGAAATAAAAACAAAAATAAACAAATGGGACCTAATTAAACTTAATTAGGAGGGAAACTATCAACAAGGTGAAAAGACAACCCTTAGAATGGAAGAAAATAACAACAAATGAAACAACTGACAAAGGATTAACCTCTAAAATATATAAGCAGCTCATTTAGCTCAATACGAGAAGAACAACGCAATCAAAAAGTGGCCAGAAGACCTAAAGAGACAGTTCTCCAAAGAAGACATACAGATGGCTAATAAACACGTGAACAGATGCTCAGCACTGCTCATTATTAGAGAAAAGGAAATCAAAACTACAAGCAGGTATCACCTCACACTGGTTAGAATGGCCATCATCAAAAAAATCTACAAACAATAAATGCTGGAGAGGGTGTGGAAACAAGGGAACCCTCTTGCCCTATTGGTGGGAATGTAAACTGATACAGCTATTACAGAGAATGGTAGGGAGATTCTATGAAAAATTAGGAATAAAACGATTGATCCAACTATTCCACTACCAGCATATACCCTGAGTAATTCAAAACTGAAAAAGACACATGTATCCCAATGTTCACTGCAGCACAATTTACAATAGCCAGGACATGGAAGCAACCTAGGTGTCCATCAACAGATGAATGGATAAAGAAGTTGTGGTATATATATACAATGGAATATTACTAGGCCATAAAAAAGGAACAAATCTGACTCAGTTCTAGTAAGGTGGGACAAACCTAGAACCTATTATGCAGAGTGAAGGAAGTCAGAAAGACAAATGTCGCACATTAACACATATATACGGAATCTAGAGAGATGGGACCAATGAACCTATTTGTAGGGCAGCAGTGGAGACACAGACATAGAGGACAGACCTGCGGACACGATAGGAGGAGGAGAGGGAGGGATCAACTGCGGAAGTGGCACTGAAACATATACTTTCAGTTCAGTCGCTCAGTCATGTCCGACTCTTTGCGACCCCATGAACCGCAGCATGCCAGGCTTCCCTGTCCATCACCAAGTCCTGGAGTTTACTCAAACTCATGTCCATTGAGTCAGTGATGCCATCCAGCCATCTCACCCTCTGTCGTACCCTTCTCCTCCTGCCCTCAATCTTTCCCAGCATAAGGGTCTTTTCAAATGAAGCATCTCTTCGCATCAGGGGGCCAAAGTTTTGGAGTTTCAGCTTCAACATTAGTCCTTCCAATGAACACCCAGGACTGATCTCCTTTAGGATGGACTGGTTGGATATCCTTGTGCTCCAAGGGGCTCTCGAGAGTCTTTTCCAACACCACAGTTCAAAAGCATCAATTCTTCTGTGCTCAGCTTTCTTTATAGTCCAACTCTTACATCCATACATGACTACCGAAAAAACCATAGCCTTGACTAGACGGACCTTTGTTGACAAAGTAATATCTCTGCTTTTTAATATGCTATCTAGGTTGGTCATAACTTCCTGTCCCAAGAGTGAGCATCTTTTACTTTCATAGCTGCAATCACCATCTGCAGTGATTTTGGAGCCCCTCAAAATAAAGTCAGCCACTGTTTCCACTGTTTCTCCCATCTATTTGCCATGAAGTGATGGGACCGGATGCTATGATCTTAGTTTTCTGAACGTTATAATTAGATAGTCAGAGGAATTTTACTGTATGACACAGAGAGCACAAATCTGGTGCTCTGTGATAACCTGGGTGGAGGGCGGGGTGGGGTGGGAGCTGTCTCTTATACACATCTTGATGTGTATAAGAGACAGGCTTTCTGTGAGCCATATGAAATAATCCTTAGGATACAGTGAGTGAAGTAAGCAAGCTGCAGAACAATATATATGATGCTACTATTTAAAAGAATAGTTATGCATTTGCTTGTAGATGCACAGATTATCTCTGGAAGGATACCCAAGAAAGCTGTGGCCTCTGAGACAAGGAAAGGACTATGGCTGACTCATGTTGATGTATGGCAGAAACCAACACAATATTGTAAAGCCATTATCATCCAAATAAAAAATAAATTCATTCATTAATTTCCTTAATGTGGTTTCCCTACAGTGCCTTTCCCAAGGGGTCGCTGCAGCTTCTCCCAGCAAGCTGACTCCCGCCCCAGCAGTCACTCACCCTCTCCCCCACGCTCCCTGGGCTCCGCATTGTGATAAACCTCCCTAGGCACCGTCCTTCATTTCTCCAGGTCACCCCTCCTCCCAGCCTCAGGCACCAGTCCCCTGGATTGCAGCGCACTTCTCTTCCATGGCACCTTGGGCAGATGCCTCTCCAGTCACCACAGGACACTGTCTCCCTTTTCCTATCTCTGCCTAGGGACCAGGAGTAGCCCATCCTTAGGCTCCTGTGTGGAAGTGGCTGACTTCCTGGAGTACCATGATGACTGCAGATGGCCAGTGAAGAACAAATCGTGGTGTCTACAAGCAGTGAGCTGCTTTCCTTATACTGGACCTAGACCGGGTCTCCTGAAAACCTCTGGGTCCTCACTGCCGAGTCAAACATCTGGCACCAGCTGTTCAGCTGCTCAGTCACGTCTAGCTCTTTGTGACCGTCTAGCTCTTTGTGACCCCGTGGACTGCAGCACACCAGGCTTCCCTGTCCTTCACCATCTCCTGGAGCTTGCTCAAACTCATGTCCATTGAGTTGATGATGACATTCAATCGTCTCGTCCTCTTGTGGTCCCCTTCGTCTCCTGCCTTCTGCCTTTCAGGGTCTTTTCCAATAAATCAGCTCTTTGCATCAGGTGGCCAAAGTATCGGAACTTCAGCGTCAGTCCTTCCAATGAATATTGAGGACAATTTCCTTTAGGATGGACTGGTTGAATCTCCTTGCAGTCCAAGGGACTCGCAAGAGTCTTCTCCAACACCACAGTTCAAAAGCATCAATTCTTCAGCACTCTGGCACAGTTAGTAAGCAGTTTTGGCACCAAAAGCTGATTACCAATCATCTGTTAAAATGAAGAGTACCTTGCCCTTCTGGGATACTGAGGTCATATGATGAGCATCTTGCATTTGTCACCTAACTCCAAAGGCTGAGTTGTAAATGAGTATTTTTCATTTACTGGCTGTCCTGAAACTGCTTTTATGCTAAACAATATGAGCAATGCCTTGGCTACTCTTAAGTAAAATGAAAAAAGCATATTTGAGCCAGATACATCTTGGAGTTTCAAAACAAAGTCAAAATCAAATTTATGAATCCTACCTTTAAGCACTCCATTTTTTGCGTGCCACTCATATCCAAGTGTCAAGAAAGAATCAGAAACCATGCAAAGTATTTATTAATTCAGTGAACAAAAACAGAATCGGAATGACTCCAGATTCCAGACTGAAACCAGAAGTCATTTTTGGCTGTTAGTTTGGTAAAATATCTACAAAGGGGCAAGAGGTCAGCTTGGCTCAAAGGGACGGTACAAGAACTAGGAGAAAACACACCATCAAGAAGATAATAGGAAAGGCCAGAAACAAACAGAAACTTGGAACATGGAATAGTGAACTCCCACGCTTTCCCTGTGTGCCAAACCCACTCCCGCCGCCAAGGAAATCTCTCAAAATGTCAGGAAAACGCTACTTGAATTACTGAAAGGACTAGGAAGGGGCAGAGACTAGGAAGAAAAAAGACTGAAAAATATATAGGTCACCAAGATGGCAAGATATCTTTTAAAAACTGTAATTAATAAGAAAAATTAATACTAATTACTGAGATGTTTTTGAAGATAAGATTGAAGGCAAAAGGATAAGAGGACAGCAGAGGGTGAGATGGTTGGATAGCATCACCAACTCAATGGACACAAACTTGGGCAAACTCTGGGAGATAGTGAGGGACTGGGAAGCCTCGCGTGCTGCAGTCCATGGGTGTGCAAAGAGTCGAACATGAATTAGTGACTAAACAACAACAAAAACTCAGATTTTTTCCTAATAGCACATGGACCATGAAAGAAATAAGCAGCTGAAAACAATTCTGCTTGTTTGTTTACCCCTGGAAGGTATCAACAAGGAACTGTTTCTCAGTAAATTTCTGTGAATGAAAAGGATATAAAATCTCCACACTCCTTCTGATAGAAATCTGGTCTGAAGATCTAAATGTCAGAGCACCTGAGCTTCAGAGAAAATGAAGGGAATCTGGTTGAAGTCTTAATCTTAAAAACAAAGGTTATACAGGATAAACTTAGCCATGTTTATCAATTTTTTGTCAATATTATCATTCTCTGTATAGCCTGCCATCCTCCATTGAGTTTTTCCCAAAAAAGACAGTTGGAGTGTCCTGCGTTTCCTTACAAGCTTGCATCTCCTTCAAATTCCAGTTTTAGAATGCATAGACTCAAGCACAGTACAAAGACAAAGGAACCCTTACATCCTCACACTTGCTCCCAAATGGTCCGCATCTCCATCAGAGAGCAGCTCCTCTTCACGTGTGCAGACCTAGCACTGTAAGCTGGACCCCCACTCCTGCTTCCACCGTAACAACCCTACAGTGCTCAGGTTCACCCACCCGCACCCATCCACCCTCATCTACTCTCCGGAGGCAAAGCCAACAGAGAAGGGCAGATGGAAACAGAAAAGAACACGATGATGAAACTCACCAAGTGAGAGCCTCCCACCTCATGGACCACTGGAAACCGAGAAGCTGCATCAAACTCAAAGCAGTCAGTTTCCTCAAAGACTCTATGATCTGCCATTAGCCGTGACTGGATAAATCCACATTATCCACAAAGTTCTTTAGTTCCCCACATCTTGATAGCTACGTAAACGCCTGTTAAAAGTAAGAGTTAACACAGTGCTAGAAGGAGTGTAAAATGGGACAGCTGCTTTGGAGTTGCCCAAGAAAAAGCAAAACAAATTTACCGCCTGTCTCAGCAATTCCACTCCCAGGAATATACTCAAGAGAAATGAAAACAAATTCTATGGAAAAGTTATATAAAAATATTCCTGGGAGCATCATTTCTATACACCTCAAAGTGTCAATAAAAGTCCATCCACATGGATAAACATCGTGTGGTCTACCTATATAATGGACTATTATTCAGCAATAAAAAGGGATAAAGTACCGATACATGCGAACGTGGATGACCTTGGCATAATGAAAGCATTATGCCAAGTCAAGGCCACACATTATATGATCCTATTTATAGCAAATATCCAGAATAAGCAAATCTCGAGACAGAATGCGGATTAGCAGTTGTCAGGGGCTGGGGAGGATTGGAAGGAGGAAATGGGGGATGACTGCTCGTGGGTCTGAGGTTTCCTTTAGGGTGGTCAAAATGTTCCAAAACTGACTGTGGTGATGCCTGCCCAACTCTGTGACTCTACTAAAAACCACGGAACTGTACACGTTCAACGGTATCATCTATGGGATGTGACTCACATCTTAATATAGCTATTGTCAAAAATATATACTGGAATTAAGCACTTGGCCCAGAAGGTGACACAGGCAGAAACCCCATATACACTGGGTCCTGGCACTCTGAGCCTCCTCAAAGGCTGAAACTCACCAGCTGGAGCCCCTCGGACACCACGCTGACCACCACTCTGCTGGGTAAAAGGCAGGCAACAACAGGACAAGAGGGACCTCGGTAAAGCTGGCTCTCCCGGAACGGCCCTCTTCTGAGCATGACAGGCAGACACACCCCATAAACATCAGAAGCCCAGGGCTGACCACAGAGCAAGGACACCGAGCCCCCGGCAGTCTGGAGCGGCTGGGCCAGAAGAGGGCAGAGGAGGGAACAGGCTCAGGATGCCCAAGTCCCATTCACACCAGGCCGGCCTGGTCCCTGTCCCTGGCTGGGCCCTGCTTCCTCCCATGCCCCTCACTCCCTGGCAGCTCTCGTCCACACACATCTCCCAACTCGCCCCGTCTGGTTTTACATCTGTTTGTGTAAAAAGAACTGCAACACTAACAAGGTCTCAGAATACATGTTTTTGTCCAGGGCAATGCGCATACCCACTATTCAGACAGGATGGACCCTTCACTGTCCTTGTTCCGGGGGTTTAGCACCCAGACCCGGGCCCCTAAATGACTCTGGCCTTGGGATCAGTGGCAGCGGGAGAGAACCCCGCACACTGCTAAATGCCCTAAGGCCCCTCTCACAACAGCACTCAGCTCCAGAAAGCACGAGCATCTTCACTGTGGCCACGAGAGGCAGATATAGGTACCCTGGGCCCCTGCCCCAGAGGGTTTGCCCGGGCAAAGGTGTGCAGAGGAGTCAATCAACAGGGTTTCTGGAGTCAGCTAAGAAGAGAACCATGTAGGTGTCAGCTGAGAATCCCTGAAGAGCCACCCAAGACCAGTCTCCCCTTGACTCTGGATCACAGTCTGAAAGCTCCTGCCATGGACCTGCCAGGACACTGGACATCACTGGAGCAGAAGGCTCATGGGTCAGTGAAATAAAGGTTATAAAGAGCTTGGCGCAGCACCCAGCTGTGGTCCACACATGCTGACTCATTATTACTGATGCTATCCTGAGGTGGCCCCGTGGGACTGGATGGGGAGAACCCAGGAAAAGGCCCATGAAATAATCAGCATGAACAAATGTGGATCTGAAGTGAGGGCACCATCCACAGGACAGAATCTGAGAATATGAACCATCCAAACATTAGGTACTTCAAAAATAAGGAGCAGCTTTAGTATTGATGTGCCTGGGTGGTTTACTAGGACATTTCAGGAAATAAAAAAGTGCGGAAGAGGAAGATTTCAGAGATTCTGGTAGCAATTCAACACCTACGTAGTGAAAAAAAAAAAATACCCACCTCCCCATTCAACATTATCTGTAGAACAGGGTTCAAGTCTCCATTCCTCCCCATGCCCTTGACTTTGGCAAACTGCTTTGTTACAGTCACAAGAGGCTGTCTATGTAGTTTAATTGCAAGTGCAGTGGGTGGCCAGGTAAAGCAGGGAGACGTGTGCATGCATGAAGGAGATGAGAAGAAGTGGGATGAACAATCTAGCAAGCTCTGGCAATTTCCAGACAGGTTTCCTACTGACAGGCTGTGGCCCAGTGATTCAAGAGGAAAAATAAAACAGAAGCGCATAAGCATACCTGCCCTAAGAGACTCTCTGCTTTACAGTTTCACTGGTGACATCTCATTCTTTCTCTTGGTAGAAGCCCTTGTGAAAAAGGCTGCAGTCTAGTACTGCATTGGCCATAATGTTCATTTGGGATTTTTCTAGATGTCATGGAAAACCCTGAACCAACTTTTTAACCAAACCGGTACTTAGCATTACAGGAATAGAGGTTTCTCCTGACACCGTAAACTGTATCAAAGTCCTCACATGTTTTCAGAGGAGATGATACAAGTTGTCAATATAGTACAACAAAAGTAGGCTTATAAACCCTTATTTTAAAGGTCTGGATGCTATAAATAAAGTTAAAACCAATATATATATATGGGAGGGGAAAAGTTTCAACATAGGGAGAGCTGTATCTTTGTTTAAAAAATAAAAGAGGTGGTTTAAAATGTTTAGAAGCTGCTTACATAACCCTAAAGACAGCCCCCCCCCAAAAAAAATATTATCCAGAAACAATGCACATTTTCAAAGGAATTCAGTTTCAAAAATGTTACGGGCTTTTCATTGTATATTACAAGAATTGAGATATTATGGGTAATTATTTTGTGGGTTGAGCTAAGCCTATTAAAATGGAGACCGTATTTCTGTACAAAAGGTTGGAACAAATTATTAACAACGTGAACAATTCAGTTAAGTGGGATAAAACTCAGCCAAGATGGATTTTTCAGATTTTAAGAAAATGGCTTAATGTGTCTTTCCTTCTACTGACACCAAAATTTGCCTCCATGAATTTAATACCGTGTAAATTATGCGTAAGCAAGCATAAATGGCAGAGCTGGAGGTTTGCTTTCATTTGAAAATTTTTAAGATTTCTCCAAGACAGAAAGGACGGTTATATTTCACAAGCTCCACGGACCATCAGAATGGGGGAACCTTTGAGGTCTGAGACACTTAATCACTAATTCAGGCTCTGCAAAAGAGCCATGTTCTATTTGAATTCTTTAACAATGGCAGCTGACTTCTATGCCAAATCTAC
The DNA here is from genome assembly GCA_006410635.1 of Cephalophus harveyi. NCBI lineage: Eukaryota > Metazoa > Chordata > Mammalia > Artiodactyla > Bovidae > Cephalophus > Cephalophus harveyi. The sequence continues at coordinate 434,411 of SJYT01075170.1, forward strand.
TCGCAAACTTAATTTTCCATTAATAAGCTTTTTGTAATGTGTCTCATAATTAAAGCCCATGACCTCTTCGTCCTGGCCTCTATTCCAGACTCCGCGGGCTTGGAATTCTTTCACTGGTCCGTCCAGTGCATATTAGCTCATACCCAGGCACAGCCGTAATGTTTCCTGTTGAAATGAGCACAGTATCTGATAACAAGATAAAGAGGATGGGATCAGAGAAGCCAAGAGACTCATCTTTTGGGAGGACTGAGAGAAATTTGAATTGTATTACTATGGGATCAGTCCTGGGTGTTCATTGGAAGGACTGATGTTGAAGCTGAAACTCCAGTACTTGGGCTACCTGATACGAAGAGCTGACTCATTTGAAAAGACCCTGATGCTGGGAAGATTGAAGGTGGGAGGAGAAGGGGACGACAGGATGAGATGGGTGGATGGCATCACCGACTCGATGGACATGAGTTTGAGTAAACTCTGGGAGTTGGTGATGGACAGGGAGGCCTGGCGTGCTGCGGTTCATGAGGTTGCAAGGAGTCAGACACAACTGAGTGACTGAACTGAACTAAACTATGGGATAAATAGAAAATGAAATGGACACTATAGTCTTTGTTTCACAGTATAAAATAAGTCCTGAGAAAACAGCATCTTATAGAAAATCCTTTATAAGCATATGCACACTTTCAAAAATGTGTCTTCACCCCTGCTGAAGTTTAAATAAGTGTCATTCCTGATGCCATGTACTGACTGGGATGGGGGTTTAAATCTGCTCATCTGCTTTCTGCAAAAGCTCTTTTGTGTAAAATGCATCACCTCCAGGCCTGGTCCTGTGCAAGAAGCCGAGGACACAGACAGATGAGAAAGGATGCAGGAGCCAGTCAATGGAAGGGGCAGTTGGGGAAACTGATTCTGAAATTGCCTCTTAAAGGTTCTGTAATAAACATGCCCCGACTCTAGGCAGAGGGAGACCAAATCTTGTCAGGAAAACAACCTCCTCGGAGGGGTCCCATTTCTCTGGTGATGTGACCTGCTGTGAGTCATATGTTCAAAGCTGGTAAAAAACAAAACAAAACACCCCCTCCCCAGTTACAGGGCTATGTGAGTCTCAGACAGGTGGTTAGCAGGCACAAGTGGAAAGGACGTGGGAGCTTAGGCATCCTTGCTGCCAGTACAAGCTGCCCGCTTGTTCCCATTGGCTCAACGCTGGAACTTGTTTCTTTGGCAATCCTGCTGTGGACTCAGGCTTTGCTCACCTCCTTCCCTCCTGCCTCCCTTGTACCCTGAGCCCACGGTCACTCATTTACGAGGCCAGTCCCGCCAGTCCTGGCAGCCAGTCGAAGCCACACACAGCCGGCCCAGGGTAGCACCCACCTCCACACATCACAAAACCTCCCCTACCTGCCCCAGGTTCAAGTGTTTTCCCCATTCCACCCTTCCCTTTTAAAATTCTATGGAAATGGCTTCCAAATATTTCTGTAATCTCTGTGTACATATCTATACACACATATATGCATCAAAATGAACACACACATTTGAAGGACTGATGCTGAAGCTCCAAAGCTTTGGCCACTTGATGTGAAGAGCCAACTCACTGGAAAAGATCCTGATGCTGGGAAAGACTGGGGGCAGGAGAGGGGGGAGCGACAGAAGACGAGATGGTTGGATGGCATCACTGACAATGGACGTGAGTTTGAGCAAGCTCTGGGAGACAGTGAAGGACCGGGAAGCCTGGCGTGCTGCAGTCCATGGGGGTGCAAAGAGGCAGACATGACTTAGTGACTCAACAACAACAATATACTACATGATTATGGCAATTCTTATCTATATAACTGGCAGACACCTATATTCTGTCTGGCAATCAGTCTTCTAGGAAGGTGCTATTCTAACCTCAATTTTCTAAGTAACTGAGAAAACTGAGACCCAGGGAACCCAACTAACTTGCCCAAGGTCAAGCATGCTGACAAGCAGGGTTGGTACCAAGGTTCATCTTTGGCTTGTGTTCCCCCAGTGCACGTTATATTTTCCTATTTCAAAATATGCTGCTTTGTTTGTTTCCCCAAGGCCCTAGGACCTCCTTATCTAACTTTGTAAATAATAGGAAAACAGTCACTCTTGTCTGCCCATTGCTAACAACCAAGTTCAAAAGAAACAGTAGTTTAAAATTACATGTGTGAGAAGTACTTGGTCTCAGCACATCAAATATATAGTGATGGTAAAATTAGCTTTTGTTTTTTAAAGGAGAGAAATAGTCATGGGACACAGAAAGTCAGACACTTAACCAAAAAGCTTCTGGGTCTCCTGAGGTTCATTAAAAGCATCAAAACTAGTTCGAACAAGTTAAGCTAGGAAGGTTAAGTGAGGACACCGAGAAACAAAAATTACCTGGTTGCATAAGAGCTTCAAATACTTAACCCATATTACTTCATTGCAATTTATCCCAACAAACAAAATGCCTCACACACAAGAGGAAGTAAGTGGGAACAAGGAAAATGGGCTGGTCTAAATTACTCAATGAATCAGCTGCAAACTAGTTACGAATCACAATTCAAGTCCCCTTTTCTGTCGCCCGCTCAAAAAAACACCTCTGTTCCATGTTTCTACCTAGTTTTCAACCTGAATCCTTAAAAAGACTCTTTCAAATCATATACCAGAAAACCATTTTCTTCCAAGAAATATTATCCACTTTTTTCCTTTGAATAATTAATTCTTTCTCTGGTTCAGGGTTGGTCAATTGGACTCTGAGTAATTTACATAAATTGAAGAAACATACATTTCCCTCCTATCAGATCCACATCACATATTAACACAGATATTTAATTTTCAGTTTTATTTTTTCAGTCTCAGAGCACCTTAGTGAGGTACGTGAACAGAAAATAAAGATTCCTAAAAATAAAGATTGTATCCAATGACTCCATGATTTATTCACAGACTTCTCCCAACCACTTTTTGACCATTTTTTAAAAAGAGCCCATCAAAGCAGGCAAATATAGTTATGAAAGTAATTACAGTATGAAATGGAGAGTATTAAGAAATGAAGAAAATATACTCACTTTATTTTTCTGCTAATCTGCCAGAACAAAACATCTTTTTTTTTTTTTTTTTTAAGAAAAGAATGTGCAGTCTTACAGCATTATTAGAACACAAAACTGGTATAAACAGGATCCTAGAATCTAATCCACATTCAACCATTAATTCTAAGTTTCACCTTGTGTACTAGTTTTTGTCCTTAAAACTAATGTCAACCCAACTGTGAAATTAAGTGAAAGCTATACTGACATTAAGAACATGTGTTATATTGACTACATTATTCTCAATTAATGGTTCTTAAATCAAGGTCTGTACAACTCTGAAAGCATCACAAAAACCACAGTTAAGAAATGATTGGGGGGAAGTGGGGGAGGATTTCTGCCCACTCTTCCTTACATGGTGTGTAAAATTTGTAAGTTCTCCCGGTAAGATTTCATCCAAAACAGAGATGCTCCAGATATATATATATATGTATGTATATGTGTATATATATACACACACACATATATTTTAAAAGGATATATAATTATTGCATAATTATATAATTAAAATAATTTTAATTATATATAAAATTATATTTTATATATGATTAAATTACTAATTATAAAGATTTAATAATGAAATAATGCAATGATTTAGTTTAATAACTAAACATAATTTAACTGAAGCCTTAACTAGAAATGTTAAAATGATCAAAAACCACATCTTTACACAAAAGAAAAGAGAATCATTTAAAAGTACCTGCCACAAAACTAAACCTCTCACTGAGACAAAGCCCAGAAACTACAAACCTGGAGTTGGGAGTACATTTCTCCCATTAGGTCAAAGATTCGTATAGTTGAATTAAGTCCCTGTAGCAGGGACTTTCAAATGCTTAATTGGGGCTACTAATAGTCAATGGCCAAATGAGATATCTAAGGCAATGCAATGAGTTTTTGATAAAGCTTAATTTCTTCCATTTCAAAAGTTGTCCCTTATTCTGAAAATTTCCACTTCCTGCTTTCTGTGTGTTAAAATTGCTTTCAAAAATAAAATGATGGCCAGAGCGTTATTCAGTGTCCTTATCCGTCAGTGTAAAAGACGGGATAATCCTTTGCTGGTCTCCTAGAATATCTGGATGTAGGAATCCAGAGGCCTGGGAACCACTGAGCTTCAAGGATCCAGTCACAGGACAACATGAACTACAGACCAATCGTAGCAAAGTCTTTGCTGTATATGGATTTTGTTTCTCAAGTAAAATGAGGCCAAATAGAAAGTCAAGCTATTAGAGGACTAATTACAACATTACTTTTGATTCAACAGGATTTGGATGACGTTTCCCCCACGCCAAGCTTTTCCCAACTGTGAAAGCCACCTTGAAATCACTGAAGGATGACAGTCACTTCCAGATGCGAGACAAAATGTGCTAGGATAAACGTGTCGAGTCCCTCTTATTCTTTCTCACATCTAAGCATAAGACTAATTCCTGGCTCCAGAGAGTCCATTACCCTAAAAAGAAGTTCTCTGAGGTGTGGCCATTCCAGGAAAGCACACGTTTCACTGACCATCATCTGACACCTGTATTACCTTGGTTCTTTGCTGCCAAAAGTAGCTAAAATAGGACGAAGAGAGGCTGGATGGCCACAGACAGGTTTACAATGAGCCAGTTGGTACTAAAAGCTGGAGAAGAGCATTGTGCAGGGTTTGCCTCTGCAATGATGCTTCATTAATACATGGCAGGTATTAATCGCACATGACGTCAGCACATCCCTAAACACTCTCACACTCCCTTCTCTATTCCTCAGGCCAACATTGAAAGGTAAATACGAACATTTTACCAATTGTCCAAAGTCACAGCTCAGTTGGTAAAGAATCTGCCTGCCTTGCAGGAGATCTGGGTTTGATTCCTGGGTCAGGAAAATCCCCTGGAGAAGGAAATGGCAACCCACTCCAGTATTCTTGCCTGCAGATCCCACAGACAGAGGCCTGGCTACAGTCCATGGGGTTGCAAGAGTCGGACACGACTTAGTGACTCAACCACCACCAAAGTCATTCAGTTGCTGGCAGAGTCATGTGACTCTGCACTTTGTCACCAAGTTCACTTTTATAAAACACACCTCTTCAGTGGAGAATGGAATGGCAACCCACTCCCATATTCCTGCCTGGAAAATGCCATGGACAGAAGAGCCTGGGGGTCTATGGTCCATGGGATCACAAACAGTCAGACATGACTGAGACCGAGCATGTGTGCACGCATACCTCTTCAGTTCAGTTCAGTCACTCAGTTGTGTCCGACTCTTTGCGACCCCGTGAATCGCAGCACGCCAGGCCTCCCTGTCCATCACTAACTCCCGGAGTTCACTCAGACCCACATCCATCAAGTCCGTGATGCCATCCAGCCATCTCATCCTC
>SJYT01075170.1:440128-518073 GCA_006410635.1 Cephalophus harveyi
ACTGGTTGGATCTCCTTGCAGTCCAAGGGACTCTCAAGAGTCTTCTCCAACACCACAGTTCAAAAGCATCAATTCTTCAGCGCTCAGCTTTCTTCACAGTCCAACTCTCACATCCATACATGACCACTGGAAAAACCATAGCCTTGACCAGACAGACCTTATTTGGCAAAGTAATGTCTCTGCTTTTCAATATGCTGTCTAGGTTGGTCATAACTTTTCTTCAGACTGTCGTAAATCATTTCCCTATAAACGCAGCACAGTTGTAACTAAGTTCATCTTAGGATGCTACAACTTAAAAGATACACAATCCAGAACACCAAACCCATCCTCATTTCTAAATTCATTCAATATTTATTGAACACTTATTTATGGGGTGGTATTCTGGAAGGCACTGGGGTGATGCAGAGAAACAAACAGGTCTCTGTCCTCATGGGGCTCACAGTCCAGAGAGGGAGCCACAATAACCAAACACATTTTTTAAAGTTATTAGGACCTCCCTGGTGGCTCAGGCAGTAAAGAATCTGCCTGCAATGCGGGAGACTGGTGTTCAATTCCTGGGTTGGGAAGATCCCCTGGAAAACGGAATGGCTACCCACTCCAGTATTCTTGCCTGGAGAAGCCCATGGACAGAGGAGCCTGGTGGGCTACTGTCCACGGGGTCGCAAAGAGCTGGACACAACTGAGTCACTAACACACACAAAAACAGTAAAATGTCTGAGAGAGAACATGTGTAGACTCATATACCAGAGAAGATAATATTGGTATTAGCTGATTAACATTGATAATAAGAACCCAAATAAAATCCACAACCACGAAAAAGGAAGCATCCTCTGAATCAGAGGTTCCCAAAGTGAACGTACAGGGATTAATTTTAGGAACGGCTTCTCCTGCTGTTTGGGAAGCACTATTAAGAATGAAACCCTTTCTTAATGCCTTTCTTATTTCTTTCCACATGTAATTTCTTTGCTACAGAAATAAATTAAATGCATGCTCTTAATTTCTAAAAAATTCAGCTATTCCAAACCTTTAACCCATTCCACCCCCTGCTTCTCCCAATTTCATTTAGGACTGGTGTTCCCCAGTTAAGTCTTTGGGAAACAACAGTAGCTAATACTGCTGGTAGGCGATGGTACCTACCAACTGAATACAGAGGACCAGTATCTCCATCGGACAACTCATGAGACTAGTCTACATCAGCATCACCACCAATATTACTGGTTGCAGTTACATGCATGCTAAGCCACTTCAGTCGTGTCCAACTCTTTGGAATCCCATGGGCTGTAGCCCACTAGGCTTCTCTGTCCATGGGATTCTCCAGGCAAGACTACTGGAGTGGGTTGCCGTTTCTTACTCCTGGGGATCTTTCCAACCCAGGAATCGAACCGAGTCTCTTACTTCTGCATTGGTAGGTAGGTTCCTTACTACTAGCACCACCTGGGAAGCCCTTGGGCTAAGTCACTGCAGTCAAGTCAGAGTCTGTGCAACCCCCCGACTGTAGCCCGCCAGGCTTGCCTGCTTCTCCAGGCAAGAATACTGGAGTGGTTTGCCACGCCCTCCTCCAGTGGAAGGCTTTTACTAGGGATAAGTCCTCTAGGGTCAAGACCATGACTCTTCCATAGCCATCAGCATATTCTGTGGGTATATGAGCTTTTTCCGGAGAAGGCAATGGCATCCCACTCCAGTACTCTTGCCTGGAAACTCCCATGGACGGAGGAGCCTGGTAGGCTGCAGTCCCTGGGGTTGCTGAGTCAGACATGACTGAACGACTTCACTTTCACTTTTCACTTTCATGCACTGGAGAAGGAAATGGCAACCCACTCCAGTGTTCTTGCCTGGAGAATCCCAGGGATGGCGGAGCCCAGTGGGCTGCCGTCTGTGGGGTCGCACAGAGTTGGACACGACTGAAGCGACTTAGCAGCAGCAGCATGAGCTTTTTCAACTACGTTTGGAAATATGATTATTATTCAGGAAAGTTAAAAGAATCCACCTGCAATGCAGGAGACCTGGGTTCAATCCCTGGATTGGGAATATCCCCTGGAGAAGGGAAAGGCTACCCACTCCAATATTCTGACCTGGAGAATTCCATGGACTGCATAGTCCATGGGGTCCACAAAGAGTCAGACAGGACTGAGCGACTTTCACTTTCAGGAAGGTTAAAATAATAAACTATTTGCAGTCCTTAAATTCTTTGAATTACCCTTAAAGCATTTCTCTCCTTCCATTCCAATAACTTAAAAAATAGCTTCAGGCCATAATTTGTACATTACTTGCATTTACCTATTGCTACAAACTAATCCCTGGCTGGACAACAGTAAAGACAATCCTCAGCCTCATCTTAGAAAAAAAAAAAAGTATACAAAGGCTGGTCCGCACGTAACTAAAAATAAACTCAAAAGACAGCTTCTAGGTTTAGAGTAACATTCATATAAAAGTCAGTTAGGACTAAATTTGCATCATTAAAGAGTGTCTTTATCTCTGCCATCAGAATAAACTACACACCTATAAAAGCACAAGTCAGCAAAGAAAAAAGGCTGAATTATGAGGATGCATTTAGAGACTATTGCAGGGTTTGTGGTAAGCAGGGAAAACATCTCACAACCCATTAATACAAGACCAGAATACTTTAGAACCTGGCTTTCTTTTCTTGTGTATACTGAAACCAAATCCTGGTTGCACGATTCAGACATAAGTTAAACATCTGGCCAAAACCCAGACGAACAACAAATTTAGAGAATCATCCAGTGGTGTTAAATAAATGTACTTACCTCGGAGGACACTTGTTCACAAAATATTTGAACTAGTAAACTTGGTTGTGTGGGGGGAGTTTTACTTTTTTCTTTCCCAACTTGGTCTGAAACCTTTCCAATGTTTCAAAGAAGCTAAAATACATGCCAACTGGAACAAAAGAAGTTAACATGGCAGGCTGTGCACATCTGACTTAACCTAAAAACAGAAGCCATGTTGGTCTTAGAGCCTGCATAAAACACGCACCAAAACCCCAGATGGTTTAGATTCTCTTTACACAAAGTAACCGAAAAGACTGACATCTAAACTATTTATTCAGCAAGTCTGATCCTAATGGCAATTTTAGACCTGGAATGTCTATAAGACAAATAGAAATGCTTTCAGGCAAGTAAAAACCTACCTGTTCTACACTGATATCCCTCTGCATATGAGTCCCTCCAGTCTAGCCCATCAACTGTAGGAAAGACGCTTTAATCAAAGAGCATCATCAATTTATTCAGCTATTTCTTATTTATACCAGCATGACATAGGACTTCCCTGGTGGCTCAGACGGTAAAGCGTCTGTCTACAATGCAGGAGACCCAGGTTCGATCCCTGGGTTGGGAAGATCCCCTGGAGAAGGAAATGGCAAGCCACTCCAGGACTATTGCCTGGAAAATCCCATGGATGGAGGAGCCTGGTCGGCTATAGTCCATGGGGTCGCAAAGAGTCGGACACGACTGAGCGACTTCACTTATGACATATTAAATCTGACACTCCAACCCCCAATGGCTAAGCATTTTTTAAAAAAAGAATTTTACAAAGCAAAATAAAATAAATTCTCAGTTAAAGAGCCTATGAACAGGAATGGACATTGGCAGGGAGAAAGATGTGGAAAAGCCCCTTCTAGGTGACCTCAATCTACTGGCAATTCTGACACCTTCTAGCGGATGCTCTGAAAAGCTGCTGGAGGAGGTAAATAATTTACCCTGGGTTTTTCCTGCCATGTAAAACGATTTTTCATTAAAACAGCAGACAGTATAAAAACTTTATTTCTACCCTGGGGTCAATTTTACATTTTTGAACTCGAAGACTTTCAGGGAGAGGATGAAAAAGTAGCCATTGTGTTCTGGCCGATTCCACCCGCCCCGCCACCACCACCTTCCACCATGAATTCATACTTAAAAGCTACACTTAAAGCCAGAAGTAGGGGAGCCCCTCAAGAATTTCACCCCCAGCTGGCTGGCTTCCTTTTATACTAGAGTCAAGTCCCAGGAACTGACCTCCCTGAAACTGCTTGTCTACACAACGGAGAAGTAACAACACAGGTATCTGTATAAATGATACTTTTAAAATTAGAAATGTGGGTCACACGGTTGTGAGGATCAAATTGAGAGCAAATGGAAGTGATCTTTCAAGCTGTGGAGAATTATGCAAATGTCAGCCTTATGCAACGCGGTCACCCTTTCTCTTAGTGCTCACAAGGAACAATGTGGGACAGCGACCCAGGGAGACTTTCCAGACGTGCAAACCCTCGTGAGTTTTCTTCTTTTTGCTGACTTCACTTCTCTGTGAAGATTAAACCAAATAAACTCAGAAAAACACATCAGTATCAACGAGTATACACACATGATATTACTGGTTAATTTAGCTGAGAAACCAGGAAAGATTTGCAAATCTTTGGTTACAATGGATGGATGGATGGACCAGAGACACAGATATAGATGTAGTGGGAAAGTCCTATAAAATTAAAATCTACATATAACTTTAGGCACATTAAAAGGGCAATACAGTTGAAAGCATAGATTTTAAAAGTCACAAAATAACACAAGTATAGATTTTAGGTCACACAAGACATTTATCTATGCTGTCCACAAATGACTATGCACACCTAACCGTAGATGTACAGTCCTTCTCTCCTAGCAGATGTAAATTAACTTCCTCATTAGGGTTTTATTTTCAGTTTGATCCTAAGTGCATTCATTCACAAGGCTTTACTGGATAGTAGGTACCCCTCCCCCCCGCCAAAAAAAAAAAAGCACCTCACTTTTTTGCCTCTGGCTTTCAGACACTAATCGAATTTCTTAACAGTTTGTGAATCATTGTTGCGAGTCCCTAACCAGCTGGCTGACTACTGAATGTCAGCGCCATCTTCAGGTTCTGTTACTCTCTGAGGCTCATCACATCCACCTGGCACAGAACCAAGTTTGGCCTGGACCACATATGAGAGGCTCTCTTTGCTGCCAATGTCTCCTGTTCCTCACTCAGGTAACCTTGATCAAAAGTGCTCTGGGCCAAGTTCACTCATACAGAAAATGCAGCCAAAACGAGACAATCCCCTAAGTCCTTTCCTCTCCCCTATTCCCCCAATAAATTCTTGAGTTAAAATGACATGTAGAAATCCCCTGGGAACTTCTAGGAATTCCTCAAAAGTCTTTGCCAGACAGCCACTCAGCAGCTGAAGAATCACAAGTGCCCGCGGGGACCGGTGAGGGGAAACTGGAAATGTGGATAACTGGAGACGTCACTTAAAGAGAGTCTCACAACTTCATTATAAATAATTCACTATTTCTTAAAATGACATGGGGCTTCCTGGTGGCTCAGACGGTAAACCATCTGCCTACAATGCAGGAGAACCGGGTTCAATCCCTGCATTAGGATGATCCCCTGGAGAAGGGAATGGCTTCCCACTCCAGTGTTCCTGACTGGAGAAAGCCCATGGACAGAGGAGCTTGGCGGGCTGCAGTCCACGGGGTTGCAAAGAGTCGGACATGGGCTGAGTAACGAACACTTTAACTTTGCTTTTAAAGTTACATCTTCTCTCTCGAAAAACTGCTCCACTTGCACAAGGTTGTCGAACGTCAAGCAATCCGCAGTGACCATTGTTCATCCCTCTGAAGTCAGGATGATAACAGTCTCATGGGTACAAGGAAACAGAACAACCTCTCTCCTGCTCAGTGGGAGCAGGAGGAACAGGATCCCTGGAGATCCCAGGGCTAAGATCTATGGCAGTAAGGAGCCAACTATTTATTCTCAAAGGCTAAGTAAGCCACCCCTCTGCAGTCAGACCAAGTTCCTCGGTGTCCGGCTATTGCTCCTTGGACCTCCAGCCGTCCCATCTGGACTGGTCCATTCTTCCCAGTGGGAGAGAACAGCTAGTCCACACCATCAAAGGATCCTAGCCCCCTCCTTGCTAAATAACCCACTTCCTGGGCTGCTTCCAAAGAACCCATTCTGTGAGCTTTCATCGTTTTTCCATCTCCTCTGAACTATGGGAGGGGAGGGGAAGAAAGGTGCCCATTTTCAGATATGAGATGATAACTAGAAATAGTACCTAAGTCTGAACTTGTTTTAAAACACTTTATTTACTTCACTGCTCTTAATTGTTATTCTGATCTTGAGCTTTCACATTAAAATATAACCTTTAGAAATATTAAAGTGTGACCCACTATAAACCCTATAAAAAGTGGCTGTATATGGTCAGCCATGCCCATGCTTTTTACTTTATGTTTCTCTATTCTACTTAGTTTTAAAAGACTATTCCTTTTAAATAAAATGTGGTACAACCATACCATGGAATATTTTGCATCAATAAAAAGGAACGAAGAATTTACTACAACATGCATGAACCTTGAGAACATTATGCCAAGTGCAAGAAGCCAGTCATAAAACATAACATTTTGTATGATTCCACTGAAATGAAATATCTAGAATAGGCAAATATTAGAGAGTAGTTGCAACTGTAATTGTCCTGGAAGGTAAGGTAGGAAGGTTTAGGGGTGACAGCTAAGAGGTGCAGGGCTTCTTTTCAGGGCAATAAAAATCTTCCAGTCATTTGTGGTGTTGGTTATACATCTCTGCAAATATAATAAGAGCCACTGAATTGTACACTCTTAAGTGGGTGAATTGTGTGGGATATGAATTATCCCAATTCAGCTGTTAAAAAAAGCTACTCTTTGCATTTCAGACTATAGCTCAAACTTCAGAAAGTTATTAGCTAATCATATTCTTTCTAGGTGCTAAAATGTGGCTACAGCCTCCTTTGCTCTGCTAAAAGTAACATCTGCGAGCTATTTTAAAATCTCCATCAAAGATAGCAAAGAGCCAGTAATAGATACTTCTGAGTATGACTTTCCTCAAAAGGAAATTTTTTATTTTCTCTATGGTTTTTTATATCATCTGACCATTGCAGAGAGATATATCAAATAGGAAACATCCAAAATAAGGCTGGGGATCTGGGTGCCGACTGGAGAAGGACATGGCTAGCCACTCCAGGATTCTTGTCTGGAGAATCCCGCGTGGACAGAGGCGGCTGGCGGGCTACAGTCCACGGGGTCTCACAGAGCCCGGCGCTGAGCAACTTTCACTTCTGGGTGCCAACACCTACTCTCCCTAGTGGCCTCCAACCAATGTTAATGAGACTGTGTACTATTTTTCTAAGCCAAGTTAAACCCCTTTGGTGAAAGGGGGAAAAAAATAAAGCTCAATAAATGTCTGAAATGAGCAATGTTTACATTTTAATTTTGGATGCTTTTAAATCAGAAAAAAAAACTGTGAAAGTTGAAAAATGTGCAATTTTAATCTCCCTGGTGTTTTGCTGCTCAGAGAAGGAAATTAGGTTATTCGGACAGGATTTGCCCTACCCAGAGGCATGCTGGCCATATTCCCCAGTGGCCTGATCTCTTTTGAGTCCTCTGTTAACAAAAGCTTCCTGCGACCGGGAACAGCATATGCTCCAGCCCATTGTCACAGCAAAGGGGGCTTCTCAGCATCAGCCAGCAAACATCTGTCATCAGTTCTTTTCGCAAGAGCAAAAGCAGATGCTTGGAGCGAGCCCACTGTGAACTCTGACATGGAAGGAAGATGGATGCATTTCAGAACAGAAGATCATTGCAGAAGACAAAAATCCTTGCTGTTTCTCAAAGGACTACCTACGCGCTTACCCTCATTGGAGGACTCAGAAATGCTATTAATTATTTCAAAATTATTACAAGACCCATTTGGAACACCCAAACAGCAGCGAGATTAAAGACCGACTCAAACCTCTGAAATGAAGCCACTGCATTTGGCAATTCTAATACAGGCCATGTGCTGAACTTGCCAATGGAATGTTAAAGAGTTTTATGGGAGAATGCACACGTCCGCTAGAAAGGCTTCATCTCAGAAACCCTTTGGGGACATTTTCCCCCTCAAAAATTCATGGGAATAATCAAACCCATCATATTACACAGGGCAGTGCATATTGCAGTAATTTAATCATAAACAAGTTGACTAAGATGTACTGAAGTAAATATTTCAAAGTATCAAAGAAAGGACTGTTCAAAATGAGTCACTTCTTAGAATATTTTGAAAGTATCAGGGAATCACTTAAGCAAAAAGAGGGGAAGACAGGCATCTGATTCTGCATGTGGGTCTCTTTATTAGGTTTGTTGTTGGTTAGTCCCTAAGTCATGTCCAATCCCGCAACCCGATGGACTGTAGCCCGCCAGGCTCCTCTGTCCATGGGATTTCCCAGGCAAGAATACTGGAGTGGGTTGCCATTTCCTTCTCCAGGGGATCTTCCCAACCCACAGATCAAACCTGCATCTCCTGCACTGGCAGGCGGATTCTTTATCACTGAGCCACCAGGGAAGCCCCTTTCTTAGGGAGCCTTGCTTAAACTCTGAGGTTCTGATCAGGACTGGAAGTAGGGTGAGGCAGGTGTCTGATGTGTACAATTTAAGGATGAATCAATCCTGGGCCTCGGGCAAAGGTAGCTCCAGCACTTGCAGCAACCCTGAGTGATGCTTCTCTCCCTGGTACCCTGCTTGCCTTATTCCACGTGGTGCAGTAGTCAAGAATCCTCCTGCCAACACAGGAGACACAAGAGACTCGGGTTCGATTTCTGGGTCAGGAAGATCCCCTGGAGGAGGAAATGGCAACCCACTCCAGTATTCCTGCCTAGAAAGTTCCACGGACAGAGAAGCCTGGCAGGCTAGAGCTGGACATGACTGAGCAGCTGAGCACAACCCAGGGCCCCTTTCTGGTTACCACTCCAACAGTCCCTATGCCAGAATGGCACGGACAGTGGCTTAAAGCAGCATCTTAAAGCTAAGATTATGGAGAGCTTGGGAGTTCTAACAGCATCTTCTAAGCATGGACTCACCCTCCCTTTCTTCTCCGGCCTTGGCACCCGACTTAGGAAATGAGGGCAATACATTGTAATTGCCTAGTACGGCAAATGGTAAGTTCACAATTTAACTGCCCTTCAATATTAAAAATAAGTACTAACTCTCCAACTTACACAGCAACCTCAGAAGGTATCTGAGCACAATCAACTCCCTTTTGAAAATTCTTCAACAATCAACCTTCCTTGGAAATGTGCTTCACACATAACACAGACTTCTCTTATTTTTGCTGTGCCTGGGCACGGCTCCCCACTAACCCAGAAAAAAAAAATCCAGTTACAGACAAAACCACTGACAGGTGTTAGTATTTAAAACTAAGATCAGCAGACAGCTTCTGCCAGGATACTGCTCAAGAATGAGTCCTTTATGGCTGCGGGAATCAAAAAAGGTACCTGGACTGTGAGAGTGACCGTTGAGCTTTTAAAAAACACGCTTTAGGGGAAGTCTGTGTATTAGATGTTTTTATTTAGAATAGGGATTTTAAAAGGAAAAAAACCCACACACAGCCTGCCAAGCCCTACACATTGGCCCTCCAAGTATGCCTGACAGACCAGTGGCATTGGCAGCACCTGAGAGCTTGCTAGAAATGCAGATTTTCAGGCCGTATCTGAGATTTGCTGAACCAGAAACTCTGGGTTGAGTCCTAGGAGTCAGTGATTTAATAAGTCTCTCCAGGGGATTCTGATGCCTGTTCAGTTCTGAGCACCAACCACCTACAGGTGGCTCAGAGGGTAAAGAATCCACCTGCAATGCAGGAGACCCGGGTTCAATCCCTGGGTTGGGAAGACCCTCTGGAGAAGGGAATGACAACCCACTCCAGTATTCCTGTGTGGAGAATCCCACGGACAGAGAAGCCTGGCAGGTTGAACAGTCCATGGGGTCGCAAAGAGTGGACACGACTGAGTGACTTCCACCCAGTCACTTTCACTTACTTTCGCCCTACAGGTAGGGGTCTTGGTAGCAGGACACAAGGGTTTTACCACTGTCAATCTTTGTCCTTTTGGGGAAGGCATCTCCCTTCGTGCCTGCATGCTAAGTTGCTTCAGTCATGTCCCTCTCTTTGCAGCCCCATGAACTGTACCCTGTCAGGCTCCTCAGTCCATGAAATTCCCCAGGCAAGAATACTGGAGTGGGGTGCTATTTCCTCCTCCAAGGGATCTTCCCGGCCCAGGGATCAAACTCACGTGTCCTGCGTCTCCTGCACGGGCGGGCAGGCTCTTTACCACTAGTGCCACTGGGATGCCCTCTCCAAATGATGGGGTTGAGGACTTCCCTGGTGATCCCGTGGTTAAGAACCTGCCATGCAAATGCATGGGATGTGGATTTGATCTCTGGAGCTAAGATCCCATGTGCCACGGGGCAACTAAGCCCGCATGTTGCCACTACTGAAGACTGCACACCTCAACTGGAGAGTCCCTGGGTCACGACAAAAGAGCTCACGTGATGCAACCAAGACCCAATGCAGCCAAATAATAGTTAATGTTTTAAATGAGGGGGTTTAACATGGGTCCGTCTAAGACACAGAGGTCCACAGAATCCTGCTGGCTGGCTGCACTGGTTTCAAGTACAGCCTCCTGAGCTCACCTCCGGAGAAGCTGTACCACTGGGCTGCAGGTTCACCCGTATCACTGGGCAAGGCACAGAGGCCCAAGCATGCCCAGCACTGGTCCCTCCAGTGGTTCTGATGTGTAGCCAGGACTGGAATCCACTAGAAGGCCTCCTGCAGCGCTAAAACATCACATCAGAAGTAACTGGGGAAAATGATCCTTCAGCTAAGTTTTCCTGCCAAGGACCAGATGGTTAACTTCAGGCTTTCTGACTCCCAGACTGTGTGCTGCTATAGCTGGAACTCAGTCCCAGACAAACCAATGAATGGGCATGGCTGTGTCCAATACAACTTCATTAAATGTGACTTTCTTTATCATCTTCGTGTGTCATTTAAAAAAAAATCATTCTTTTGATGTTTCTCCAAACATCTAAAAGTTTAAAAACCATTCTTAGCTCGTAAGCTGTACAGAAATAGGCAGTAGGCACGGACCGTGGTTTGCCACTGTGCTTTAGTGCAACACGGAGTAATTATACCAACTTTACTTGGTTCAGTCAGGCTGTGTTCATGACACATGTAACTTCAATACACACAGCTGCCTTCAAACAAGCTAGATGTTACTTTTTAGAAAAATACCAAGGCTTAATGTGCACACAGCACAAACGGACAGCTTGACAACTCAGAGTAATATACTGAACATACCGGTCATCTCAGAAAGCTTAGGCATGCCCTTCCAAGCAACATGCCTCCCAAGTACCCATGCAGTTTGGGTCCTTACCTTTAAGACAGCAGTGCAATCAGTCTGAAATAAAAGCTGGAAGTCATTCACGCTTTCACTGCAGTTCTAAGTAACAGACACTTCTTACGCAGAAATTATAAACGAGCCCCCTTCCTCTCCAAGGTGGGGCAGCTGACTGTGACATACACACCCCTCCACTGCTCTGCCGTTCATGCAGCCCGGGTGGGGTCGTCCAAGCCACAGGACACATGTGGGGCTGGAGGGGTGGATAAAAGTAGCTCTTTCAAGGGACACAGTCTTTGCCTGCATCCCAGGGTCTTTATCCTTCCTTCAGTCCCCAACCCACTTTCTCTTTCCTTGAGGTAGAAACAGGGAAGGTTTCATTAGAAACATAACTGAGTGGTTTTAACTCAAAGACCATTACTGATGGCCTCCATGCACAGAGCTCAGTGGAGGGATTTCAGGAAACTGCTTTACCACCGGGATTTCTCTCAATACAAATCAGAGACACCTTCACAGCATCTCACTGCCAGAAGGAGAGGTGCTTCTAAAAGCCCCAGGTTCTGTTCCAGACACGGAAAGAAAAGGAGGCCGGACTGCAGAAAAGAGGAAGATGCAGAACATGAAAGAACCAAACCCGTCTGCAGAGTCATAGCACTGGGAAGGCCAGGTCCTCCCGGGAGACCCGACCTTGCAGGGCAGGGAGGAGCGCAACAGGAAGGAGACAGCAAATGGTGTGGGGGGTGGTGGTGGGGATTTGTCTCACGCCACAATACCCAGTGAGTCTGTGGTTCTCCACTTTCACCATGAACAGCACCATCCAGGAACCTTGTTAAGTCACAGACCCCTGGACTGCACGCAGAGTCGTGGATGCAGCAGATCGGAAGTGGGACCAAGGAAGCTGTATCTTTCACAAGGGCCCCGATGACTGACTCCAGCAGCTAGTCGGAGAATCACACACAGACAGACACCGCACCAGCCTCTGCCACATTTACACCCACACGCCCCACTCAGACAGAGCATCTAACCAGAGGGTGAGACTAGAGAGGAAAAGACCGAGAAGGCCAAAAACAGGTCAATTTCCCAGAGAAACAGGAGACCCATGCACTTGGGGACCCTCTGGACGAGTGGACGGACAGAGGGAACTGGATTCACAGAGAAAGGGCATCAGAGACATTCCACAGAACCATCTAAGTGTCCAGAAAAGCAGCTGTATGAGAAAAATCAAAGCCTAGAAACCACGGATAATATGAGCCAAGCTTTCTAAGCTCAGAATGCAAAAGCTGTGCCTTCTCAACAAATTTCAACTTTCCTACTGTATGGACAGGATGTTCATTCAGTCTATGAAACACTTGTGAGCTTGCCTGATTATTAAGTGGCACCCAGAAAGCTTCCTAAAAGCACACCAGGGGTCCCAGGGGAGACTCTTGAGTTCATGGTTTGGGCAGGGCCAAGGCTCTTGGCAAAAGCTTCCCAGTGAATTTAAGGTGTGTTGGGGTTGATGCAAAGCGTCGACCCATTGGAAAAGACCCTGATGCTGGGAAAGATTGAAGGCAAAAGGAGAAGGTGGGCAACAGAGGACAAGATGGTTAGATAGCATCACTGACTCAATGGACATGAAATTGAGCAAACTCCGGGAGATAATGAAAGACAGGGAAGCCTGGTGTGCTGTTGTTCATGAGGTCACAAAGAGCTGGACACAACTTAGTGACTGAACAACACCAACAAGGTTGAGATCCCCTGGAGTAGGAAGCAGCAACCCACTCCAGGATTCTTGTCTGGAGAATTTCATGGACAGAGGAGCCCACTGGACTACAGTCCATGGCGTCGCAAAGAGTTAGACATGAGTGAGTGAGTGAGGATGGGTGTGTGTACACACACACACAGCTGAGAACCACTCTGGCAGAAGCCTGGAAGCAAGATTGTGAACATAAGGTGATGAAATGTTTAAATTTTAAAAAAAAGGGGACTGTTCACTGGCTCTTCTGTTGCCCTGGAGCAATAAAACCAAATAAAGGAAAAAAGCCACCACAAAGGAGGGACCTGGGTAGGTGGTCTGATAAGCCACCGATCTCGAAGAGCAACTTCAAGAGAAAACACAAAGGTCATGATCAGAAAGGAGCCAAGGACAGTCAACCCCGAGGACTGAAGAGGGAAAAGAAACAACCTTGGAGAACAGCCAGGATGGGGCGGCACAGGGCCTGAGAAAATCAACAGGCATCAACCCCCATCACCTACCATCTCCCCATCCCCCCTCACGTTCCTCTCAAAGCAGTAACGTCATCAAGTAGAAAGTCGATCAAGTCTGGATCCAAACCCTACCTCTATCAACTCATCACCGACCTAGCACGGCTCTCGGACATGTTATTTCATGGAAGCTCCACCTTCATGCCAATAAATACAGCTGACCATGCCTTCTTACAGGAGTCAGGAGGATTGAATAGAACAAACAGCAGGAATGTGCACCAGCACAGTGCCTGCCAGAGGGATGTCTCCCAGAAAATAGTACCCTCTCCCCTGTAACCCCTGGTGGCTCAGTCAGTAAAGAATCCGCCTGCAATGCAGGAGACCCGCCTGAGTGCAGGAGACCAGGGTTCCATCCCCAGCTTGGGAGGATTCCCGGGAGGGGGAAATGGCAACCCATTCCAGTATTCTTGCCAATGACAACCCACTCCAGGATTCTTGCCTGGGCAATCCCCAGGACAGAGGAGCCTGGTGGGCTACAGTCCAGGGGGTCGCAAGAGTCGGACACGACTGAGCAACTATACCACCCCTTGACCCATCCTCAATGCCAACCCTCATGAGGAGGACATGGCTTAGACGTGGGGTGTCTCCATTTTCCACAGCTCTCCAGGGAGGCGACCTTGGGAAGAATGTGCTTGAGAACTCAGCACAAGTCTGAAGCTGAGCTCATGCAGGAGAGGTCTGTCACACCCTCCTGAGCCCTGCACTCCAGGCACGACCCTAGGTCTCTGTAGAACACTGAGAAGCCTGTGCATATTACTGAGCCTTTCAGAAAACCAGTTCCAAATAACAGGCCTAGAAATGGATTTCTCAAATGCATTTGCACCTCCATCACAAGCCAACAACTGCCTAAATTTGTTCTAATAAATGGCCTTTGCATTTTCTTTCGAAATTACACCCAGCATCCAATGGTGCCATGTCTGCCTCCCATAGATAATTTTCTGAACTATTTTTGGATTCAAACAAGATCTTCACATCAACTTTTCACATAATGATACTTATAATAAAGGTATAGTAGTTAAGCCTCAAAAAAACAAATAAATAAACAAAACTGAGTTTTGATTTAATCAGTTTTCGACATTGCCTCTTCTAAAGTTACCACCTGGTCTGAGCTTAGCATCCAACATTAATGAAAACTATTTTTTCAGTATTCATAGGTATCAAGAATGCAAGGCACCATCCTACTTACCCTCAAGTATGAGCAATCTGAGTTCCTCAACTAACTACAAAATTGAAAGCAACCAAAGATCCAATGGTACAAAACCACCAAAAGTGACCATGTATCCAATGATACAAAACGCCAGCCCCTGTTTCTGCTTGGACACCCGTGTTGCAGGACCAGGAATCCCGGGGACTGCAGGAAGGGTCTGGATATACCACAGGCTCACAGAGGCACAAGCCGGCTGAGCGACCCAGAGCAGAGCCTGGAATCCAAAGGCTGACCAAAGATGAGATGCCCAGGCAGGGCAGAGTCAGGCTTGAGTCCAGATAAACAGATCAAGCCAAAGGAACGGGGAGAAGAGGCTCATTCAACGAACCCGAGGAAGAAAGAGGAGGCCAAAGTCGGGAAACGGCCACAAAGGAAAAAGTCAATAAGCTGACCCAACCGGGGACAGGGAGCCACAGAGGGTCATGCCCCTAGGTAGAAACCGTTTACTCCTCCCTGCAAAATCATTCTGTGTGTGTTCAACTAGAGGCTCACTGGGGCCAGTAAATACTGTTAACAGAGATCCAGCCCTTCCCTACCCATCCACCCACCCCATGGGGGTGCCAGACAGGGAGGGGCCTGGCTGTTCAGTCCCAGTGGTCTAGGCTGAGGGGAAAGGCAAAAGCCTGCTTTGAAAGCAAAGGTCAGAAATAAACTGGATTCACTTAAAGGAGCAGGGAGACAGGCCCCAGAGACAAGGGTTTCTTAAGGTCTTGTATGTAAGTGTTAGCTGCTCAATCATGTCCAATTTTATGTGACCCCATGGCCTGTAGCCCTGCCAGGCTCCTCTGTCCATGGAATTCTGCAGACAAGAATACTCGAGTGGGTAGCCATTCCCTCCTCCAGGGGACTGTCCTGACCCGGGGATTGAACTTGGGTCTCCCACATTGCAGGCAGATTCTTTACCATCTGAGCCATTACTGATGGATTTTTCACAGATGCTGGGAATAGGGCAGGTAATGGAAATGGTGTGCGCCCTTGGCAAGCTAAGGTCAATGACACTTGACACAACTCACACTCATTAGAACACCAATGTAC
Organism: Cephalophus harveyi; assembly: GCA_006410635.1. Taxonomy (NCBI): domain Eukaryota; kingdom Metazoa; phylum Chordata; class Mammalia; order Artiodactyla; family Bovidae; genus Cephalophus; species Cephalophus harveyi. The sequence goes on from SJYT01075170.1 coordinate 455,794, forward strand.
CTAACTGTTACTGTGAGCCGCGTCCTGTTTCACCGTAGATGTTGAAATACGTAGAACCATCTCAGGTTTCAAAATGTCAAACTTTGGGAAAATACTCTGAACCAAACTCATCAGCCAACCACTCCTCCTCAAAAAACAAAAGTGCATGTTATATGGTTTTGGAGTCTATCAAGTAAAATAATTCCTTTGAAAAAGTCATTCCTTTTAATTATTTTCAATGGCTCTTTACTTTGCTCTGGCCTTACACAGCCTAAAGGTGGTTCTTACGTGGCCAAGACAGAAATAATCCAGCCAAACTCCCAACATGATTCTTGTGACAAGGAGGTTTTTTCTTCTGTCACTTGCGGTCCTTTCAGACTTGCGATTTCCTTCTTAAAATGTAATATGATAACAGTCTCAACAGAGCACACATCCTTCTAATGACGCGTCCTCCTCACTGGCTCCGTGCTGACTGCAAATAGAGCTTCAGAGGCATTCAGCACTCCAGTGTCTTCATGGGCCAGCTCTGCTCCCTGATGCTGAAGTGAAACAGTGTTAGTCACTCAGTCGTGTCCAGCTCTTTGCGACCCCATGGACTGTGGCCCACCAGGCCCCTCTGTCCATGGAATTCTCAAGGCAAGAATACCGGAGTGGGTTGCCATTTCCTTCTCCAGGGGATCTTCCTGACCCAGGGATCAAACCCAGGTCTCCTGCACTGCAGGCAAACCCTTTACCACCTGAGACACCAGGAAAGCCCGAAGCGCTAAGGACCCAGCTCTGACAGATTCCCATTCTCAGAGAGCTTGCTGAGGACACATAGGAAAAAAAAAAAAAAAGATAAAAAGTCAAGGTAGTGGTCCTCTTGGAAACAGAGGTTGGAAACACCTCTGTTGAAAGGTCTTCGTCTGAGTGTTCATCCCTGGGTGCAGGTGGACAGGACCAGAAGCATCTCTGCAGGAACCAGGTTCTCAAAAAGGAATACAAGCCCCCAGCCTGCATGAATGACAGCCTCTTCCCAAGTTACGGAAAGCAAGTGTCTAAGCAGAGCTATGCAGATTTACAAATATGCACTTTTTTTTTTCCTGGAGCTAAGTGCACCAACAATCAGACATTGTTTTTTTTTTTTTTTTTTTTTTTATATATTCCCAGAGTAAAAATTAATGGAAACATCTGACTTTCCATCTTTGAGCCACAAGATGCCAAACCAGATTCTTGGAAGAGATCTAGAGAGTCAATCACATGGTTTTCAGGCCTAAAAACATTTTTCTTTCCCACTCTAAACCAAGTCAGTTGGACAAACTGTCTTTTACTTGATCTTTAAGCAAGACAAAGCTCCAGTGGCATTCAGTCTCTGGAGTATATTCTGACTCTAAGAAACTCCATGGGTTTGTGTTTAATATCCATCTCAGAGACGGGTATTTTCAGGATGAAACAGCGAAATGTGGGAAAAGCACAGAGAATTTAAGAGCTTCCCAGCCCAATGCTGACTTTTTAATACAGCTGCACTGCTTTTATGACAGTGAATTCCAAGAACAACAGATGGACCCATTCTGAAGTTAACAAAAGAAACCAAATACATCTCATTTTTTAAAAATTATCTGCCACTTCTCACCAGCACCTCCCACTTCCCTCTCATTTTTTGGATGACTGTCCAGCCACCTTCCTCTTGAAAAGGGCCCTTTATCCACCACAGGGGCGGGGCTGTCCACCCCTGAGCACACATCACAGGCTCAGTGCCAAACGCACTTTGGGGGTTAGCAGATTCAAGTCACCATCTAATTCTCCATCCTTGGACTCTGGAGCTAAGTCAACAACACTTCTTTCTTGGGATTAACATAAACACACTACTAACATAATCAACAAGGACCTACTGTAGAGCACAGGGAACTCTGCTCAGTATTCTGTAATAAGCTATACGGGAAAAGACTCTGAAAAAGGACAGACATGTGTACACGCATAACTGAATCACCGCTGTGCACCTGAGACCAGCGCAACATTGTGAATCACCTACAGTGCTGGCGGTGCAGTTGCTCGGTCGTGTCCGACTCTCGCGACCCCATGGACTGTGGCCCGCCAGGCTCCCCTGTCCATGAGATTCCCGAGGCTAGAATACTGGAGTGGGGGGCCATTTCCTTCTCCAGGGGATCTTCCTGACCCGGGGACTGAACCCACATCTCTTGCACTGCAGGCAACTTCTTTCCCAATTGAGCTACAAGGGAAGTCCCCAAAGAAACTATACTCCAATATACCATAAAATTAAAAAAAAAAAAAAAACACACACACACATCAAAACAAAGTAGTTCTTTCTGACAGTGTCTATTCCTTATGGAATACAAACCAGAATGTCTAATGCACTCTTATATCCAGGAGCAGCACAAAAAAGGTATCCAAGAGGAAAGTAGGTTAAAAACAAATTGCTTAGGAAGTTAGTGCTTACCGGTTACAGAGTTCCTGCTTAGGATGATGAAAGAGTTTTGGAAATCGTGGTAATGGTTGCACACATTATGAAGGTAATCAATGCCACTGAATCATACACGCAACAACAGTTCAAAGAGTCGATTTTATATTTACCACAATAAACACACATACACAAGAAAACCCAAGTCCCAGTTCAAAAGATCAATTGTAGACTTATCCATCCATTTTTCTTTCAACTCAAAGTCAGGCATTTATTGGGAGTCAAGCAGAGAAAGACAAAATCAAGAGCCATCATGGTCATGTGGAATCAAAAAAACAAATGACACAAATGAACTTACTTACGAAACAGACCCACAGATTTAGAGAAGGAGTTTATGGCTACCAAAGGGGAGTAGGGAGGGATAAATTAGGAGTTTGGGATTAATACATACACATACCCTACTTTATATAAAATAGCCAACATATAGCACATATATAGTGTATATATATATATGAATATATACTATATATTCAATATGCTGAATATTCAATATCTGTGATAACCTAGAAAAGAAATCTGAAAAAGAATACTATTTATACATGTATAAATTACTTTGCTGTACATTTGAAACTAACACAACATTGTAAATTAACTGTACAACTTAAAACTGGTGAAAAATTTTTTTAAAGATTTGGACATTTGTAGCAGAGGTCGTAGCAAATATTTTAGACACCATCCAAAAAGCTGAAAACCCAAAAGGAATACAAATGTCACAGCTGTTAACACATACACATACCCACAACAGAATTCAAGATGCAACAGAATTCAAGCCCAAATGCCAGGGCTGTATACCCTTTGAGGGACACGCTTTGCCTCTCAACTGGACTGCAACAACAACAAAAAAACCTTCTTTGTTCAACTTACTGTCTATCATCAGAAAAATTCTATCTTTAAATCAAACACATCGATAAGCTAAAACACACAGTTAAAATAGAGGGCAACCTACTGCAGTATCCTTGCCTAGAAAATCCCATGGACAGAGGAGCCTGGTGGGCTATACTCCATGGGGTTAGAGAGAGTCAGACATGACTGAGCAGGCACACACAGACACACACACACACAGACACACACACAGACACACACACACACACACACACACACACACACTCTTCGGCTCAGAGTGGTCGCAGAGTCAGACGTGACTGAGTGTGCACAAGTGCGCACACACACACACAGAGCCCACTATTAGGGTCAACCACAGCAAACTGCCAACATTCAACTCTTTCATCCTACAGAGACGGCAACTTCCCATGGTTCAACCAAACCCACAGGTTAACCTGGCCGAAAGCACCGGCTGCAATACAAGGGCCACCGGAGACTTGAGAGGCTAAGATGAGGGAAAACATGTTTCTTTCAAGGGGGAAAAAAAAACGTTCCTCAAAAGCTTCCCCCAAATCAGCGCATTAATATGAGAAGGCTTCTCTTTATGAAAAAGGAGGGAAAAGGTTGAGAAGGGGCTAGAATATACATTTTGTTTTTTAAAAATAATGTAAAAGCAAGGGAGTCCTATGCCGGCCACAGAAAGAAATCTGTCCTGTGGTCCCAGACTCCGGCCCTGAGAGTCACTGAAAGCATCTGAAAGACACTACTTCTGCATCATTAACGTCCCCCAAGCTCCTCCTCCTGCATCTTCCTAAGTTGAGTGGTCTCCTTGCTGGTTCCAGAGCTGGCTGGGGGGATCCCAGATGGACCCACCTGACATGGGGATGCTGAGCCAACTGCAGCTCACTTACTCCCCAGGCACTCTCGGAGAGGGGGCTGGCGGGCAAGATGTCTTTACCCAGCAGCTGCCTCAGCCAACAGCTGGTCCTGCCTGCGAAGCCTGGAATGCCACTTCTGCAGCTGCTGACAAGGGTGGGCGTTTCTGGGCTCCCGGGGGCCTGCGTGCACAGGCAGCTTCCTTGCAAACTCTTAACTCAGTTAAAAGATGGAGGCTCCATCTTTTAACTTGCCCTTCCAAAGGCTGATCTAACCTGTTCCATCAAGCTGAAATCACCGAGTGCTAGCTGTTTGATTCCTAACAATCAGTGGAGCTTCAGGCTGACATTTGGACTGTGAGATGGGAGACTTACTAGGGGGTCCCATGGTCAAGTTTCTAGCCCTCCACAGGCTTGAGGGAGATTCCTCTGCTCCACGTGGAGGGCTCATACGGGGTATGGCGAGGTCCCAAAGCTCCCACATCCACATGCCATTCAAGGAACACAAAAGGGCACCAAGGGGGGCAAAGTGAAGGAGTGGAAAAAAGCAAAGAAAAGCAGCTGCACAGAGCAGAAATTGTATGAAAAATAACCCAAAAAATAGGCAAGGAAAAAAGTCACTACACTAACCCATCATCAAACTTCACAAAATTAGGCCCATAGTGATGCCCACTGTTGGATGGCATCAGCAACTCCATGGAGATGAGTTTAGGTAAACTCCGGGAGCTGGTGATGGACAGGGAGGCCTGGCGTGCTGCAGTCCATAGGGTCTCAGAGAGTCCAACTTGACTGAGCAACTGAACTGAACTGAGGCCCACAGCATTAATTCCAACAAGTCAAAGTGAAAGTCAAACCCGAAAAGGTTACAGATGGCGTTAAATGGGAGAAGTGATTATTAATAATGCGGGTGATGTTTCCTCTCTGGCCTGAGGAAGTCTATCTGGGTGGGGTTGAGGGAGGTGGTACAACTTGAGAGTACCAGTCAGTCTAACAGCCATTTTGTCAATTAATAAAATGAGAAGGACAAATTTAAAACCAACTCTGTTTCGACATAGTGCAAATAAGCAAAGGGCACAGAGGAGGGCATGGCAACCCACCCCAGTATTCTTGCCTGGAGAATTCCAGGGACAGAGGAGCCTGGCGGGTTACAGTCCATGGGGTCTCAAAGAGTCAGACACAACTGAGTGATTAACGCTTTCACGCTTCCACAGAGTAGGGCATTTACTTGTCGACTGGGATGACAAATTCCCCAGCCAGCAAAATATTTCAAAAGACCCCACAGAGGGACAAGGCAGACAAAACAGCCAACAGGATGGTTGCAGACAGTTATAAAATCTTGAAGTTGACCGGAGTGAGTTAAAGAACTTTCCCTTAAAATCTAATCAGGTAAACTGCTATCACTCTAAGTTATTTCAAAGCTTTCAAATTAGGCTCTTTTCAGGACATATTGTAAAATAGTTGTCTCTCAAAGTGAAAAATCTAATCGAGACGTTATCAGTCAATTCTACACTGATTCAAAAGCATGATTCCTGGATTGCCGGCATGCCTGGTGAACATTATGGAAAAGACACACATTTAGTGCCAGCTTCCATCCTATCCTCTTCACCAGAGTTGATCCTATAGCCAGACCTGCTCCCTATAGAACCTGGGACCCGTGGTGCTCTTTCCTACATCTCTGCTCAAGGCGTGCTGTGCCAACAGACAAGTCATCGCTCACTTCTGGAGCACGTGCTGACCTGCCCACGTGCTTCCTCCTCCAGAGGCCACAACTATGCATTTTTTCAACACAGCATGTTCGCATGTCGCTCGCACATTTCTTTTTCCATCTGCAAATACTTCACGGTGAGTATAACAAAAGTTATGAGTCAACTGGGAACGCTTTGGTCCTCTGTATTCCCGGGACCAACCTACAGTAGTTTAAGCTTTGGCCTGGGATGGAATTTTAGATTAATATAAAAGTTATCTCCCTGGGGGGAAGAAAATATAGAACAGCTGAGCACATGTGCAAAATCTGAAGAGACTGAACGAAAGAAGAAAACAAGGCCCTTCAGGGCTCTTACCAAAAGAACACAGTATTATCTCCGACCTAGCCCACGGCCCCGCCGCCCCATTTCAGGATTTTAGTTACTTGTGGCTCTGCTTGGTTTCCAACACAAATACAGGATTTTGAAAACTGCTCTTTAATCCCCCTGAGCATTACTTCACTGCAGTCAGCACAATCCCAGGTCACACTTCAGGTGAAGTAACTGCTGGAATCAGGGGGTGCACACAGGGAAAACGGGCTTCCCTGGGGACTCGGAGGGTGAAGAATTTGCCTGCAACGCAGGAGACCCTGCGTTTGATCCCTGGGTTCGGAGGATCCCCTGGAGAAGGAAACAGCAACCCACTCCAGTATTCTTACCTGGAAAATCCCATGGACAGAGGAGCCTGGTGGGCTATACTCCACGGGGTTGCAAAGGGTCAGACAGGACCGAGTGATTCACTCACACACACACACACACACACACACACACACACACACAGAAAGGGGCTCAGGCAGTAATGCAAGCCATGGGAGTGGTTGTCAATAAAATTGAAGAGTCACTCAGTCACCTACCACTCGCCTGCTATGTGGCCCAGGCTCTAACAGGCCACAAATTAGTACCAGTCCATGACCCAGAGGCTGGAAACCCTTGATGTAGGAGGAAACAGCACGTCCCACTCCTCACTGGAGAAGCGAAGACCCTAAGGCAGTTCGCCACAATGTCTCGTAAATCCACTCAAAAGGTGGACCACGGACCAGCGGCACCCACGCCACCAGGAAGCTGGAGAGAAATGCAGACTCTCAGCACTACCAACCCCCCGCCATGGACCTGCCAACCAGAATCTGCATCAGAAACAAGACCCCCGGGTGATTCCTGTATACTGCTCCAAACCAAAGGGAGACTCAGCTAACAGTCTGAAAGCTGTTCATGGATTCTGAGAGGTCATATTTTGGTAGCATAAAACTTTTTCTGAAATTGTTAATAAAGATACAGAAAATACCCCTGAGATAGCTTTTACCTATTACCATTTGATCAAACACTGATATCTTTTTAATTTAAAATTTATTTAAATTTTGGCAGGGGATGGAATTCCAGATTGCATTAAGAGGCTGAATGGAAGAAGAAAACAGGCCCTTCAGGGCTCTCACCAAAGACAATACAGTATTAACTCCTCTGTACCCCATGGCCCTGAGGTCCCATTTGAGGGACCCATTGGTGATAAGATGTACACACTCACATAAAATCTGCTATTGTAATCATTTTCTTAAATTTTTATAATAGATGGATTTATTAATTCAGTTGCACATTGCCTTTTAATCTCACAGAGACCTGACTTAGAAATAATCCGCTCTTCCACACATTTCATGAAATAATTTTGTTCAGCCTCTTCTCACCCATGTAAGACATCAGTGTTTTTGTCATCACCAGAACCCCTTGCTGAATCACCTAACAGGTTTCTAGAATTCATCATCGTCACTTTGGTTAAAGATGTTGAAGGTACAGCACTTTAAAAAACCTGCATATGATTCTGTCCCTATAAAAATATGTCCCAGCCACAAGCAGTCACTCTCCTGATACTAGCATGGCTGATGTCTTTCGTCCGTCCTGTGCCTTATCCATGATGTGATCCCTAACCACACTGCCTCTGTGTTGTTGTTTAGTCGCTAAGTCATATCTGACTCTTTTGAGACCCCATGGACTGTAGCCCGCCAGGTTCCTCTGTCCATGGGTTCTCCGGGCAAGAGTACTGGAGTGGGTTGCCATGCTCTCCTCTGGGAGATTTTCCCGACCCAGGGATTGCACCCATGTCTCCTGCTTGGCAGGCGGATTCTTAACCACTGAGCCACCAGGAAAACAAACTGCTTTTAATTACCTTTAAAAAGACTTGTTTATAACATGCCAACACTTAAAATTGTGAGGGTCTAATCCCATATAGAATAACTGCTACACCTGCTAACATTCTCTACCATTCTTTCTCTTTTAGCCAGGTGTCCTTTGCGTTAATTGCTCAGCCATGTCCAACTCTTTTGTAACCCCATGGATTAGTCTGCCAGGCTCCTCTGTCCATGGGATTCTCCAGGCAAGAATACTGGAGTGGGTTGCCATTTCCTTCTCCACGGGGTCATTGCAGGCCGATTCTTTACTGTCTGAGCCACCAGACAAGCCCTAGGCAACCTTTCAGTTCAGTTCAGTCGCTCAGTCATGTCCAACTCTTTGTGACCCCATGAATCGCAGCACGCCAAGCCTCCCTGTCCATCACCAATTCCCGGAGTTCACCCAAACTCATGTGCATCAAGTTGGTGATGCCATCCAGCCATCTCATCCTCTGTCATCCCCTTCTCCTCCTGCCCCCAAGCCCTCTCAGCATAAGGGTCTTTTCCAGTGAGTCAACTCTTCACACGAGGTGGCCAAAGAACTGGAGTTTCAGTCTCAGCATCAGTCCTTCCAATGAACACCCAGGACTGGTCTCCTTTAGAATGGATTGGTTGGATCTCCTTGCAGTTCAAGGGACTCTCAAGAGTCTTCTCCAATACCACAGTTCAAAAGCATCAATTCTTTGGCGCTCAGCCCTCTTCAAAGTCCAACTCTCACATCCATACATGACCACAGGAAAAACCATAGCCTTGACTAGACAGATCTTTGTTGACAAAGTAATCTCTGCTTTTGAATATGCTATCTAGGTTGGTCATAACTTTCCTTCCAAGGAGTAAGCGTCTTTTAATTTTATGGCTGCAATCACCATCTGCAGTGATTTTGAAGCCCAGAAAAATACAGTCTGACACTGTTTCCACTGTTTCCCCATCTAATTCCCCATGAAGTGATGGGACCAGATGCCATGATCTTATTTTTCTGAATGCTGAGCTTTAAGCCAACTTTTTCACTCTCCTCTTTCACTTTCATCAAGAGGCTTTTTAGTTTCTCTTCACTTTCTACCATAAGGGTTACCTTTGAAAGCACTTAAAAACCAGCACTAAGTTAATACAAGGCTGAATAATGTCTTTTCTAAATGATACTTATTTCCCAAAATAAAGAGGGCACCTCACAAAAGCTCTTTGTAAAGGATTTGGGTGTCAAACTCTTTGTAATCACTTTTAAGTATACCTTTCAGTGGCAGTAAGTACATTCACATCGTGACCAACACCATGGTTCATCTTCAGAACATTTTCATTTTCTGAAACCAGAACTCCGGACCCATAAAATAACTCCCTATCCTTCCTTTCCCTTCAAAACGCCAGTATCTTAATAATAACATAACCAAATTGGTCTGAAATTGGCCGGTACTATAAAAGTTACAACGTGTTTGACCAGGACAAGGCTGTGCTCTTCATCTCTGACCTGGTTCCCTCAAGATTCTCTGTTCAGATAAAAAGTGGTGTGCCGGGCCTGGGTGCCAGGACCAGGTCAAGAACTTCTAATCCTTGGTGGTTATGCCTGTTACGTTCTACTGTGAAACTGCGCTATCAGGGTAGGAAGAAGTAGGTCAGAAGAAAAAGAAACAAGAAGTCTTTTGGCCACTGCCAGCTCTCGAGCCACGTCGGATCCACGTGTTTCCAACCTGTCTCACTTTCCTCATATTTCAAACCATTTCCTACATGGGTCACCAAGTTAATTACAGTTGTTATACTTGGGAATGACAGGGCAAACAACGTAAGACCAAGGATTTGATGACGGACTGAAGACTCCCAGGTTGGAAGTAGCTTTCATGTTTAAGTATATACTTTTCTGGTTTAGTTCTTTCTGAAACCCACGGTCCATAAATACAAGTCAAGAGGGAACAAAACTGGTGGCTTGACCATCCCTTTCGATGCTGAGGGCTACCCATCGACCAGCTGGCAACAGTGTCACACGACACCAACTGCTGACCACATGACATAGGCAGTAAGCTTCAGTTCAGTTCAGTCGCTCAGTCGTTTCCGACTCTTTGCGACCCCATGAATCACAGCACGCCAGGCCTCCCTCTCCATCACCAACTCCTGGAGTTCACTCAGACTCAAGTCCATCAAGTCGGTGATGCCATCCAACCACCTCATCCTCTGTTGTCCCCTTCTCCTCCTGTCCCCAATCCTTCCCAGCATCAAAGACTTTTCCAATGAGTCAACTCTTCGCATGAGGTGGCCTAAGTACTGGAGTTTCAGCTTTAGCATCATTCCTTAGCATCTCCCCAGACAGCCATGTTGCTTTTTTGCATTTCTTTTCCATGGGGATGGTCTGGATCCCTGTCTCCTGTACAATGTCATGAACCTCATTCCATAGTTCTTCAGGCACTCTATGTATCAGATCTAGGCCCTTAAATCTATTTCTCACTTCCACTGTATAATCACAAGGGATTTGATTTAGGTCATACCTGAATGGTCTAGCGGTTTTCCCTACTTTCTTCAATTTAAGTCTGAATTTGGCAATAAGGAGTTCATGATCTGAGCCACAGTCAGCTCCTGGTCTTGTTTTTGTTGACTGTATAGAGCTTCTCCATCTTTGGCTGCAAAAAATATAATCAATCTGATTTCGGTGTTGACCATCTGGTGATGTCCATGTGTAAAGTCTTCTCTTGTGTTGTTGGAAGAGGGTGTTTGCTATGACCAGTGCATTTTCTTGGCAAAACTCTATTAGTCTTTGCCCTGCTTCATTCCGCATTCCAAGGCCAAATTTGCCTGTTACTCCAGGTGTTTCTTGACTTCCTACTTTAGCATTCCAGTCCCCTATAAGGAAAAGGACATCTTTTTTAGGTGTTAGTTCCAAAAGGTCTTGTAGGTCTTCACAGAACAGTTCAACTTCAGCTTCTTCAGCGTTACTGGTTGGGGCACAGACTTGGATTACCGTGATACTGAATGGTTTGCCTTGGAGATGAACAGAGATCATTCTGTCATTTTTGAGATTGCATCCAAATACTGCATTTCGGACTCTTTTGTTGACCATGATGGCTACTCCATTTCTTCTGAGGGATTCCTGCCCACAGTAGTAGATATAATGGTCATCTCAGTTAAATTCACCCATTCCAGTCCATTTTAGTTCGCTGATTCCTAGAATGTCGACATTCACTCTTGCCATCTCTTGTTTGACCACTTCCAATTTGCCTTGATTCATGGACCTGACATTCCAGGTTCCTATGCAATATTGCTCTTTACAGCATCGGACCTCTAAAGCTTAGAGGCTGTTAGAAATGCTGTGTGAGAAGCCTCTGCTGAGCAAAGCATAGTTCAATAGGAATAGAGAGCATCTTTGGAATATTGAGGATGTTATGTTAAATAAAACAAGCCAATAACAAAAAAGGACAAAAACTATATGATTGCACTCATATAAGTATTGAAAAGAATCAAAATCATAGAGATAGAAAGTGGAAAGGTGGTTACCAAAATTACACGTTTGTTGGATACACTGTCTCAGCAGATTATCACAAGATGGAAAAGTTCAAGAGACCTACTGCCCAACAACTGGAATGCACTTTACAGCTACTGAACGGTACACTTCAACATGGCTAAAATGGGAGTTTTAACATTATGTGCTTTGCATCTCAATTTTTTAAGAGGAAAAAGGTGGGTGGGGGGGGAATAAAGTATCTCTGGGATTAAAAGTAAGTTGGAAAAAAAAGAATTCCATTAAGCTCTGTCAGGTCAGATACACTGCTAAAGTTATTTTGTCTTTTTACATCATCTTGAGAAGTATGTACAAGGACTGAAAGGAGCTGAATTCTCATCTGGGGAAAGGGAGAAGGCAAGACACAAAAATGCTGGCCAGGTCACTTGGTCCTTAGTTTATAGATCACATCACCCTACCTGAGAACCTGATGAGAAAGAGCCCAGACTGTGCAGCGGTGGCTGTTAGACAGGTGGTCTCTTCGGCCCCCTCTCCCTGCCCCCACCACCTCTACCCTGTATCTGCATATCACACCTGTATCGTCACCACCAGATAAATCCCGAAGAGCATTCAAGATGCTCAGATGAAAAAGGAACTGAGAAACTGCAAAACAACCCAGAAACATTGCTGCTTATCAAGCCAAGAATGAGGAGTGTAGGACCAAGAGGCTCATCTCTGCTCAAGGTCTTGATAACCAAGGAGCCCCTCAGCCGCACACTACAGAACACTGACCTTGAAGTGTCTGTTCTCAAAGCACTTCGCCCACAAAATTCAGAAACTATGAATTTTAAATACTGCCACACAACCTCTTTTCGTTTCTTTATGTCTTAAATTTTAATGTGCCTCTGAAGGAGGGACCCACTTGTATAACATTAAAATTGGTTTCCTTCGGGATTAACAGATACAAACTACTATATATAAAATAAACAATAAGCACATACTGTATAGCACAAGGAACTGTATTCAATACCTGCTAATAGGTATTGAATAATAATCTATAAGGGAAAAGAATTTGAAATATATATATACGTATTTACATATAACTGAATCACTTTACTGTATACCTGAAACTAACAACACTGTAAATTGCCTATATATGAGTCTGCGTGTGCACTCAGTCATTCGGTCGTGTCTGATTCTTTATGACCCCGTGGACGGTAGCCCGTGAGGCTCCTCTGTCCATGGGATTTCCCAGGCAAGAAAACCGGAATGAGTTGCCATTTCCTACTCCAGGGGATCTTCCCAACCCAGGGATCCAACTTGCGTCTCTTGTGTCTCCTGCATTGGTAGGCTCATTCTTTACCACTGAACCACCTGGACTTCAAATTTTTTTAATTGTAAATTGGTTTCCTTATAAAATGGAGAAGTTAGGCTCCTTTTCAACTGTCCAAATACAATCAATGGGCCGGTTTGTAGATTCCAGAATTCGTTCTCAGTCATTTTCACTTGTTTTACATTAAAGAATGGGCACCCTGGAGCAGTGTTTCCTACAGACAGGGGAGCTTCTTCAGTTGCTTCACAAGGTGGATAAGGAGGCTCAGGAGACGTGGTTTGCTCCATCCTGTCTTTATAGGGACCAGGGCACCACTACAGTCTCACTGGCAGACCAGTACTCCCAACACTAGGCAAGTTTACAAACTTGAAGGGAAGGTCGCCATGAAACCAGTTACCACCCTGTGCGTCTGCTTCATCCTGATCCCCAGGAAGGAAGCCAGCCGAGTGCAGTGTTCTGTCCTGTCCTGGTTGGAACACTTTGCGTTCCACTTGGGAGAATTTTTTACTGTGTCTCTCACACACTCGAGGTGTGCATCACACATTCCTTTTAGGATTCTGTTTCATCACTGAGAAAAGATGCCTAGGGCATGACGGGGTAGGAGCGGGGAAGGAACACACGTGCCCTTACTCAGGGCCCCCCGAAGAAGCGAACACGGCTGGCACGAAGCTGCAGGCTCTCTGCTCACCTGACCATAGTCCGTCTGGAAGACCACAACGCCCTCCGCGCAGGAATTTACAGTACTGGGGAAATGCTGGCCATTTTCTCTCAGCCAGACCCGCGTTCCCTGTAAATAAAACAGACAAAATATAACCATGTGTTGGAACTGCACTTTGTGGCAAAACACCACCCATAAAATTACTATACTTAACTAAATTCCTTAAAAATCACTTTTTGCAAAGCAAATGTCTTTCTCAAATAAGCAAGAAATGCATCTTCAAAGAAAGCATCACCCACGGCCTGTGTGTTAGTTGAGTAGCCGTGTCCGACTCTTTGTGAGCAGCCCTCCAGGCTCCTCTGTCCACGGGATTTTCCACGCAAGGATACTGGAGTGGGTTGCCATTTCCTTCTCCAGGGGATCTTCCCGACAGAGGGACTGAACCCAGGTCTCCCACGTTGCCAGTGGATTCTTTACCATCTGAGCCACCAGGGAAGCCCACATATACCCACAGCCTTACATATGTACAAGTGTGACTGAGAGCCCCACGAGACAGGAAGAAAAGGACAGAGAAAATCGCACTAAAAGGCAACTGATTTCTGTGGATTATCTCATTTCATCCACACACACCCTTTGAGGCAAGCGTCATTATCATCCCATTGTATAGATGGAGAAGTGGAGATCCAGAGGTAGCTTGCCCAGCATCTCACACACAAAGAAACTGCAAGTTTAATCAGGTCACCACACTGCTTCGCCCCAAGTTCAGAACTCTACAGGATGTCCAGGCTCCAACTTCCCGAATCCAAGCCCCATGCACTGGCCCACTTGAAGGGCACTGACTTCCTCCTTGTGTAAAATCCACTGACCTCTCCAAGAGAGGGATTCCATTTTAGTAAGTATTACAAACCAGTCCCACTGGTATGAATTTTGGCAGGATTCCACCAGATAACATATGCACCCCAAAGTTTGGAATTACAGCCCAAGAGATAGCAACTTCCAGATCCTACTGTTTAAATCTAGGGCAAAATGATGTGGCATCGATTTTATTTTTCTTTTTTTACTTCCCCACTGGATAAATGAAATGACAATCAAAACACTTAGCTTTCCAATGCTGAATTTCCTCTTTCTTTGATTTCCCAACGTGAAAACCATTTTTTTCAAGGACGAGTGATAAAAATGTTTGCAGAAATTACTGGGTGTTCACTGGTCATTCAAATTATAAACAGTTACCTTTATCGCAATTCTTATACATGGTGATGGGAATGTAAATTTGTGCAGCCACTATGCAAACAGTATGAAGTTTCCTTAAAAAACTAAAGAGGAACTACCACATAATCCAGTAATTCCACTCCGGAGTATATATCCAGAAAAGAAAAAAAAATTAGTTCCAAAAGATACATGCACCTCAGTGTTCACAGCAGCACTATTTACAATAGCCAAGACAGAAAGCAACCCAAGTGCCCATCAGACAAAGGATAAAGAAGATGTGATGTATAGATACACGAAAATTACTTAGTCATAAAAAATAATGAAATACTGCCATTTGCAGCCATGTGGATGGACCAAGATTAATTATGTTTAGTAAAATAAGTCAGAGAAAGACAAATACTGTATGATATTACTTATATACGGAGTCTAAAAAAAATAATACAAACAAATGTATATGCAAAATAGAAACAGACTCACAGGCATGGAAAACAGACTAGTGGTTACCAAAGGGAAAAAGGAGGGAAGAGGGCCATATTAGGGGTGTGGGATTAACAAATACAAATTACTACATATAAAATAGATAAGCAAAAAGGATATACTCTATAGCATAGGGAATTATATCCATATCATGCATTATACCCATTAATTCACAATGGCATATAATCTGCAAAAATACTGAACTACTAAGCTGTACACCTGAAACTAACACAATAATCTACATCAACTATACTTCAATTTAAAAATACTTAAAATTTTTCCAGTAGTCACGTACGGATGTGAGAGTCGGTCTGTAAAGAAAGCTGAGTGCCAAAGAACTGATGCAACTATGGTGTTGGAGAGGACTCTTGAAGAGTCCCTTGGACTGCAAGGAGATCCAACTAGTCCATCCTAAAGGAAATCGGTCCTGAATATTCACTGGAAGGACTGATGCTGAAGCTGAAACGCCAATACTTTGGCCACCTGATGCAAAGAGCTGACTCATTGGAAAAGACCCTGATGCTGGGAAAGATTGAGGGCAAGGAGGAGAAGGGGACAACAGAGGATGAGATGGTTGGATGGCATCACTGAGTCAATGGACATGAGTTTGGGTAAACTCTGGGAGTTGCTGATGAACAGGGAGGCCTGGCATGCCGCAGTCCATGGGGTCACAAAGAGTCGGACACGACTGAGCAGCTAAACTGAACTAATTAAAAAAAAATAATTACTTTTATGACTTAATGTATACCCAATGTGCTGCAATCACTTTAGTATCTCATATTATTTCTACTCTGTTCAATTTCATCAACTCCAACAAAAATCAAACAGTGGAAACACACCAAAATTATCATTTGATACATTAATAGTACTTAAAGCTCCTTTTACTAGAATTTTAAACCTCATTTCATTGACCTGCTTATTAATTTGTTTTGAGATGTTAGATGAAATATTCAAATATATTGGTTATACATTTAATTTCTCATGTAAGGGGGACTACTACTGATCTCAACACAGAGAGAGATGGAAGGGGATAAACAATGTAGAAGTGAACTAAGTATACTCAGCACTTTATGCTACTTTAAATTATTACTAGCATAAACAGTAGCTTCCAGTAATGGGATGTCCATGAGGTGTCCCAGTCGTGTGTTAAGAGCCTCAATAACACTGATACTAACTTAACCTTTGGTAAGATAGGAATCCTTGCCCTGAAACTCAAGTTCAGAGCTTCAGTCCTTATCTAAAGTCACACAGCTAATGACCAAACCAGGTCTCAAATTTTTCCAAATTTTTATTCCATGCTGTTTCCACACATCACACTGTCTCCTTAAAGTAATTCATGAATAAATAAAATGAACTAGTAGGTCAGAAAACAACTAAAACATACCAGCACACAAAGGTCACTTTAAGCGTCCAGTTATCACACACAACTCCTACTACAAGGGAAAATTTTAAGACATAAAAATCAACTTACAAGTTACTCCCTCAGTGCCAAAGACGACTCTGTTTAAAATACAGCAGCCAGGATCTAGAACACTTGTTGTCGCCACTGTGACCTGGGGTCCCCAGAAAGTCAACCCTGAGTTCGATGAAAGTATTTAGGGCCAGCAAGCTAGACCTCAGGGCTCTGGGAGGAGGGGGACCCAAAGATGGGGCCACCCATTCGTGAGGTTCTCCAAGCATTTCCACCAAGACGATCAAGGTGACTGGAGCGCCAGGTTGAAACACCACCAGCTCCTATTCCTCTTACGGGTTCTAGAGTTCCTCCAGCATCCCTACCGCCACTCTATCAAAGGACCCCCCCAGCGGGCATCCCCTTTCTCTTTAGTGTGGGAATTCTAAGTTGTTAACTCCCAACTTCAACCTTCCTTCCACGGAGGGGTTGAAACTTCCCATAATGAAAATGGAAAAGAGCATCCAGAGTGAGTATGAGGAGTTTCTTTACAAATCCTGAAGGCCGCCTTATATAAAGGACACAGGTAACACCAAGAGGGCCGAGTTCCCATCCCCGCACCAGTCAGTCGGGAAGCTCCGATTCCCACTTCAGCTTGAGATACTTGTAACATCCAAAAAGAAGGACACAACTGCTGGGCAGTCCTGATTTCTTTATTAGCAAACAGCTGTTTTCCAAGAAGAACATTTACTGCAGGCATCTCTAAGACTGCGCTTTCAAATGCCATTTCACACCAAAACTGCAGTGTTTGTAATGTTCTAGATAGAGACCTCCAAGTGTCTTAACTACGTTTTCAGCCTTTTTAAAATTCACAGGTCAAGACACTGCAACACTGAAAGCTTTCAAATACCTACATGGAAAGAATCCACCTGCCAATGCAGGAGACTTGGCAGACTCTGGTTCAATCCCTGGGTCGGGAAGATCCCCTAGAGTAGGAAATGGCAACCCACTCCACTATTCTTGCCTGGAAAATCCCATGGACCAAGGAGCCTGGTAGGCTACAGTCCATGGGATCACAGAGAGTCAGACACGACTGAGCATGCAAACACACGCAAATGCAAACTTTCAAGGTCATAACACAAGAGCTTTTACTCATTCGGTAAAACCATAAAATAATCACAGTGGACCTCCATCCCAGAATCCTGAGTCCAAACCTTTCTGTTTGCTATGACTATACCTGCATTGCTTTGATCAAAAAGGATTTCATGTCTGCTTCCCAAGCCTCAAAATTGTCTATTTATATGAATTAAGAATCTGTGATGGAACATTACTGAATATAAATTGTCACCAGGATTAATATAAACCTCCCGACTCCCAGAGGCTACACAGTGTGCCATTTTTTTCACTTGAGTTTTGCTGTGGCTCTTTTCGAACCTTCTCATTTGAAAGTTATTACCAAGCCCTTTGTTGACACAGTCCTGCCTACATGATCAAACACACAATTCAACTTCCTTAGTCCAAAGGTCTTTCTCAACAGGTGTGAAGAGCTGCTGATAAACAAATCTTACAAAATCCAGCCCCGATTTCCAATCCAGAGCCCCTTGACCAGTTTTCCTAAACAGTGTCTTCCCCAGATAGGAAGGGAAATCCATTCAAAACACCCCCTTTGTTCTCTGAAAAAGTTTAAACAGGCAATTTTCATAGAATCAGACTTGCATAGTAAAACTGGTGCAATGGATATTTTTTACATAGATTGTTCTGGGTGGTTTCTCTCAGCCCTCAAACTTTCTGCTTCCATTCTATTCGAAAAGAACACATATGCCCTGGTCCAGAAGAGAGGCCACCCACAGGCATTTGAAAACGAAGTCACAGACAGACATTTACCAGAACATCCAAGTTTGAGTGGAGAAGAAAAACGTGCCCAACCATATGCAAACCATTATATTCTGTCATTGTTAAACAGGCTGATAATTTAATGTACAACACAGGCATATGGAGAGAACTCCTAGCATATGGGGAAAATTCACAACTGGAGTAAAAATATGCCTTTAAAAGCAGGTGGAACAAGTTGTATCACAAAATAACACGTTTTATTAAAACTCTGGACGTTTTCATCTTAATCTGAGACAGGTATGTGTTAAATTCAACTTCTAAAAAACTTTTCTGCACACAATCACCATTAACAGTTTTACAAGACAAAGCACTTGCCCAGAAATTCCCATCTCTTTGAACTTGAGGGCAATCTTGTAAGATAAGGAGACAAGTAATACCATTCCTTTAAAAATTAGGTTCACCGAGATTCCATTTTTCCATTGCCAACGAATGACTTCCTGGCTGTACTAAAAGACTGACCATACCAAGTGTTGGTGACAATGTGGAAAAACTGGTGGTGATATAAAATGGTATACCCACCTTGGAAAACAGTTTGGCAGTTCCTTAAAAATCAGAATATAATCTTGCCCTATGTCCCAACAATTCAACTCCCAGAGATCTACCTACTCAAAGTTTTTCAAAAGCCTTGAAGCTAATATTCACAGCAGCATTATTCATAATAGCTGAATTCTAGAAATCACTTGTCGACAAAAGAAAAATGTACAACCTAAAGTTGCAGGTTAGATTTTATTTGGGGACCTTACGGAGGATTACTGCTGGGTGCCAGCCTCTCTGATGAGTTCCAAACAAGCAAGGGAGGAGCCAGAATATATTGGAGGTTCTGCTGGGGGGAAAAGAAAAAATGTGGTCCAACACCGAGAGATTACTGCTAATCACAAAACCCAGCATCTCAAGTTAACAATTACAGTGTATTTCTATGTATGGGAAGATGCAAGAGTCTGGGCTCATTGGATTTACTCCCCAGATATGCATCTTAACTATCTAGGGCCAGGATCCTATTTTTCTCCATTCTGAATCCCCTCAAGGTACACTGTTGAGGGTGGGTACAGTGGCTGATGGTGGGAACCCTCTTTTTTTTTTTTTTTTTAACAGGAAAGACAGGCAATACGTTTTTTTTTTTTTTTGTCCACACAGTCAAATATCCATCAACTGGTATAGAAATAAAATGTGATAAATCTATACAATGAAAGGTTCAGCAATAAAAAAAAAAAAAAAAAAAACAGAATCACCAAAAAGGATGAAACTCAAAAATACTACGCTAAGAAGTTACACATAAATAAGTATATATCATAGAATTCCATATATATGAAATTTCTGGAAGAGGCAAATTCATAGACGCAGAAACTAGATGAATAGATGCCCAAGGCCAGGTGTCGGGACAGGGAGACACACTAACAGCATGTGGAAGAAGGAACCTGGGTGGGGAGGACGATGGAATCATTCTAAAATGGAATTGTGTGGATGGCGGCATGACTGTCTAAACGCAACAACTGTCTAAATGCCCTCAACTCCATTCAACTGTAAATCTACAATGGGTGGATTTTCCTGTATGTAATTATACATGGTCACTTCAAACCATTTAAAAAATTTAAATCCCAGCCCTATATACTTCCTCAGTGGTACATGAATATTCTTAACGATTTCATAATGGGAAAAGCCCAGTCATGTCTCTATAATTGAGCAATGGTGATGTCAAGAAACACACACATAGGAATAATGATTATGTGTACGTGCGTGCATGCTTAGTCACTTCAGTCGTGTCCAACTCTCTGCGACCCCATGGCCCATGGCCTGCCAGGCTCCTCTGTCCATGGGATTCTTTCCAGCTGTGTTAAAACTCTGAAGACTGTCAAGAAACACACACATAGGAATAATGATTATGTGTGCGTGCATGCTTAGTCACTTCAGTCGTGTCTGATTCTCTGCGACCCCATAGACCATGGCCTGCCTGTCCATGGGATTCTTTTCCAGCTGTGTTAAAACTCATCTGTGTTGGGTTCATTAAGTCCCCGCTCTCTATTAACATAGACTAGGAGGGGCTCAGAGACACAAGGCTACCAGGAGCCATGTCCAAGGTCATCTCCAGATAAGACTGTCAGAGGAACATGTTGTTGTTTTTTAGTCACTAAGTCGTGTCCGACTCTTTTGTGACCCCATGGACTGTAGCCCACCAGGCTCCACTGTCTATGGGATTTCCCAGGCAAGAATATTGGAGTAGGGTGCCACTGCCTTCTCCAGGGGATCTCCCTGACCCAGGGCTCCAACCCGAATCTCCTGTATTGGCAGATGGATTCTTTACCCCTGAGCCACCAGGGGAGCCTGTGGTAGAGAGTATCTCTGTTGCAATTATCGGCCTCCCTCCTGGAAGATAATCATAAATCCCCAGCCAGCTGTGTGTGGCCTGCATTAACTCCTTGGGCAAGCAGTTGTACCTGGCACCTTCCTGCTAACATGGAAACACAATGTAGCATTGCAGAGCCTAAAATACCTACCTTCTGGCTCTTCTGCATAAAAAGTTGGCTGACTCCCATTTAAGAAGCTAAAAATCACTATCATAGATTCCAACCAGTTGCTGCCCCATTAAAAAAATTTTTTTCTCTTTTTAACTACATTTCTCTTCTGATTTCAAAAATGATTTTCGTCCCTGAACTTTGAAAAAAATTAAGTTTAAAAATAAGGTAGGAAAACAACCCTAAAAAGGGATAATGATGATGGACTTTAAATACCATACTGTGTGGCATGTTCTAATTACAGATTCACAGAGAAGAGGACATTCTTTAGTCAAACACACAACTCAGTCTCAGACCCACAACAGGGCACCGCACCTACTTTTCTCCAGTAACTGCCTACTCGGCCCATGTTGAGTGCCATGGTTCAGGAGTCCTAACAACCTACACGATAAAGTCAGTTTGTTTCTGGAATGTGATCTGCCTTTTTTTTTTTTTTTTTTTTTAAAGAAAGTCTAATAACATTGTAATGGATAAATTAATATGGCTATTTTTTTAAAATGTATCTTGAGGAAAGCACTCTATCTCGAGATAGAGGAAATTAAGCAACAACGTTTCCCTGCCTATCTACCTACCTACCTACCTACCTACTTAGCGGCACTGGGTCTTAGCTGCAGCAAGCAGGATCTTTGATCTTCTGGCTGGGGCATGCAGGATTTTTAGTTACAGCATGTGGGATCTAGTTCTCTAATGAGGGATCAAACCCAGTCCCCCTACATTGGGAGTGTGGAGTTTTAGCCACTAGACCAGGGAGTACCTAATATGGCTATTTAAATCTGCAGTATTTTCAACAGCCAAAAGAAAGTTCTTCTTTTTAGCCTGCAATGACTTAGCTAAGAAGTAACCTGGATTTGAAGATGTCTAATATAAAAAGTGGGCTGGTGGCTCTATGGAGGATTCGATCCCTCGGTCAGGAAGAGCCCCTGGAGAAGAAAATGGCAACCCACTCCAGTATTCTTGCCTGGGAAATGCCATGGACAAAGAAGCCTGGCAGGCTACACCACAGGGTCACAGGAGTCAGGCACAGCTTAGCAACTAAACACCAACAAACGTGGCAGGCTGGGACACAGGAGATCCTTGTTCTTGAAGATATTGAATTCCAGAAAGGAGATGTGGGCAATATATTACAGTACAAGAATTCAAACAGCATTTTTAAAACTGAGATATAATTGACATGCAACACATTAGTTCCAGGGGTACAGCATAATGATTTGATATTAGTATCTACGGAGAAGTGATCAAGACAATAAATCTAGTTAATATCCATTACCACACATGGTTTTTTTTCTTATGAGAACTTTTAAGATGTACTCGCTTAGCAACTTTCAAATCACCATACGGTATTACCAAGCTTATAGCCACCAAGCTGTCCATTAGATCCGCAGTGCTTATTTTACAACCGGAAGTGTGTAGCATTTGAAGCTGTTCGTTCAATTCCTCCACCCCTCCCTCTGGCAATCACTCATCTGTTTTCTGTATGAGTTCAGGGGGGTGGTTCTGATGGGGAGGGTCCACATATAAGTGAGATCTCTCCTCGTTTATAGTTATCTTTGTTGTTGAAGTAGGAATACCTTTTCATCAACTGAACGCATCTTTTTTTTCCTAATCCTATTACTCAAATCCGTCTCAAAGGACACACAGCGTTTATAACATACAAAGTTCTAACACAGGGTCCTCCACCTCATCAGTACTGACATTTTGGGTAAGGCAATTATTTGTCACGGGGGAGGGGACTGTCCTGGTTGAGAACCACTCGTCTAGAGTGAACAGAAAGTTCAGAGCCACAGCCAAAGGAAAGGAGCTTTCAAACCCCATTAACTGAAAGCAGACTCCACTGTCTCAATTTGAGGAATTTCCACAACCTCCTGAAGTCGGATCAGCCCAGACATGACCTACCTGGGGCAGATCTAATTTCCGGTGACCTTGGCTGGGTTCTTACAGAAGGAAGGGGTTGGGTGCGGGGAGGGAGTGTTGCAGAATGTGATTCAAAACATCTGACGGACAGAAGGAGCGAGGTCTCCGAGGCAGCCGGCTGGACGGCAGTACTAGGCAGCCTCTCTCCTTTTCCTCTTTTCTGTCCACTCGGCCGTTTGGGGTTTTTTTTTTTTTTTTTACAGGTATTTTTCATGTTTCCTGGAGAAAGGAATGGCAGCCCACTCCAGTATTCTTGCCTGGAGAATCCCATGGAGAGAGGAGCCTGGCGGGCTTCAGTCCATGAGGTCACAGAGAGTCGGACAGGACTGTGTGACTAACACACTTTGATGTTTAGAACTAACAACGTTTTTATGCAGACAACTGGAACCCGCACAGACAAAAGCCCGCTCAAAACCTGTGCTCTTTCACCTCAGGGGAGATTTCAATCCCAAGTGCTTGCAAACCTCAGTGCAAAACTTGTGAGGAGGTCTGGAAACGGTGAAGGTGAGAACGAAGTACAGCGTCATCACGTGTCCAAAGTGAGTATGAAAAATGCAGTGTTAACAAGAGTGGCCGGGACAAAAGGGGCCCTGCTAGCTGGGGATGGACCAGGAGACTCAGAAATGAAAGGAAAAGGGGCAACCCAAGACGTCTCCCCTGCAGAGACAGCTGCACCTCGGGAGGGGACCCGGGAAAGGCGAAGCAGCTTCGCGGCCACTGAGCCCAGCGTCCCGGCTGCCATGGGTGATCTGCGGGTCTACCAGCCAAGCACGGGGCCACCAGGGTGAGTGGTGCCCGGACTCACTTCCTGCACATGATCGCAAGGCTTCAGACCTAAGGCTGGCACCCCCTTCGGCACCACTGCATCAGAGTCCGAAAAGCAGACGGTTTCGGGCTCAGTTCTCAAAGGATGCAGAATTCAGCTAGCGCGGGGCCAGCACTGACCACTGAGGACAGAAAAGGAATGTGCTGTGAGTATATCGCCCGGGATGTCAGAAATACACGTGTCCACTGTGTCCCACGTCACTGGGGCTGTGGCACCAGTGGTATTTGCTTTCTATAATAAGCAACGCCAAGGACAACTGTTCTACACCCCTCAGAGCTGAGGCCACCATTAAATTCCAGGGAAAAATGTGTAGCTGACACGTGTTCAGGACTCATAGACATAACCCCTCCCCTACCACCACTCCCAAAGGCTACGTGACAAGCACTGCGTAACTCCCCAGACTGGCCTATAGAAGCCCTTGAAGGCACTGCTCTTTTAATAAGGAATGTATTCCAGCTATCCGTAGCTGAAATGTGTTTGCAGCTATCAGCTATGTCATCGTTGTCATCATAAACATCATTTCTTGGAAATATGAGCCTCAGCATCATTTACAGCACCATTCCCACAGCAAGATACGTCATGTCCCGAACACCTGACCATAAACACACCTAAAACACAGCACGGCTGTAAAATGAGGCTGCCTACATTCAGTACTATAAAGTTCACCATCTGTCCCATGCCTCGCCACAGTTGCCCGTGAGAAGGGCCACGGGGCATTCATGCTATTTCCCGCAGTCCACCCATAAGGTCAAACTGTCACCACCGTGAGCCACTGCCTTCACGGGGACAATGACATGTAAAGTACATGAGCAGCAGGAGGTGGAAGTTCAGTTCAGTCGCTCAGTCGTGTCCGACTCTTTGCGACCCCGTGAATCGCAGCACGCCAGGCCTCCCTGTCCATCACCAACTCCCAGAGTTCAAAGGAAAAGGAAAAAAGAAAACGGGGAAAGATTTTGCCAACAATAAACTAATCTTTGCTCACTGTTCCTCAGGTAAAGATGCAAAGACTCATTGGTATCCCTCACTCGTAATCAAAACCAAAGCAAACTATGCTGAATGGCAAGACGCTGACTTATGAAATTGTACGTCTTTCGCCGTTGTTCAGTCACTATGCTGTGTCCAACTCTGTGTGACCCCGTGGACTGCAGCACGCCAGGCTTCCTTGTCCTTCCCCATCTCCCAGAGCTTGCTCAAATTCATGTCCATTGAGTCAGTGATGCCATCCAACCATCTCATCCTCTGTCGTCCCCTTCTCCCCCTGCCTTCCATCTTTCCCAGCATCAGGGTCTTTTCCAATGAGGCGACTCTCTGCATCTGGTGGCCAAAGGATGGAAGCTTCCGCTTCCACATCAGTCCTTCCAATGAATACTCAGGGTTGGTTTCTTTAATGAGTTTATTCTCAATTCTGGACTTCCAATTTGCCAACTGATTCCATCCTGGTTTTATATTTTGATTTTCCCTACCTTCTTCTCAACTCCTAACAACTTTTCAGTTAGTCTACTGAACAACAGTGACTAGAAATAATCCCAGAAAGAGGAACACTGAAAGAAATGAATCATCTCCAAGTTGCTGAGACAATCACAGTGTAGGAATGTGACAATCCAAGGACCAAAAAACAAATTATTCTGTCTAGTAGCTAACCAATCATCACACAGCTAACACATGTGTCTAAAAGAAAACAGAAGATGAACCCAAAGAATCAGCCAACACATTTAAAATTCAATCTGTAAGTCACTTCACCCATAAATCCATCTATCCATCAATCCAGCCACCTTTCCACAAGTCCATCCTTCCTACCAGCATCTTTTGAGCCCCCTCATATGTACCAGGCACTCTGAAAGATTCATGGGTCTGTAAGTACCCTACATACAAACAAGTTCGGTTCCAAGAGCATGTTTGTAAGTTCAATTTGTTCATAAATTCAACAAAGTTAGCCCAAGTACTCAACTACAATTAGATATATAGTACTGTAATAGGTTTATAATCCTTTTTATGCAAATAATACACAAAAAAGTGTCTTACAAAAAGTGAAACATTTTTAATCTTACAGTACAGTACCTTGATAAGTACTACAGTACAACAGCTGGAATATGGGGGCTGGCATTGAGTGAACAGGCAAGAAGAGTCACTGACTAGAGGAAGGAGAAGAGGTGGGAGATGGTAGAGCTGAAGGATCGTCAGCAACACAAGACAGAGGACCAGCTGCAATTGTCCTGATGCTGACGGAACAACATCAGACAGCTCGTGCCTCATGCTGATGGAACGCGTGTTCAGATCTTGGAAAAGTCTGCAACTTGAAGGTGCATGCGTAGGGGACTTACTGTATATAAAATCATGCCTGCTGTAAAACACTTACAGTATACTGGAGGTAAAACTATGCCTATTCTAATATCCTCTACCTATAGTCTTTCTTCTGAAGCAAGGAATTATGTAACAGGAGGAGCCGAAGAACAAGACAAGAAAGAGAAGTAGGTAGCTGGGAGAAGGCCAAGCAGACTTCATAAAATGAGCACAACTGTTCTAAGAACTCTTAAAAAACAGTGGGAAATCCTCTCTCAGGGACACAAAACAACTGGCTTCAGAACTGCGTTCCATTCTTCCTTTTAGTAGAAACAGTAGGAGATACAGAACAGGAGGGGCAATAAAAGGCCGTCACAAGATGCCTCACTCCTCATGGAACATAACACCAGGTGTCCTTTACCTCTCAGTTCCTGGAGGTTTGTCCTCTCCTATTCTCGACAAGAATAATTTAAAAAAAAAAAAAAAATTGGTTAAGATAATCTTGATGAAATCCTGGCTGTGTTCTGGCTACCATCTGTTTTTAGAAAAAATACACAAACGTACTTGAAACAGGAGTTTGTCATTACTTCATAAAAACGAATGACCCAAGAACACAGTAGGAAGTAAATAAACTTAAAACAGCTATTTCTCATTTCAGCTGCGTGCATACTCATTAATTCCTTTGCAGAATTTTACTGAAGTTCAAGAACATTTAATCTTTTTCATAAAATCCCACTTCCTGAATTAAGAGTTGCTTAAGAGATCTTCTAGCACCATCAAAGAGACAGACAACATGTTGGTGAGAACATGAAAAAAGTAGAACACGCAAACCCTGCTGGCGAGAATGTAAAACAGTGCAGCTGCCATGGGAAACAGTCTGGCTGATCCTCAGAAGGTTAAACATAGTTACTATACGACCTGGGGATTTCACTCCCAGCTATATATCCACGGGAAATGAAAACATATGGCCACACAAAAACCTGTATATAAATGTTCCCAGCAGCATTATTCCCAAGAGCCCAAATGGGGAAACAAACAGACTGAAGGACAGATTCTTTCAATATGTACTCAGAAAAGGGAGTATTATTCACTGATTAAAAAAGAATGAACATAATACAACATGGATGAGCCTTGAAAACATTACTCGAAGTCAAAGCTCTGGTTTATCCAGTAGTCATGTATCGATGTGAGAGTTAGACCATAAAGTAATCTGAGCGCCAAAGAATTGATGTTTTTGAGCTGTGGTGTTGGAGAAGACTCTTGAGAGTCCCTTGAACTGCAAGGGGATCCAACCAGTCCATCCTAAAAGAGATCAGTCCTGAATATTCATTGGAAGGACAGATGCTAAAGCTGAAGCTCCAATACTTTGGCCACCAGATGCGAAGAACTGATTCATTGGAAAAGACCCTGATGCTGGAAAACACTGCAGGTGGGGAGGAGAGAAGGGGACGACAGAGGATGAGATGGCTGGATGGCATCACCGACTCGGTGGACATGAGTTTGAATAAGCTCTGGGAATTGGTGATGGACAGGGAGGCCTGGCGTGCTGCAGTCCATGGCGTCACAAAGAGTCGGACACAACTGGGCAACTGAACTGAAGTCAAAGCACCCAGCCTCCAAGGACCACATATTGTTTGATTCCATGTATATGAAATATCCAGAAGGAAAAGCCAGAGAAAGAAAGTAGATTGCTGGCTGCCGAGGGCAGGTATAGACAGTGACTGGAAACGGGGGGTGACTGCTAAGAGGCGTGGGGTTCCCTTTTTGAGTGATGAGACTATTCTAGAGTTAGAAACTGGCGATCGCTACACAACTATTAGTATATACTAATAAGAAACTGCTTGCCATGCAGGAGACATGGGTTTGACCTCTGGGTCGGGAAGATCCCCTGGAGAAGGGAATGGCTGCCCACTCCAGTATCCTTGCCTGGAGAATCCCATGGAGAGAGAAGCCTGGCGGGCTATGGTCCACAGGGTTGCAAAGGGCTGGACACAACTGAGCAACTAACATGCAAATATTCATTCTAGTACTATATTTAGTGAATATACTAAAAACCACGGAACTGAGTACTTTAAAAGGCTCACCACTTTATGTGAATTGTCTCACATATAACAAGAGGAGAGGGGGAGAGATCCAAATGGCTGCAAGAAAAACAGGTTTGTACCCTCATTCACTCCCTGGATCCAGTTATCTCAAAAGCCATCTTCACCTCTGGCCTCGCTCATGGCATAGGCCAAGAAAATCCTCTTTCCAAGTTACACTGGTTTGGACTGAGTCACCATCATTTACAGGCAAGGGAATATCAGCTATTACTTTTGCAGCAGACAAAGGTCATGACTTTCAGAAACCATCTACAGAGCAATGCACTCAGTCCTGTCAACAACCACAAGTTGATATGTTTTCCTTAGATCAAAACAAGAGTTATTTCAGTGCTTTGACTATGTGACCTGTGTTATACTAGAACTTTTATCAGCTGTATGATAGGAGGTGGGCTTCCCTAGTAGCTCAGTTGGTAAAGAATTGGCCTGCCATGCAGGAGACCCAGGTTCGATCCCCAGGTTCGATCCCCAGGTTGGGAAGATCCCCTGGAGAAGGAACTGGCAACCCACTCCAGTATTCTTGCCTGGAGAATCCCATGGACAGTGGAGCCTGGCGGGCTACAGTCCGTGGGGTCACAAGAGTTGGGCATGACGTAGCAACTAAACCACCACCACCACGATAGGAGGCAAGAATGGGTTTGTTTCACCAGCCAGTGAATTCCTAGCACCTGGAATAAGTGACAGATAAGTGTTCATTCACTCAACCCCAAATCCTAGCTCAGCACCTGTTCACGCATCAGGGAACAGACACCTGCAGAAATGGTGCTGCTCACAGAGAGACAGAGGGCCACTCAAGACACCAGGAAGCGGCCATAGAGACCGCACAGAACACTCCCCTGGAAGATGTGGACTCAAATCCAGCCCTACTACACGTAGCT
The DNA here is from genome assembly GCA_006410635.1 of Cephalophus harveyi. Taxonomy (NCBI): domain Eukaryota; kingdom Metazoa; phylum Chordata; class Mammalia; order Artiodactyla; family Bovidae; genus Cephalophus; species Cephalophus harveyi. Next base: position 484,708 of record SJYT01075170.1, read on the forward strand.
CAGAACCGCTGTTAATTACTTGAGACTACTCCACACTAAACAAGGAGTCATTCGATTTGTCTGCTGTATGAGAAGATCACACGAGATGGCTTGCCAAAGTGCTCCAAAGCCACAGGGTCCCTGACACAACGTGGCAGCGTCTATATTTGGGGTCTTGCTGCCAGCACCTCCCACGTCACACCCAGGATGGCTTGTGGCACTCGTACGGCTTTCATTTCACTTTCCTCTAAACACCGTGCTTCAGAACCTAAGAACACACAGGCCTCATTTAACTAACCACGGGAACTAACCTCTCCTCTCAACCCCCAAAACTACAGCTTCGGCTGTGTTCCAGCCACCAGGCACCTAAAAATAACTTACAGACACGCTGCACCCATCAGGAAGGTGACCGGGGATACCGGGGAGGATGAAACGGTTTAAATGGACCAAGTGCCTGTGTGTGTTCCACTTGAGATCTACCAAGATTTTACCTAAATAAAATGATTTCTCTCCTGTGACAAAACTCAGTCCATCTCTTCTGGGGTTCCAGAGAGATCTAGGTAGAGAATGACATTTTCTTTAAGAGGCAGCCTATGTGCCAGCCCCGTGGCAACGCCAGGTTATGTCTGCATCACTACTCGGGCTGAGATCCGAGATTCTTCTCCAAGGATACAGACCTCTGTGTCCGAGGATGAGTACAAGACATGGAGGAGGGCATAGAGGCATCGGGCGTAGGAGAGGCCAGAGAGGCCGCAGGATGCACTGGGCTTTGTGGTGGTGGTTCTGCCGTTTAAGTCAAGCTTCTCTTTTTCAATAGTTTTGGATTATAATTTAGAGAGAAGTTGCAAAGCTAATACAGATGGTCCGCACACATTTATTCAGGCAGGTTCCCCCAACTGCTGACATCTTACATTCATCACAGCGTAGAAGCCAACAGAGGTGCATGACCATGAACGCAATCCAATAGTCCTGCGGATTTCACTCTGCTGCTGCTGCTAAGTCGCTTCAGTCGTGTCCGACTCTGCGCGACCCCGTAGATGGCAGCCCACCAGGCTTCCCCATTCCTGGGATTCTCCACGCAAGAATACTGGAGTGGGTTGCCATTTCCTTCTCCAATGCATGAAAGTGAAAAGGCAAAGTGAGATTTCACACTAGTGTTTCCCTAATGTCCTTCTTCCATCTCAGGATCCCATCCAACACACTACCTACCTGTCACGCCTCCTTAGGGCTTCTCTGCTCTGTGACAGGGTTTAAAGGCCTGGACAGTTGTGAGGAATACAGGTCAGGTGTTCTGTAGAATGGTCCCTCCAAGCAGGCACTGTCTTAGGTTTTTTCGTCCAGGTTAGACGCGAGTGTCGTGGTTTCCAATGATGGTTCAAATCCAGTGGTCCAACTGCCTGAGTGAGAATCCTGGCTTCACTGTCTCTTAGCCTCTGGAACCAATTAACCCTTCACAGCCCTCGATTTCCTCATCCATGGAAGAGCATAAATAAACCCTCCCTCCCTCCAGGGCACTATGGGGCTAACTCTGAGAATGAAGTGCGTGGATAATCAGGACTTCACTGAAATTCTAAGTTGCCACCGATGGTTTAAACAAAGACGCTGGGCCAGAGACACAGAACGGAGACTTGTAACAGACAGACCTGGCTTCCAGAAACCTGCGGGCCAATGGAGTTTATGTGGATCATTTCAAGTTGACTCCATAGGACTAACCTGGGCACAGGTACAACGTACCCACATGTAGGGGTGTTGGCGAAGGAAGCAGGCCTCACAGGAACAGGATTCTGAGAGTGAACAGGATAGACCCCATGGGCCGGGGGAGTCACAGGTGCAAGGTCCCATTTTCTAAGATTAGCCAAGGACCAGTGTAGATGCAGATACACTGGCACTGGCTCACCTGCTCTGCTTAATCAGCACGTGCATTATGACCCGGCTTCCCAGCGGCGCTAGTGGTAATGAACCCGCCTGCCAATGCAGGAGGGCACAGGCTCCATTTCTGGGTTGGGAAGATCCCCTGCAGGAGTAAATGGCTACCCACTACAGGAGAATCTCAAGGACAGAGGAGCCTGGTGGGCTATAGTCCACAGGATCACAAAGTCAGCCATGGCTGAGCATCTGAGCACAAACTACAGAAAGCTTAGCACATCAAACAACGAAGGTATTCACCGTCCTCTAGTCTAAGAAAGAGAAGTCTCAAACTCCAACCAACCAAGCTCAAGGAACCACTGAAGTCTCCCCAGTTACCCATAAAATGGAAATTACATTGTTTTTCAATGGAACAGACTTTTTTTACAACTATGCTTGTTAAAAAATACACAGAAAAACCCAGCAGCCCAGTCTTTGAGATACTAACTTTTAATTCCACCTCAGTCCATAAGACTCAGTCACTCATAGCTTGGAAATTCTCAAGCTCTTGTTGAGTAGAATCGATGGGTAGGCTGAAGCAGGGGCCAGGGGCTGTAGTAAGACCCCACTGGGGTGGACAAGAATAAGCCAAGCCCAGGGACAAGGGGGTGGGGTGAAGTCTGGGGCCTGCAGACAAGTAGGCCCCAGGGCCCATGGGGGCAGGTAACACAAAGGCCTGGGTCCTGACATTCAGGGAAGTCCCCCTGGGCTCCTCGGCAGCCTCTCCCCGACCTCTGAATGCCAGGCCCCACCTAGACCAAAGTGGTCTCCTCTTTCCATTTCTAGGGAACCTCTCGCTACCTGCCAGTCAATGGTTGGAACAAGCTCAGTCCTGCAAAGAGTCGCTTTCTCAGCCATAGACCTGAGGAAATTTCCTAGGAGGGGAGTCTTCCCTCCCACGCCCCCCAACTCCATCCTTCCCAAACCACTCCAGCCCCAGCTGAAGCCAAGCTCTGGGGATGGACACACACACACAACCCACATACACACACTCCACACATACTACCCCACTCAGTCAATGCCTCCCAACTCAGCCAAGCTCTGGGGACACACGCACAGAGACACACACACACACTACCGCACTCAGTCAACAGCTGAATTCATAACTGGGAGCAAGGGCCTGCATGCACTACAAACCCACAAGGGTGACAGAGAGGGGCTCCTCCTATGCAGCAGAGTGGACAGGGTGGGGGTGAGGTGGGCCCAGCAAGAGCTCCACTGAGCAGGACTCCACTCCTGAAGCAAGGCCAGCTTCCGGTCATCGCCCAGCTCCCGGCCTCACCTCTCACCGTCCTCCCAGCCTCACACCTTCTTTCTCCAAAATGAAGTTCTCCTCTGCTTCACAGCGGGAAAGCAACTACAGGTGAGGAAGCTGGGACTCAGATGCCAGGCCCAGCAAACGCCCCATGAGCCACCACAGGACGAACAGTCTAGAAGGAGGCTCTGGTCTCTGACTCCACAGCAGATTCAAATGCCCGTGGAGCTCGGAAACCCCTGCAGCACCCAGGGACCAGCTCCAGATGGGCGAAGGTGCAATGGTGGGGGGCCCCCAGCTCTGGGCCAAGGCCTTTCAGGGGGATCCGAACAGACCAGGGCTCCTTCCTCCCCTCCATGCACAAACTCACCAATTCAGAGATTCTCACACCTCCTTTGACTCCCACGAAACACCTGATGCCTTTTCTGCTGCTTGCTCCAGCAAACTTCAGCTTAAACTATTGTGTCGGCGAAAAAGTTCCCTCCGGTTTCTCCATAACATCTTATGGAAACCACTGATCTGAACAGCTGCCCCAAGAGAGGAAAGCATTAGATTCAAGTAAAACCATGAAGGAAGAAGGGCAGTGAGGGAACAAAGAAGAAGAAAAGGAAGTGGAAGGGAAAGGAAGTCAGTTAACAGTAAACCGTCTGCCCCCTAAGCAGAATGCACTGCTCCCACGTAATTCACTACACATGTGGATGGACATCTCCACCGTTCTTATTTACTCCAATAATTAATGCTCACTGCAATCCAAGTGTTTGTCTTGAAATTATTTAGCTGAAAGTCATTTCCAAACATGTTATTTAAAAATCATTTTAGACGTTCCTACAAAACTACACCTATAACAAAGGTTGCTTGCTAAACATTACCTAAAAATGTACCCTTCGTAACTGAATGTCCTTTATAAACATTATTTAGGGACTCTGCAGTATCATCAGCATTGCATTGGCCCGCCAATAAAACACCATAATATCCAACTCCAAGATATACAGGACAGGAGTGAAAGTCGCTCAATCGTGTCCCGTTCTTTGAGACCCCATGGACTGTAGTAACCCACCAGGTTCCCCTGTCCATGGGATGTCCCAGGCAAGAATACTGGAGTAGGTTGCCATTTCTTTCTCCAGGAGATCTTCCCAACCCAGGGACCGAACCCAGGCCTCCTGCGCTGGAAGCAGATTCTTTACCGTCTGAGCCACACCGTACTAATGCATGAAACCAGCGTGTGTGCGTGCTCAGTCACTTCAGTTGTGTCCAGCTCTGTGAGACTCTATGGACTGTAGCCTGCCAGACTCCTCTGTCCATGGGTTCTCCAGGCAAGAGTACCGGAGTGGGTTGCCATGCTCTCCTCCAGGGGATCTTCCCGACCCAGGGATCGAACCCTCATCTCCTGCATCTCCTGCATGGCAGGTGGATTCTTTACCGCTGAGCCACCGGGGAAGCCCTGCATGAAACCAGCATCCCTGGACAAAGACACATAAATCCATGTTTAATCACAACTCGGCTGTTCCAGCGGCCATGCATCTTCCTTCCAGACTTCCAGAGAATGCCTAGGTACTACTCTCTGTTTCCAACACCAGGCCAACTCAAAGGCCTCTTATGTCATACAATCCAACCCTCTTTGTTCCCCTACCAAGCGAAAGAGATTTGTCCACACACACTGGAAACCCAGAGGGACCTCCGTTCATTTCCATGGCCTCAGTTCACGGGTGACAGTGACGGGTGCCCCTGGGACATCCCTTCTGGGCTCCAAAATCCAATCACTCTCCTTCAACTGACTAAAAGAGCAAACCCTCCTCCCCAAAGAGGTTTGTTTAAAGCCTAAGTGAATCACAGAACACTAGCAAGGCCAAAGTACTCCTGCCTGGAAACCCCCATGGATGGAGAAGCCTGATAGGCTGCAGTCCATGGGGTCGCTAAGAGTCATGACTGAGCGACTTCACTTTCACTTTCATGCATTGGAGAAGGAAATGGCAACCCACTTCCGTGCTCTTGCCTGGAGAATCCCAGGGACGGGGGAGCCTGGTGGGCTGCCGTCTATGGGGTCGCACAGAATTGGACACGACTGACGCGACTTAGCAGCAGCAGCAAAGCCAAAAGGTGCCTGGTGGCTAACCCAGAATTCAGCCCGATCAGGGCGACCCACCAAAGGCCATCAAGCATTTAAAGAGTATCCCTACAACTCACAGACCCTCCTTGTCTCAAGAACTCCTTGAACTCTTTTTGTTCTAAGAAAGCACTGACCTACGAGTTTGGGCGTCCTCTCGCGGTCATCCATCACAGACAGAGATAAGCTGAATTCTTCTGAGAAGCGCTGCTTGCAGCCCGAGAAGGCCTGGCGCAGCTGAGCCAAGTCACGGACGAGGCTGTGCTGCTCTCCCTGGAGGTGAGAGCGGTAGGAATCACAAAGAACAGCTCCTTGGATCTGGAGAGAACTTTCAGGGGCTCCCTACTTCCCTGCGGAGAAGGCAATGGCACCCCACTCCAGTACTCTTGCTTGGAAAATCCCATGGACAGAGGAGCCTGGTGGGCTGCAGTCCATGGGGTCTCGAAGAGTCGGACACGACTGAGAGACTTCTCTTTCACTTTTCACTTTCATGCACTGGAGAAGGAAATGGCAACCCACTCCAGTGTTCTTGCCTGGAGAATCCCAGGGACGGGGGAGCCTGGTGGGCTGCCGTCTATGGGGTCGCACAGAGTCGACACGACTGAATCGACTTAGCAGCAGCAGCAGCTGCTGCTTCCCTGAGGGCTCAGACGGTCAAGAATCCGCCTACAGTGCAGAACGGTGTTTGATCCCTGGGTCGGAAAGATCCCCTGGAGGAGGGTATGGCAAACCACTCCAGTATTCTTGCCTGGGAAATCCTATGGACAGAGGAGCCTGGCGGGCTACAGTCCATGGGGTCTCAAAGAGTCGGACACAACTGAACGACTGACACTTCCCTGCTCCCTGGGGGATAGGTTCCTGGGAACTCTACTTCCTCCTGGGTAGTTTGAGCCCACTGCTGCCCAACAGAATTGATGCAAGCCACTCAGAGGGTTGTAAACGTTCTAGCAATCACACTTTGCGGGGGGTGCAGGGAGGGGGGAAGGTGAGATTAACTGTAATCATATGTTACTTAACCCCATAGACTGTATGCTTTAACTTCAATACACAATCAATATAAAAATGGAAAACTTAATCTCATATTCTTTTGTCCCCCTCCCCCCACAGTAATTCTCAAGGTCTGGTGGGTATTTTATATTCACTGCACATCTCAATTCAGAATAGCCATTTTCTAGTGGCTCACTAGCCACGTGTGACTACCGGCTACAGCACCAGACCATGAAGTTCCATGAGACACGAGAGATGTAATTTGTGAGCTAAGGCAGTGACGTGTGTACAAAGGCATGAACGCAATGTCTTCTTTTTATTTGCTTTTTCCTTCATTTCAGGGAACATATAAAACTTCCCAGTGACAACCAGCAAAAGTATGTACGAATTATTCACCCTCACCTGCCCCAACCTCACCTACCTGAGTTCAACATTCACCTAGCGGAGATGAAAAAACAACCTTTTTCTCTAATCTCTGAAATAACAATAAAAGAATGTGATAAATCAGAATTACTCTAAGAATGCAAATTCTACATGCCCAGTATATAAGATGATTAAAACGGCTTGGGGGAACACTTGGTACATAAATTGCCCTGTGACTTGTTTTTTTTCCAACCAAAGGGAAGGAGCAAAACATAGTGTGTTTACTGTTATATGAAACCCACAGCCGTTTTAGCAGCTTCGTTTTTTTAAATTCTTGAACTCTTAATCGCACATGTCAGCTCATTATCTGAGTTACTGGTGGCTTAGGGTTAAGACAAATAAAACTAGACAATTAATTATACATCAAGCAGCAGAAAGTATGTGCTTTCACCCCGAAACTTGCCCTCTCCTCCTCCCAACCATGACCAGATATTTGGACTGTGATAACAATTAGAGGAAAAAGTCTTACAGATGCAGTAAGAGTTGTCCAGAGCAAATGTATTTTTTAATTGGGGGTTTCCATGAGCTAGAGGCTGGAAAGTGGAATACTTGAGAAACAGTAAGAACTACCATGGAACCCAGTGTGCAGGGATCCGAAGAAGCAGGAAAACTGGTAAATTTGCCCCAAACACCCAGCAGAAAGGGAGGTGAGCGGCTCTGAGAGGCACACTGGCTTTTCAGAATCTGGAGGGTCACCTCAGTTAAGCCATTGGTCCAACCCAGCCAAGCCACTTATTCCTGCCACTCCTCCATGTCTGAGCCCAACCCCACCTTCCCCTCCCGCCCCAACACCCACTCTTATCCCTTTTTAATCTATGAGCTGCCTCCTCGGAACCAGCGTGATTTTTGCAAACCCACCTCCCATCGTTGCTTAAAGCCTCTTGCATTCAGACAAAAATCTCTCTTGCAGCCAGTACATGCCCCAGACCCTTCCTCCCCACTTTGGCCTCATTTGGATTTTTCTCAGGTCCCATTCAGCTTGCACTGAGTCCCTGACCGCTGCCATACCAAGAAAAACCACTACACCCTTCTAGCCTGGTCATCAACCTCTCCCACCCTGGGAGGCCCTGGCCTGCTCGTTGCACCTTTGTCCCATGACAGAGAAATTCGTACATAAATAAATAACTCACACGTGATGCCAGCCCTTCCGGCTAGACGGGAGAGCCGGCACCACCTGCATAGGGAGGACAGAGGATGGACTTCTAACAGTGACCCAAGACCACGGTGGACTTCAGCATGAACTCCACCCATCCCGATGCTGGGCTAAGGACAGTGTCTTTTACCAGCCCTGCCCTATTGACAATGACCCTGACCTTCCGTGCTGTCCTGAATATTCACTGGAAGGACTGATGCTGAAGCTGAAACTCCAATCCTTTGGCCACCTGATGCGAAGAACTGACTCACTGGAAAAGACCCTGATGCTGAGAAAGATTGAAGGCGGGAGAAGGGGACGACAGAGGATGAGATGGTTGAATGGCATCACCAACTCAATGGACTCCAGGAGTTGGTGATGGACAGGGAGGCCTGGCGTGCTGCAGTCCATGGGGTCACAAAGAGTCAGACACAACTGAGCAACTGAACTGAACTGACCTTCTGCGCCGTACTTTCCCCTAAACTTACTTCTACAGCATTTTAACAGATGAGAAAACTTGTATTACAGATTCTGAGGTCCACATTTGTGGAAACCAATGATAAAAGCTATACCCTAAAAAACACAGCATATCTCGGATAATCTACCAACAACCACTGTTGCCCAGAGCTCCTACCACTAGCAGTCCAGGGTTACTCACCTTGGAACCCAGTCACCGGGCCTGCTCTCCACCAGCCCTCCTGTGCTGCTCCCGGAGCTGGCCAGAGGCCTTTTCGAGACCACGGGAGGAGGCTCGGAATTCCTACTCACCTGCCCACCTCCTAGTTCCCTGGAAGCTTCTAGAACCAGCCCATCATGAAGCCACATTCTCCACAGTTAAAACGACTTGACCTGAGAAGCCGTTTGCTGTCTCAGCCGTTTGCTGTCTCAGGAAAGGTGTGCAAAATGATTTTCCAGAATTCTGACCTGGTGTCCTACTTCTTTCACGAATCCCAAGGTAGATTCTCCTCTTTTAACAAACTCATTGTATCTAGAGAACCACAACCACTCAAATTCCAAATGCGCTCACTCACGCTACAAATGTTGACTTAGCCCTTGCTGGCTGATATGGCACCATGTCAGGGCCAGGAAGTGACAGAATTCAGTGACGAGGACATGGGCTTTGGAATTTAGCAGCCCAGACTCCAATCCCCCCACCCCACTGACCACAAAACCCTAGAGAACAGCAGTAACAGGAGACACCCGTGTCAGCGACTGTTTCAAGAACTTCACTGACCAGTTTAACATCCCATGAGTGAGCAATGAATAATGCCCCCATTTAACAGATGTGAAAAACGAGGCACAAAGCAATGAAGAAACCTGTCCGAGGTCCCAGAGCTAACAGGTGTTGAACCAAGTTTGTTCTTTAAAAAAAAAAAAAAAAAACAGCTTTATTAACATTTAACGTATACCCCATTAGATGATTTGTACCCAAAGCAAGTCCATCTTCATTATCATTCCACATAATTCTGCCTCTTCTGTCACTTAGCTATCCTGAGCCACAGTTTCCTACTTTACACAATGCAAATGATGAACAGTCAAAGGGTGAAAGAAGGGAATGCATCTTAAAGCAGCCCAGGCGGACACCTGGCTCAGCAACCACCCAACAGCCTGAAAATGAAGAAAAGACAGTCTGCGCTCCAAGAGCATAATCTAATCACAGACAAAGCTAGTAAATACAGAAAATAGCCATAATAAAACACGAGAGAGAGAAATGACACAAGAAGGGCAGATTAAAATACAAAGGGGAATTGTGTGTTTAAATGGGAGGATCGGTGTTCCCAGACCTGAAATATTAGCAACAGAGAAGCCGGGCTGGGGAATGCTGAGTTTTCCATCACTCCATCACTCAAAACACAAACGGCAGTAAAGCGGCCCAGAGCTCTGTTAGCAAGATGGGTTTTGCATATCTGACGCGGAGAACACGAGGCAGTGAATCACGCTTGCTGTGGAGGGCAGTCTAAATCCCCTTTTTCCAGAGATGGATTTGTCTCTTTCAGCAAAACAACACATGCCTGGAAACACCAACCAAGAACACACACAGTGTATTCAACCTCATCCATGGGTCTGGTCTCCCGCTAAGCTCACTGCTGTCTTCCGAGGTTCATCATCTCCCTTCCTGACCTTGAAACTCTCTCCCCCAAACTGTTACTGACCTTGACTCCAGAGACCGACCCCTGTCAAGAGGAGAGAGGGAGGTTGAGCAGAGAAGAGGGGTGACCAAGGAGCGGGCCTCCCACCCTAAGGCCAGCTGCTTTCACTCAATCAAAGCCCCCCACCCGCCAGGGCCATGCCTATGCCTACTTCAACTCCACTGACGGACCAGGGCCACCAAGCACAGAAGTTCTGGAGAGGCCAAAGGCAGCCTTACCTTAGACGCAAAACACTTTCAAATACGGTTTTATGGCTCACAGGAACCCAGTTACATCGAGGGATCATTTGCTCTTTGCTTTAGAGAATAAACTCCCTTCTGTGGGAGAAACTTTTGAAATTTAACTCCCAATTTCAAAGATACTAAATGGCTGGTGGTGGCTTAGACTGTAAAGCCACTGGCTGCAATGCGGGAGACCCAGGTTGATCCCTGGGTGGGGAAGATCCCCTGGAGAAGGAAATGGCAATCCACTCCAGTATTCTTGCCTGGAAAATTCCACGGACAGAGGAGCCTGGTAGGCTACAGTCCGTGGGGTTGCAAAGATTCGGACACAACTGAGCAACTTCACTTCTTTCTTCTTCAGCACCTTTGCACGCAAATCACCCTGGGGGCTGACCGGCACATAGACACTGCTGGGTCTGGGGTGAGAGCGGGGTGGCGGGGAGCTGGGCGGGGGGCGCTCGCGGCGGGGGGAGGTGAAGAGCAGCTTGTTTAATAAAGTGACATCCGAGGAGGGGGAGCAATCCAGGCTTTGTTGAGTCCAACTTCCTGTTCCATATCTTCCAAGGCAAATTAAAGAAAAAAAAAGGAGAAAAGCCCCCTTAGATTAGGGCAGACCCATCATCAAGGGCAGTCTCTGTCAAAAGCAGCAGAGATTTCTCGGCATTTTCACGGCAGTGGTAAGTGTCTGTCACACACACAGCCCATACCCATGACAGGCCCCAAGGGCACCCGCCGTTTGGCTGAACAGCAGCTGTCCCATCCCCGGGCCACCAGCAGGCTTCGGACAGGGGGTCCCTGGTGAGAAGAGGGGCAGGATCTTGGCGGAGCCTTCCCAGCCGTCCACCGCTACCGAGTGAAACAAGCAGTCAGCAGATGGCTCTGAAAACCAAAGGAACTGGCTTCAAGAAGCTCGCTGAAGCGCTCACTTCAAGAGCCTGAGGCAGGTTTCTCTACATCAGTAAAACTGACAATGTTGCCATTCAGTCGGTGCTCAGTAGTGTCTGATCCTTTTGCAACCTCATGGACTGTAGCCCCAGGCCCCTCTGCCCAAGGGATGCTCCAGGCAAGAATACCGGAGTGGGGTGCCATGCCTCCTCCAGGGGATCTTCTGGACCAGGGACTGAAGCTGGGTCTCCTGCATTGCAGGCTGATTCTTCGGCCACTGAGCCACCAGGGAAGATCAACACTGGCAAGAGATGCAGAGAAGTCTCTGGTGCGGGAGGCTGCCCTGGGCACTGCAGGAAGTCCGGCATCACCTCTGGCCTCTATCCACCACAGAACCCCTGCTCCCCGTGTGACAAGCACTGTCAAATGCCCCCTGGGGCCAAAATCACCACCCTCCCCATTGAGAGCCACTGGTCCGAAGGAAATGTGTCAGGCCCGCTGACATCCCACCTGAAACTCATTAACCAACAAGGACTGGACATCAGAAGCCAACATGGCCAAAACCCACCTCATATCAGCTCTCCAGGTTCCCTCCTCCTCCACCCCCCATCCTGAAAGGTCTCCAGCACCACCAGGCGCAAAGCTGACATCCTCAACCATCCCATCTCCCAAGGCAAGAAGTGCCAGAATGCTGTAGATCAACAGTCCCCGACCTTTTTGGCACCAGTTTCGGGATGATTCAAGCGCATTATATTTGGGGGGCACTTTATTTCTGCTATTATTACATCAGCTCCACCTTAGATTAGTAGGCATTAATCCCAGAGGTTGGGGAGCCCTGCTATAGACCCTGCTAGTCCTTCCATGGAGATGTCTCCTGACCCACCCACCCCCCTCCTCTGAACCCTCTTGGTTAAAATGGAGAAATCTACATTCAAGAACCCAGCACCATTTCTAAGTCACTTGAAAAACTCTGCTCCCTCTGTTTCTGCTCTTTGCTTGCTTCTAACTTTATTACACGGCAGAGCCAAGATTCAAAACAGATGTCATTCCAGGGCACATGTTCCTGTCATCACACACACTGCCTCTGGAGTGGGAGACAGAGGAGCAGCCACCAGAGCAAACAGGAGGAGGGAGAGGGGGTCCCAGGAAGCCCCGCAAAGCCTGGGGGAACCAGTGGGGAAAGAGTCAACTGCCATGGAGAGGGCCAAAGAAACGACCGCTGGTCACTCAACCTGATGACCTGATCACGGCTGACGGCGTTTCATTTACAGTGATTTCCTGAAACGTGAAAACCCACAGGACAATTCCACCCATCCTGAAGTAGGGCCCAACTGCTGCCTTAAAGGCCAGGGGAAGGGAGGGGGGGTGAATTGAGAGACTGGGATTGACGCCTACAGACTACTGCGTATAAAGTAGGTAACTAATGAGAACTTGCTGTATAGCACAGGGAACTCTACTCAATGCTGTGATGGTCTACAGAGGGGAAAAAAATCCAAACAACAGTATGGATATATGTATACGTATAAATAATTCATTTTGTTACATGGTGGAAACTAACACACTATTACAAAGCACCTATACTACAATTAAAAAAGAAAAAAGGGACAAAGTGGGACCTGTGTTAAAGCCACCCTGACACTCTGCTCCAAGGCCACAGAAATACATCCATTCCCTTCTAACTGTAGACTTCATGCCTGATAGAAACCAACATAAATATAGAAATATACATATATATATATATATATATTTATCATGCTTCCCTGGTTGCTCAGATGGTAAAGAATCTGTCTGCAATGTAGGAGACCTGAGTTCGATCCCTAGGTTGGGAAGATCCTCTGGAGGAGGGCATGGCAATCCACTTCAGCCTTCTGGCATGGAGAATCCCCATATACAGAGGAACCTGGTGGGCTACAATCCACAGGGTCGCAAAGAGTCAGATACGACTAAGCAATTAAGCACACACACATATATTTATCAATAAGCATTTTATAAACATTTAAAATCAGAGCCAACACTGGCACATGATTCAGCTGTAAAATGGAATGAAGTACTGATACAGGTTACCAAGTGGATGGAACTCAAAAACACGCCAAGTGAAAAAACTCAGACACAAAAGGTCACATTATTGTATAATACCATTTACATGAGATATCCAGAACAGGTAAACCCAGAATGATAGAAAGCAAATCGGTAGTTATCAGGAGCTGGGGGAGGAGTGAATGGGGGATAAATGTTGAATGGGTTGGAGGTTTTATTTGAGGGTTAAATTAGGTCATAAGGAGGAAGCCCTGATCTAACAGGATTAGCGCCCTTCTCAAGACCTCACTCACACCCCCCTGCTCGTCTCACATCCATGTGAGGGTACAGCCAGAAGGGGGCCCTCTGCAAGGCAAGAAGAGAGTCCTCACCAGAAACCAATCTGCCAGCACCTTGATCTTTGAGCTCCAGAACCATAAGAAAATAAAAGCCTGTTATTCAAGCCACCCAGTCTGTGGTATCTGGCGATGGCAGCCCAAGCTAACGAAGACAGTGGAAAGTGGAAGCCTTAGTTGCTCCGCTGTGTCCAACTCTTTGTGACCCTATGGTCTGTAGTCTGCCAGGCTCCTCTGCCCATAGGGTTTCCCAGGCAAGAAGACTGGAGTGGGTTACCAGGACCTTCCCTCTGAACTATGCTCTGTGGGGAGATGCCCCATCTTGGTGAATGAATGTAAAGTGATAAAGAGGGATGACAGAGAATTTTGGTATAGCACGCAACCCTCCAAACCTCACACCTCTGCAAAAAAAAAAAAGCAAACTTTAAAAACTGAAAAATAAAGCTTTATCCCCCCGACTCCAAAAGACAAGATTATCCAGCGTCTATTCCTGGCTTAGCCAAGTAAAACAACGAATGGGCCAAAAAAAAAAAGGAATCATGTGGGATCCACTCAAAAACATAGAAATTCAACCTAGATATCACTCTTGCAAAATGGTTTCACAATAAACATTTTTTGGAAGCAAGCTAAAACTAACCCAAAAGAAAAACAATCCAGGCTTTGTTGAGTCCAACTTCCTGTTCCATATCTTCCAAGGCAAATTAAAGAAAAAAAAAGGAGAAAAGCCCCCTTAGATTAGGGCAGACCCATCATCAAGGGCAGTCTCTGTCAAAAGCAGCAGAGATTTCTCGGCATTTTCACGGCAGTGGTAAGTGTCTGTCACACACACAGCCCATACCCATGACAGGCCCCAAGGGCACCCGCCGTTTGGCTGAACAGCAGCTGTCCCATCCCCGGGCCACCAGCAGGCTTCGGACAGGGGGTCCCTGGTGAGAAGAGGGGCAGGATCTTGGCGGAGCCTTCCCAGCCGTCCACCGCTACCGAGTGAAACAAGCAGTCAGCAGATGGCTCTGAAAACCAAAGGAACTGGCTTCAAGAAGCTCGCTGAAGCGCTCACTTCAAGAGCCTGAGGCAGGTTTCTCTACATCAGTAAAACTGACAATGTTGCCATTCAGTCGGTGCTCAGTAGTGTCTGATCCTTTTGCAACCTCATGGACTGTAGCCCCAGGCCCCTCTGCCCAAGGGATGCTCCAGGCAAGAATACCGGAGTGGGGTGCCATGCCTCCTCCAGGGGATCTTCTGGACCAGGGACTGAAGCTGGGTCTCCTGCATTGCAGGCTGATTCTTCGGCCACTGAGCCACCAGGGAAGATCAACACTGGCAAGAGATGCAGAGAAGTCTCTGGTGCGGGAGGCTGCCCTGGGCACTGCAGGAAGTCCGGCATCACCTCTGGCCTCTATCCACCACAGAACCCCTGCTCCCCGTGTGACAAGCACTGTCAAATGCCCCCTGGGGCCAAAATCACCACCCTCCCCATTGAGAGCCACTGGTCCGAAGGAAATGTGTCAGGCCCGCTGACATCCCACCTGAAACTCATTAACCAACAAGGACTGGACATCAGAAGCCAACATGGCCAAAACCCACCTCATATCAGCTCTCCAGGTTCCCTCCTCCTCCACCCCCCATCCTGAAAGGTCTCCAGCACCACCAGGCGCAAAGCTGACATCCTCAACCATCCCATCTCCCAAGGCAAGAAGTGCCAGAATGCTGTAGATCAACAGTCCCCGACCTTTTTGGCACCAGTTTCGGGATGATTCAAGCGCATTATATTTGGGGGGCACTTTATTTCTGCTATTATTACATCAGCTCCACCTTAGATTAGTAGGCATTAATCCCAGAGGTTGGGGAGCCCTGCTATAGACCCTGCTAGTCCTTCCATGGAGATGTCTCCTGACCCACCCACCCCCCTCCTCTGAACCCTCTTGGTTAAAATGGAGAAATCTACATTCAAGAACCCAGCACCATTTCTAAGTCACTTGAAAAACTCTGCTCCCTCTGTTTCTGCTCTTTGCTTGCTTCTAACTTTATTACACGGCAGAGCCAAGATTCAAAACAGATGTCATTCCAGGGCACATGTTCCTGTCATCACACACACTGCCTCTGGAGTGGGAGACAGAGGAGCAGCCACCAGAGCAAACAGGAGGAGGGAGAGGGGGTCCCAGGAAGCCCCGCAAAGCCTGGGGGAACCAGTGGGGAAAGAGTCAACTGCCATGGAGAGGGCCAAAGAAACGACCGCTGGTCACTCAACCTGATGACCTGATCACGGCTGACGGCGTTTCATTTACAGTGATTTCCTGAAACGTGAAAACCCACAGGACAATTCCACCCATCCTGAAGTAGGGCCCAACTGCTGCCTTAAAGGCCAGGGGAAGGGAGGGGGGGTGAATTGAGAGACTGGGATTGACGCCTACAGACTACTGCGTATAAAGTAGGTAACTAATGAGAACTTGCTGTATAGCACAGGGAACTCTACTCAATGCTGTGATGGTCTACAGAGGGGAAAAAAATCCAAACAACAGTATGGATATATGTATACGTATAAATAATTCATTTTGTTACATGGTGGAAACTAACACACTATTACAAAGCACCTATACTACAATTAAAAAAGAAAAAAGGGACAAAGTGGGACCTGTGTTAAAGCCACCCTGACACTCTGCTCCAAGGCCACAGAAATACATCCATTCCCTTCTAACTGTAGACTTCATGCCTGATAGAAACCAACATAAATATAGAAATATACATATATATATATATATATATTTATCATGCTTCCCTGGTTGCTCAGATGGTAAAGAATCTGTCTGCAATGTAGGAGACCTGAGTTCGATCCCTAGGTTGGGAAGATCCTCTGGAGGAGGGCATGGCAATCCACTTCAGCCTTCTGGCATGGAGAATCCCCATATACAGAGGAACCTGGTGGGCTACAATCCACAGGGTCGCAAAGAGTCAGATACGACTAAGCAATTAAGCACACACACATATATTTATCAATAAGCATTTTATAAACATTTAAAATCAGAGCCAACACTGGCACATGATTCAGCTGTAAAATGGAATGAAGTACTGATACAGGTTACCAAGTGGATGGAACTCAAAAACACGCCAAGTGAAAAAACTCAGACACAAAAGGTCACATTATTGTATAATACCATTTACATGAGATATCCAGAACAGGTAAACCCAGAATGATAGAAAGCAAATCGGTAGTTATCAGGAGCTGGGGGAGGAGTGAATGGGGGATAAATGTTGAATGGGTTGGAGGTTTTATTTGAGGGTTAAATTAGGTCATAAGGAGGAAGCCCTGATCTAACAGGATTAGCGCCCTTCTCAAGACCTCACTCACACCCCCCTGCTCGTCTCACATCCATGTGAGGGTACAGCCAGAAGGGGGCCCTCTGCAAGGCAAGAAGAGAGTCCTCACCAGAAACCAATCTGCCAGCACCTTGATCTTTGAGCTCCAGAACCATAAGAAAATAAAAGCCTGTTATTCAAGCCACCCAGTCTGTGGTATCTGGCGATGGCAGCCCAAGCTAACGAAGACAGTGGAAAGTGGAAGCCTTAGTTGCTCCGCTGTGTCCAACTCTTTGTGACCCTATGGTCTGTAGTCTGCCAGGCTCCTCTGCCCATAGGGTTTCCCAGGCAAGAAGACTGGAGTGGGTTACCAGGACCTTCCCTCTGAACTATGCTCTGTGGGGAGATGCCCCATCTTGGTGAATGAATGTAAAGTGATAAAGAGGGATGACAGAGAATTTTGGTATAGCACGCAACCCTCCAAACCTCACACCTCTGCAAAAAAAAAAAAGCAAACTTTAAAAACTGAAAAATAAAGCTTTATCCCCCCGACTCCAAAAGACAAGATTATCCAGCGTCTATTCCTGGCTTAGCCAAGTAAAACAACGAATGGGCCAAAAAAAAAAAGGAATCATGTGGGATCCACTCAAAAACATAGAAATTCAACCTAGATATCACTCTTGCAAAATGGTTTCACAATAAACATTTTTTGGAAGCAAGCTAAAACTAACCCAAAAGAAAACAGAGGCCATTCCAGTTCCTTCCTCTGCTCCAAAGTTAAGAAACATCACTGCTTCACTGGGTGGAGAGTGCAAGCCCAGTCAAGTTTTGTTTGGTCCACTCAACAAAAACCAAAACGTTCCGCGTTACTTCTCAACACTTTACACGCTGGGAAAATTCACAGAAATCCACTTATCTAGTCCCTCTGTAAAAATGAGAAGACCTGGCAAGACAGAGCCTTAATTCTCTCAGGTCTGGGAGCTCCTGTTGACCACAGTCCCCACATTCCCTATAGCACACAACCTGCATCATCTCACTTACCCTTCTTACCCCTAATCGGCAACTCTTGTACACAGTGCTTCTTTTTTTTTTTTTTTATTGGCAGTTTAGTTGCTTTATGATGCTATTTTCTGCTGTACAATGTGAGTCAGCTATATGACATGCATATCCCCTCTTCTTTGGATTTCCTTCCCATTTAGGTGGTCACAGAGCTCTGAGGAGAATTTGTGTGCTACCCTGGAGGTTCTCACTAGTTATGTTTCACACATAGCAGTATATCCATGTCAAATGTAATCTCCCCATTCATACCAACCCTGCCTCTCCCCGCTTGGCGTCCACACATTCATTCTCTACATCTGTGTCTCATAACTTTGCTTTGTAAATAGGTTTATTTGTACCATTTTTTAAGATCCTATGTGCATTAATATATTTTTCTCTTCCTGACTTACTTCACTCTGTATGACTCTCTCTAGGTCCATTCATGTCTCTGCAAATAGCATGATTTTAGACTGGGTCCCAACACAGGTTTTTAAAAATGCATTATTTTGTACATAATGCCTCCATTCATAGTAAGATTTTTGAGGAAAGTGTTTCAATTATTTAGTGGGTCTGTCAAGCAGCGCTCTTAATTAAACTTGGCTCAAATCAAAAGAAAAGGGAGTATGTTTTTAGACCCAGTCTTGGGCATAATACATTAAATCATATCTTAATTCTGACCAAATGGCAGAATAAAGCCCTTTTTAAAAGCATGCATTTTAGCCACCCAAGTGAGTCAGTATTCCATTTATAGCTGCCATGGGTTAAGGCTTCCAACGTCTTTCACCCACCACTAACACACACACCCCATGTCATTGCCTCAATATTGAATTTCAGCCTCCAGCAAGACAGACTGCTTCCATTAGTTTGGTTTGGGATGATTCCGGGGCTGTAGGCACGCTTCCTGGCCAGCTGCCAACTAAACACCAGAATGCAAGGAAATTGTTTATTCCTCAAAAAAATGAAGAACTGATTCTATCTTCCCTTTGGTTTTCATAAAAGTTCACTAAAAAGGAGCCTACATTTCTCACAGTGTTTCCATTCTGTTGGTACTTAGGTCCTAATCCAAACCTCAAAAATTGCTGCTTTCTCCCCAGTGATAGAGCAAACAATTTTCACATAAGAATTGAAAGGTACTAAAGACAAACTTTAAATGGTCTAAGCAGCTATCAATATTTTCTTAACAGTCTTACTGATTAATTAAAACTCCAAATCTTTGGTAACAATCAACTCTTCTTGGACTCATAAGAGAGCAGGGAGGCAAATGCTTGGGAACTTTGGAAAGGATCCAAGTCTTTGTGCCATGAATTCCCTGTGAATATTTCAAACTGCGATTTTCTGCTTCTCCTTGCCTGGTCATCTGAAACTCAAGACTGAAAGATTAATTTCAAGTTTCACCCCCGGTGTCGCAGAACCTCCTTCTTCACAGCTGTGCGAATAAGGTTAACTTTCCGAGAAACAGCACGTGTAGGGTGGATGCTCCAGGTGAAGAAGGAACAAGAGATCTGTCATCACTGAGACCCCCCAGGACAGCAGTGAGTCAGAGAGTGGGGGCGAGGGGGACCAGGAGGGGACAGGTACACACAGAAGCAAAGGCCCTCAGCAGTGGCCAAAGCAAGGGGCAGGTGTGTGATTAAAGGTGGCCAAGGAACCAGTTTCCCTGGTGGCTCAGACAGTAAAGAAACCACCTGCAATGAGGGAGACCTGGGATTGATCCCTGGGTTGGGAAGATCCCCTGGAGGAGGGCATGGAAACCCACTCCAGTATTCTTGCCTGGAAAATCCCCATGGACAGAGGAGGCTGGTGGGCTGCAGTCCATGAGGTCACAGAGAGTCACGCACGACTGAGCAACTGAAAGCACAAGGAACCACAAGATCTGGAGTCAGAACAAGAAAGGTAAGAACTCCAATTAATGGGTATGCATGATGGTTCAGAATGAGGACAGAAAAACCAGAGCTTTAAATACAACAGGCAAAGCCCAGCTCAGATCTGCAGTGGGCTGGGGGAGTACGTGGGCCAGAGCTGCTGAAGAGACACCAGGAGAAGGAGGAACGTCCATAATGTGGGTGACTTTGTGCACCTCCATGCTCAAAAGTTGTTTATCATCTCAGTCAAGGTGAGAGAAACAATATACCACACTCATCTAGCCTGAGCTCCTTATGGGCAATAAGCTAGGACAGGAAAGGCAAACGCACACTGGCAACTTCTGAATCTGATCTCAACAAAACGATAAAGACCTTAACATTCCAACGTGAGAGCAGCTGGGCCAAGAAGGTTCCCGGCTGATCCCACCTATTGGCCACATGGCCCCTCCAAGTAATCCTCATCCGTGACAAGCTTTCCAAGGACCATCATAAGCTTCTGCTGGAATCCTCTATGAAGCCTGCATGGCCCATTTTCGAGACCACCTTAATGTTGCTGTTTTTCAGTTGCTAAGTCATGCCCAACTTGTTGCGACCCCATGGGCCGTAGCACACCAGGCTCCCCTGTGCTTCACTGTCTCCCAGAGTCTGCTCAAACTCATGTCCATTGAGTCAGTGATGCCATCCAACCATCTCATCCTCTGTTGCCCTCTTCTCCTGCCCTCAATCTTTCCCAGGCTCAGGGTCTTTTCCAATGAGTCAACTCTTCGCATCGGGTGGCCAAAATACTGGAGCTTCAGCAACAGTCCTTCCAATGAATACTCCAGGTTGATTTCCTTTTGGATTGACCGGTTTGATATCCTTGCAGTCCAAAGGATTCTCAAGAGTCTTTTCCAGCACCACAATTCAAAAGCTTCAATTGATACCCATTGTCAGTAAAGCTATGCTCTCAGAGAGTGGCCAGCAAAAGGGCAAATCAAAATGTCCATGACCATCTCCTCGTTGGGACCGGAGCTGTCCCAACAAGATGGCTATGTCACGGTTAATTCTGCCAAGTCCACTATTTTCATTTTTCCAATTTGCAAATATTAAGTTCTGAGCCTCAGCTAATGTCCTATTTTGAGGGAGCCCCAGACAAAACACACCCTCCACTAGGTACACAAGCCACAACAATAACCTTAAAATAAAGTTGCTGCCAAGTGTGAGATCCTACCGCCCTGGGAAAAGTCCAAACACTTGATAAGACTCAGTCTTCCCGACTGACAATCCACCTGGCTGGAGAGCTGTGATAAGCTTGAGAGATATCAACCTGGAAGAGAAATGAACACACAGGCCCCAGAGTCAGACAAGAGACCTGGAATCCCATCTACCAGCTGGGCGACTTGACTAGTTACTGAACCTGCCCAAGTCATAGGGTGTTCAACTCTCTATGGGATTAACAATAGTTCCTAACATGCAGAATATTCAATGAGGTGATGTATATAAAAGGCTGAGCACAGCACATGGCCTTAAATAAGTATCTCATAAGTGTCCTCTATTCTTGATATCAGTTTTAGAGGCTTATACCTCTAGATAAATCTGAGGGACCTTTCAAGGTGCATCAGTTGGTCAGCTATACTTCCTTGGTGTCCTCTGGAGACCCCTCCATCAAGTCATGGACTCAGTAAAGGCAGGTGGGAATCCCACCCACAGCCAGATGACAGCTTTAGCACAGCCTTAGACTTCCCTGGTGGCTCAGATGGTAAAGAATCTGCCAGCAACACAGGAGAACTGGGTTCAATCCCTGGGTTGGGAAGATCCTTTGGAGAAAGGAATGGCAGCCCAATCCAGTATTCTTGCCTGGAGAATCCCATGGACAGAGGAGCCTGGTGGACTACAGTTCATGGGGTCGCAAAGACTTGGGAATGACTGCGAGACTAACACTTTCCCTTGGTCTCTGACAAGCATTCCAGGTTAATCACAAGTCGGCACAGCTGGATCATGCTGAATTCCATCAGCACTGCTCTTGAACTAGCAGTGTTCTCTGAAGCAAAGAAATCACTCACCATACTCGAGTTTCTTATCATTAATCTGAACTAACCAAGCTGGTGAATAAGTCCTTGGTGCATGTCCCTTACCACGCATGGCTTGGTCCGCAGTGCTGAGTCCAAGCCTCGGTGATGATGTCATCGCCGAGGTCTCATTACCAACATCAAGCCCAGATTTCCATCATGAAATCTAGAGTCCTTAATTCCACATCAGGGTCAGTTAATGCCCAACAAATTATCCACTTAGTAAATTAATGTTATGTTAGCAGATAGTGGTGTTGACTCTTGTTCTAACAAATTAAACATCCCATTTGGAGCCCCAAGGAGTCCTTTTATTTAAATGGTTTCCAAACAACAAACAAAGCATGAGTGACAACTAAAGTTCACCTAGAAAGATGTCTCATTCACCAGGTTAAAAAGCAACAAAGTCAACAGAAAATAAGATTATTTCCTGTTTTTGGTGTACCTGCTAGACGAGGGGGAAAGGTGAGAAGAATCATGGAAAGAATTCACTCCTACTACAAAGCACACTTAATCTTACAATTTTATATGTCAGTTACATCTCATTGAGCCAAAATTTTAAAAAACTCATTCCTCAACCTCAAATTAAATCCAAGAATTTAAAGATGAACCCAATCTCATTTCCCTCCTGCCCAAAGGTCTGGCAACAACAACAGAAAAAGTGTGAATTTTTAAGTATTTTTCCATTGATTTTCAGCAAATGAAAGCTGCCTGCTAATTCAACCACCCTTACCAACTTTTTCAATGATTTATTACTGTGGCTTGCAATAAAGACACAATAGGTGAAAAGTAGAAAGCAAAAAAAAAAAAGTCACCCTTACTCATCAAAACTGGGAGAAGGGGAAAGAACGAGAAGGTGTAGAATTTGTTGACAAAGGTTCACTTAAGCTGTTCCAAGAGGCTGCCTCGTGCATGATCAAGGTTTCTACCCTCTGTGCTTGGTAAGTAATATTATTAAATATCAAGAGGCCCAGAGAGAGAGGGAGATCACACATGCTGGGCCCTGCTAGCTTCCTCCCATCCGTTTTCTCTGTTCTGTGACCAAATGTGTCCTGCTGCCTGTTCCTCTGTTTTTTAGGACAAGTGAAAGCTCATAGTTAAGAAAGCCAAGGAAAATTACTTTATACCCTACTACATAAATAGATTTATGTGTGTGTATATATAAATATAAATATATGAAAGTCAAAGTGTTGGTCGCACAGTCCAGTCCAACTCTTTGCAACTCCATGGACTATAGCCTGCCACGTTTCTCTGTCCGTGGGTTTCTCCAGGCAATACAACAGTGGGTTGCCATCTCCTTCTCCCAGGGATCTTCCCGACCCATGGATTGAACCCAGGTCTCCTGCACTGCAGGCAGATTCTTTACCATCTGAGCCACTGAATGAGCATATACACACACACACAAGCATAGAAAATTAAAGTACAACAGGGTTATAGAATCAAGCCAGACTTTCACCCCAGGATTTCCCAACCTTGGTACTGCTGAGGTTTGGGCTGAATCAACTTGGATAGTGTGGGGCTGTTCTGTGGTTTCTGGGATGTTGAGCAGCAGTCCTGGTTTCTACCCAACTAGATGCCAGTCTTACCCTCCCCACGTCAGTGGTAACAGCCAAAAATGTCTCCAGACACTACTAGACGTCCCCGGGAAGGCAAAGTCACCCCCTGTTGAGAACCACCAGTCTGTATGAACAGACTTCCAAGTCCACCCCTAATGATACCAAGCCCTTGGCAACATCCAAAGTGTACACGTGATGACAAAGAACACATCTGCTGATTCAACCAGGCTAGTATTTTCCTTTTCAAAATCTGTGACTTCTTAGGAATGAAAAACATTCGCAGCTACCATATTGCCACCTTAACTGAATTACTGCTTTGAAAAGCTGGTTGCAACATAAACCATTATCTTTTAAAAAGATAGGTAAAAGAAGGTAAAAGCCCAAAATGGTTTCTTAAAAGTTTTATCACTGGCTGTTAACCTAAAGCTGCTCTGGAAGAATAAAGTTTTTACCACACACACACAAAATGTATCCTTAAACTTGAATGACATAGCAGTTTCATCAATTTCTGCGAGGAAAGATGTGAACAGTCCAATGCCCTGAACCTTGATCAGTCAGCTGAGGGTCACCAACATCTCAGGGTTATTGTTCAGTTGCTCAGTCATGTCCGATTCTTTGCAACCCCACGGACTGCAGCATGCCAGACTTTCCTGTCCTTCACTATGTCCCGGAACTTGCTCAAACTCAGGTCCATTGAATCGATAATGCCATCCAACCATCTCACTCTCTGTCGTCCCCCTGTCCTCCTGTCTTTCATCTACATCTGCAGGGCAGACAGAGCAATCAGCCCCACAGATGACCAGCAGGATTCACAAGCTGCAAATACGCCTTCTCCAGACCCCAAAGCAAATACGCCTTCTCCCAACATCGCTCCGTGGGAATCTGGCGTTTATCAGAAACAGACAAAAGCCAAGAAAAATGACGCCAGAAATTCAGTGTGACCTTTGCCCCTGGAGAGATGCTCCCCAGAAACCTACAAATATGTCATTGAAACTATTCTTTGAATCTTCTCTCCAAACGCAACTCCTACCGCGCCTGTCACTCAGGATGGATGTTCAGTTGCTGCCATCACAAAAGCCATTAGAAGGACTGTCTCTTTGGTTTGATTACAGGAAAATTTATCTCCTGCTGCAGTTGCTGACAAATTAGGTCGTTCTCCTGGGGCTTGTATCACGTGACTCTGGTCTGCCCTCTGGGGAAAGGCAAATACACATCCCCAAAGCTCTCCACAGGGATTCTACCTTCACCTCCTGTAACACAATCTACTGTCATCACCTCCAAATGGATTCTAGCTTCAGACAGTTGAATATCTTTGGGCCCAAACCCTGGTTCCACCACTGCCCAGCTGTGTGAACTCAGACAAGTGACTTCACTTCTCTAGGACTCTATTTTCATATCTATGTGAAACGGACAAGAGAATGGCACCAACCATATAAAACTACCAGGCACATTAAATGAATTCATCCATGTCAAGAATTCACCAGAACCACAGCCCATGCTGAGCGAGTGGTCAATACACTTTTACAAGTTAAAAAACTGGATAAAAGAAAATGCAGATGGTGTGGAAGCTAGAGAGAGCATGATGGCTAAGCCACAAGGCAGATTCCATGTCTTCAAGTCAACATCCCACACTATATTCAATCTAAGTCTACATCATATTTCCTCCTTGGACAGATAAACCACTGACTTGAGTAGATGATACTGGTGGAATGTATTTTTTTTCTTTAAAAGGTAATTTTTTCCTAAGCTGGAACAAAAAGACAGGATATACCATTTTTTAAAGCATATTTTCATGTAATTTTAAAGACAGATTTTTACTTTATGCTATTTATTTGGGGGGATGCACTCTGCAGCATTAAAATTAGCTTCCAAAATTCCACTTTCCTTGAGGGAAGAGCTATTCAACTTCATCAAATATTTTATAATAATGCAAAAGGACACCCTCAAGGGACCTTTTATTCTTCTGACAGATCTTGTTTCCTTGTCTCACATGCACATGCCAACTCTAAAGATCTCCATTTAGGGATCTGGTGGAGGTTTAAAAGCCCTCGGAGATTTTAAGAGATTCAAAAGACACAATCTAAGTTATATTTCTGATCCCATCATCTGGTGATAAACCTTGGGTCAAGTAACCTTGTCCTCTGTGCCTGGGGTTAAAGGAATCCACCTGGCATCTCATAAAATAATACGTGAGTAAAGATAAAGTTACACTCCCACCGAAGAGCCATCCGAGTTCTCTAAAAGATTTTACCTACTCATTTCAGAGGGACATTTTCTCAACACTGCCTGCAAGCCACAGAAGACCACAGCCCAGGGCGGCCAAACTAAACCGATTTTGCCCCCCATTTTTACTCTTAGAGCCAATGACTCGTGTTTTAATTTTTTGTAGTAAAATACTGGAAAAGAACTATGGTGAAAATAGATGGCCGACACCCTTCACAACATATGCCGAGTCCCTGACTTGCTCGTTCTCCAGAATACTCTCTGGCAGACACCAGTCCTGCTAATGTTACAGTCCAGAGCTCATTTTATCAGATGTCTTTTCTTCTTATATGTACTTGGAAAAACAACAAGAGGTTCCATCTTTCAAATCTTTACAGAAAAGGTACACTAGCCTTTTCAAAGAGAACCTTAAGTGATCGTGTTCTTAGAACCTAGAATACAGTGAGCTAGCCCACCAGATCTACTCAAAGCCAAGAAAGAATTTGTTACAGCTGAAAAGCTACATTACCAAGAGACACATCCAAGAATCTCAGTGGTTCTCAAGGTCTGAAAATTAATGCCAGAATTTGCCGTCTGCACCTGACTTCATATCCTTGAAGTTGAACTTGGCATCTACTTTTGCGAGAATTCAGTATTCCGATGACCCCATCCTAACAAGGCAAGTCGTATGCAAAACAGTGGGAAGGCTGCTTCTGATTCTCATCTTCTTAGGAAACTGTAAGTTCAGAACCACTGCCAATACAAAGTCTGCTTCTGGACACCAAACAGTGTGTCTACTAGATGTGACAAAAACCTTCGGCAACGTGGCCTCGGTCAAGATCCTTCAGTCCCCAACAGCTCTGCCTGCCTCAGTCAGAAACCGTGACGCTGTGCTGTGTTGAGTCACTCAGTTGTGTCCGACTCCTTGTGACCCCATGGACTGTAGCCCGCCAGACTCCTCTGTCCATGGGGATTCTCCAGGCAGGAGATCTTCCCTCCAGGAGATCTTCCCAACCCAAGGATCAAACCCAGGTCTTCCAAATTGCAGGCAGATTACCGTCTGAACCACCACTGAGCATATATGTGTATATATGCTTTCATAAGGGATTTCCCTGGTGGTCCAGTGATTAAAGCTCTGTGCTTCACCACAGGGGACAAAGGTTTGATCCCTGGTAGGGGAACCAAGTGGAGAAGGCAATGGCACCCCACTCCAGTGCTCTTCCCTGGAGAAGCCCATGGACGGAGGAGCCTGGTGGGCTGCAGTCCATGGGGTCGCGAAGAGTCGGACACAACTGAACGACTTCACTTTCACTTTTCACTTCCATGCACTGGAGAAGGAAATGGCAACCCACTCCAGAGAATCCCAGGGACGGCGGAGCCTGGTGGGCTGCTGTCTATGGGGGTCGCACAGAGTCGGACACAACTGAAGTGACTTAGCAGCAGTAGTAGCAGCTGGGGAACCAAGATCCCACAAGCCACCCAATTATTGAGAAGGAAATGGCAACCCACTCCAGTATCCTTGCCTAGAGAATCCCATGGACAGAGGAGCCTGGGGGGCTACAGTACCTGGGGTCTCAGAGTTGGGCACTACTGAAGCGTCTGAGCATCCATGCACATGTTTTTATATCTATGTATAAATTACATATATTGATACATATGCATACGTATGTACAAATGCACATATATGACATGTTAATTTCATATATATAAACCAGTTTGGGGCTTTCCTGGTAGCTCAGACGGTGAAGAATCCGTGCCTGCAATTCAGGAGACTTGGGTTCGATCCCTGGGTCAGGAAGATCCCCTAGAGAAGGGAATGGCTACCCACTCCAATATTCTTGTCTGGAGGATCCTATAAACAGCCTGGTGGGCTACGGTACATGGGATCGCAAAAAGGACACTGAGCAATGAAGCATGCATGCTAATCCAGTTTAAACCAAAAAAATCTCTCTTACACTTGAGAAGTAACAGCTTACCTACTTGCTGTTGAAACACTGGTCACACTCTATACACATCCTTGCCAGAAAACAAGAGCAGGTGGACACTATTCATATAAAACAGGAGTTACAAAGAGAAAATTCATATGAGGAGAAACCCTTTGATAGACAACCCAGGAAGTGAGAAGCAGAGCACATGCCAGGATGCAGGCTAACTCTGGACTCAGATTTTGGTCACAAAGGAAGCAGGTAGCAAGGACGGAGGGTAGCAGGCGCAGACTGCAGACCTGGGCGGAGGGCTGGCTCGGAAGCCGGCAGGAGGTGTCAACAGAGTTCAGACTGTGCCCCTAGACCGGGGGAACTGTCACATGGCCCCTCACCTAGGGGATTTTAAAAGGTATCGAGAGTTCCCTTTCAACAGATTTACCTAAGCTCAGTTGGGAAAGAATCCGCCTGCAATGCAGGAGACCCTGGTTCAATCCCTGGGTCGGGAAGATCTGCTAGAGAAGGGACAGACCACCTACTCTGGTATTCTTGGGCTTCCCTGGTGGCTTGGTTGGTAAAGAATCTGCCTGCAGTGCAGGAGACCTGGGTTCTTGGGAAGATCTCCTGGAGGAGGGAAAGGTTACCCACTCCAATATTCTGGCCTGGAGAATTCCATGGACTGTACAGTCCATGGGGTCACAAAGAATCAGACACAACTGAGTGACTTCACTTCACTTCTTCACCGCTCTCAAGATTTTTTTCCCCTGTGCCCAATAAACTTTTCTCAAAGCATGGGATAAGAAGAAGCAAGAAGGCGGCAGTAAGGAGAAGCCAGTGACCCGTAAGAAATAACTGGGCAATACTCCTCTCTCTGCTGGGTCATCCTCACTTGGGCTTCCTCCCAAACTGGCCAGCCCCGGGACCAGAGTGAGGGTGCTTCCCTGCTCTGTGCTCCGAGCCTCCCAGCCTGCAGGGCGACCAGCCTTTAGGTGGAGGCTGGACCTCGTCCGTTCCACTTCTCTGGCCACACCTCCCAGCCGGATGAGTCCTCCCTGCTGCCAACACCACCTACCCAACAAGTCAGGGCACTTTCCCTGCCCTCGGATGTCTTGTGTGCTGTCTGTCGCGTGCTAAGTCACTTCAGTCGTGTCCGACTCTTTGTGACCCCATGGATTGTAGCCCGCCAGGCTCCTCTGTCCAAAGGATTCTCAAGGCCAGAATACTGGAGTGGGGTGCCATGCCCTCCTCCAAAGGATCTTCCTGACGCAAGGATCGAACTTGCATCTCTTACATCTCCTGCACTGGCAGATGGGTACTTTACCACTAGTGCCACCTGGCTTACATTAAAAATACCCACCCTTCCATCCTGTCCTGTCGAGATACTTATGGATGGCCAGAATATCTTGTCACACTCTTGTTCGGCATCCCAAGAAGTCTAGGTTCTAGAGAACTCCAACACTGCTCACCTGGCTGTTCCATGTAGGGGCTGTCACGTGTGACCTTGAAAGTTTAGCTATCAAGTCACTGATTTCACGAAGCTTCTGTCTCAGGGAAAGAGACGAAGAGCAGGAATCTGCTGCTTGGTGAGCAAGGGTTCAAACGCACTAGGTCTGAGTGAATCTACCTCAAAGTGTTTGAGACGGAGTCACCAATCAAACCATTTTTTGACAGCAGAAGTGAAATAGACTGCAAGGAGTAAACTAGAAGGGCCGTGAGAATCTGAGCTCCCAGCAGCCATGGGACAGAGTAACTTACTACGCAAACAACTGCTGGCCTCAGAATGATAAGGGATGTTAGCACAGGTATTAAAAGGGTTACAGTCCACTGGAGTATTGCTCAGCAATAAAATGGAATTAGTGATGCACACCACATGGATAGGTCTCAAGAGAAATGAGTGAAAAATGCCAATCTCAGAGAATTTACACACTGATTCCATTTAGGTAACAGTCTCGAATGACAAAGTTATAGAGAAGAACAGATTACTGGTTACGAGGACTAACCAGGGGTAGCATGGAGCAAGGGGAAGTTCTGTATTATGGTTGTGCTGGTGGTTTCACGAATCTATAGACACGGTAACATAGCCTAGGACTACACATGCGCACAAACAGATGAACGGATGTAAAACATCTGAATGAGATCTGCAAACTGTACCCTGATGCTGGGAAAGACTGAGGGCAGGAGAAGAAGGGGATAACAGAGGATGAGGTGGTTGGATGGCATCACCGACTCAATGGACATGAGTTTGAGCAAACTCCAGAAGATGGTGAAGGACAGGGAAGACTGGAGTGCTGCAGTCCATGAGGCTGCAAAGAGTCAGACACAACCGATGACCAAACAACAACAAACTGTACCAATGACAATTTCCTGCTTTTGATTGTGTACTACTGTTATCTATTGTTACGTAAGACATCACTCCCAGGGAAGCTGGGTGACAGGTACACAGGGCCTCTCTGGGCTATTCTGGCAACATCTGAGTCTATATTGCAAAAAAAACAAAGCATGCCAGAGTAAGACTATATGAAATAGAGAGAAAGCAATAGATATAATCTACCTCAACATGTTCTCAAAACTTTGAAAAAATATGGCCTCCTTTTATCCTAGTGGAGAACAACGGTTAGTTTGATAACACAGTATAATAAACATTTCTCTAGTGATCTAAGCAGAGGACTTTGGAAATCACAGGTAAAATGCTAGGAGACCAACAAAAGCCGTAGGGCAGAGAGCGCAGCTGGAAGCGAATATTCCCACCAGACAAAACAACACAACTTAGATAACATGAGTGCATGCTCAGCTGTATCCGACTCGTTGTGACCCCATGG
The DNA here is from genome assembly GCA_006410635.1 of Cephalophus harveyi. Lineage (NCBI taxonomy): Eukaryota > Metazoa > Chordata > Mammalia > Artiodactyla > Bovidae > Cephalophus > Cephalophus harveyi. The sequence goes on from SJYT01075170.1 coordinate 514,859, forward strand.
ACTGTGAGCCCACCAGAGGCTCCGCTATCCATGGACTTTTCCAGGCAAGAAAATCGGAGTGAGTTGCCATTTTCTACTCCAAATTTAGATGATAAACCAATTCTAAGTGTCCACGTCTCACGGCGAGAGTTTGGATCCTAAATAGAATAAAATTTCAACACTGACAAATGTGTGCTTCCCCATCACCCAAACAGACAAAAAAAAAAAAAGCAATCAGGAACGGATATAAACAAGGAAGGGTGAAAAATAATTCTGGCAAGACCCAAATTTAAGCTGTGGCCATAAGGGCATGGCCATGGTACAAGGCTTCTCCACTACACCCCCTTTCTGACCAGGAAAGAAAGTGTGAAGTCACTCAGTCAAGTCCTACTCTTTGCAAGCCGATGGACTGTAGTCCGCCAGGCTCCTCTGTCCATGGAATTCTCCAGGCAAGAATACAGAGTTAGGAGCCATTCCCTTTCTCCAGGGAATTTTCCAAACCCAGGGATCGAACCTGAGTCTCCTGCATTGCAGGCAGATTCTTTACCAGCTGAGCCACCAGGAAAGGATCAGAGGCCAGGGATGCAGCCCAACACTCTGCAAAGCACAGGACAGCCCAGGGCTACTATGACTAACCCAGCTGGAATGTCAAGGGTGCTGAGGTTGAGAAGCCCTACAAAGAGGGTGCACTTGCCCACCTCTGAAAATCTGAGGCTGAAAACTACAGGAGGGTTGGACAAAGCCTAAAAGAACAAACTGTGGGCGGAGACAGGCAGAAGCTGACCTGCGCTCAATGACAATGGTATACACTGAAAAAGGTGGAGTATCTTTTCCACAAAGCACTCTGCACTTCTACTTTGGAGTCCATGGAAAGATTTCCTGAGGGTAATTAATAAAAATAATAAGCCTTAGGACCTCCGTGGTGGTCCAGTGATTAGGAATCTGCCTGCCAAGGCAGGGGACCTGGGTTCAGTCCCTGTTCTGGAAGATTCCACATGCCTCAGGGCAGCTAAGACTGTGAGCCACAACTACTGAATCCCGCAAGTTCTGGAGCCTGCAACTAGAGAAAGCCCATGCACAGAAATGAACGCCCAGCGCAGCCAAAGAAAAATATGTTTAAGACATAATAATATGCCTTAAAGTCACACACACACCCCCTCAACAGTGTTGCATGTTACCTAAATCCCTACAGTTGGAACCACCCCCACATAACTGTTACAGCTCAGGGTTAGTTCACAAGGATACTTACAATTCAAAGGAATGAGAAAATTCATACAAAAATTCCCCAAACAAATGGCCAATGGCTCCCCAGGCAGCAGGAAGCCAGGACCTTGTGCGTGCTTTGGTCTTAAATGAACATCAGGAACCACAATGGGATTTTCTGGGGTTGGATGGGGATAAACATCCCACTAGTAATTAACTGAGAGAATGCCTCCCTCCTCCACTTTGCTTCAGAGAAGAGCCCAACCCACCAGTGGACACAGAAATCAAGTATCGTGTGTTTCGCCTGTGAAACAAGGCAAGTCATCAAGACTCTAATAAGACCCTGCTGTCACAGGTACGTCACGACAGGCTGTCCCAGCTGTGCCGGCTCCAAGCTGCAGACACCTCTCAGAAAGCTTTCCTGCCAAAGGGTCTAAGTAACATGTGCAAACCCTATGAGCCAACATCTCTATTCCCGGAAAATCTAACCTCAAGAAACAATCAGGCAAACGTGGAATGATCTGGGTATAAGAATGCATGCGTGCTATTTTCTGTAAGAGCAAGCACCAAGAAACACCCAAAATGGACATGTACATACGAACACATGCCCAGAAAGATGAGCAGGACCACTGACACCAGACCACCCAGGACACCTATCTTGGACTGTAGGCTTTAGAGTAGAGCGCTGTACATCCCAAAGATGAAAAAAAAAAAAAAAAAGAAGTAGTTAACAAACAGAAGTTCCTCCAATGAGTGAATCCAATCTTTGGTGGAAAATTATTAACTCTGAACTTGCAGTAGTAGCAATTATTTGATATAAATTCTTGCTTACTATAAATAATAGTAGCAAAAGCTTCCAAAACCCCAAACAAACCTAATTTGGCCACTTCACCTTTTAAAAACTGGTTTTTTTAATTTTAGAGAAATATTTCTTCAAATAGAAACTATCAATACAAGTGAAACATGCAACAAAATTGGTATTTTCAGGAAATGTAAGGAAACAAAGACATTTACATGACTAGGAAGAAAGATTAACACATGCATAATCCCTTAATACATCTTTATATGTAAACTCTTTTCTGGCCAAGATTAAGATTTAGTCTCATCTAAAAACAGATTTTTAATGAATTACTTCTGCTTTCAGTTTCCTTTATAATATATACAAGATTGAAAAGTTTGAGGAATATTTTCAGTAACAGTGGAAATGCACAATATTATTTACATGACTCATACAATAAAACTAGAATATTGTGTACTTCTTGCACTATCAATAACCTGTATCAGATAATCTCATTCCTTTTTTTAACCTAAATATTGCTGTAGGAATTTTGTTGACAATGCCAACAACTAATGTCTGCCTTAGCAAAGCCAGCTTTCCCCAAACTGAAATGAACTAAAGAACCACAACGACTCAAGAAAGGTCTTCTACTTTAGTGTTACCGTCAGTAAAACAAAATTATTGCGAAAAGCTTGACTGCAACCATACAATTAATGATTCTACTGAAATATGGGCAAGAAAAGCAGGTCTGTGGAAAATTTACTATGAGGATATGTCTATTATTCATGCAAACATCATTTATCCATCAACAGAACACCCACATACGTGCAACTATAATTATCTTTGTTCGTCTTTGATGATCTAACTTTCGGCAAGAAAACCCACAGGTTTAAACATTTTTTTATTACATCCCAATGAAGGTATATCTGTCAAGGCAGGAGATTAGAAGACACTTATTTACCGATTTGGAAGCTTAATTTACAACACATATTTAGAGATGTGATTCAGGGTGTGCATTTGTACTCTTGTCCCTGGCCCTGAAAACGATGGGGCCTGCCTGTATACACGCAAGATTCTTAAGATCTAATGCTTTTCCCAAGAAACTCTTAAATGAAAAACATTGCATATGTGCTTTCACAGAAACAGATACAGAGGCAAACAGAACACTAACAGTAAGACCGAGCAAGTTTTTGTCCTTTGTTCACGGCATTTTCTAAATTTTCTAAACACAGTACATACTCTATGCAGGATAAAG
>SJYT01075170.1:518311-538052 GCA_006410635.1 Cephalophus harveyi
AATATATTGTATCTATGTTTATCAAGGCTTTTTTTTTCCTGAAGCAATACTCCTAATTCTAAATACTGATTTATTTCTAGTAACCCAATTTAAGTAAATGAAGCTGATAAACCCAGAAATCAACAGTAGCCACATACATAAGCATGCAAGCTACTAGAAAAGCTTCTTTTAAAATAGACCTTTTTTATTCTTGAAATTTTCTTTTCTAATACTTTTGTGAATGGTATTCCTTTCTTATTTATTTTCAGATAGTTCAATGCTAGCATAAAGAAATAGTTATTTTTTGTATATTGATCCTGTATCTTGCAACCTTGCAAAACTCACTTATTAGTTCTAACATATATGAATACATACATACATATATACAATCTTAGGATTATCTGTATGAAAAGAAAGTGAAAGTTGCTCAGTTGTGTCTGACTTTTTGCAACCCCATGGACTGTAGCCTGTCAGGTTCCCCTGTCCATGGAATTCTCCAGGCCAGAATACTGGAGTGGGTAGCCACTCCCTTCTCCAGGGGATCTTCCCAACGCAGGGACTGCTCCTATACTGCAGGCGGATTCTTTACCAACTGAGCCACCGGGGAAGCCCCCTAGAATTATCTATATATAAAAGTATAAAGGTTTTTCTTTTCCTTGCCTTATCACACTGGCTTGTTTTAACAAAGCAGACACCATAAACACAGACTCTACAATGAGGTACTTCTCTCTCTCTCCACAATGCACATCACTGTCAATGGATACTGCTTACATGTTATTAACTGACCCTCCAAAATGACACAAAAAAACTATGGGATTTTTTTGGAACCCAGTAGATCCAACCAGTCCATGGAGATCAGTCCTGCAAGTTCATTGGAAGTACTGATGCTAAAGCTGAAACTCCAATACTTTGGCCACCTCATGCGAAGAGTTGACTCATTGGAAAAGACTCTGATGCTGGGAGGGATTGGGGGCAGGAGGAGAAGGGGACGACCGAGGATGAGATGGCTGGATGTCATCACCGACTCGACGGACATGAGTTTGAGTGAACTCCGGGAGTTGGTGATGGACAGGGAGGCCTGGCGAGCTAAGATTCATGGGGTCGCAAAGAGTCGGACACGACTAAGCGACTGAACTGAACTGAATTAGGTAAGAGGCCAAGTGAAAAAGCTACTGTCCATGCCACCATCCAAACCTCATCTTACCTTCCCTTTTAATCACTGACAGGTAGTCAAGATAAACATTCCATCCCCAAAGTACAAAAATTCAACTTTACCTATCTTTTCTAATGTAAATCTCTTTAAAAAAAAAAAAGTATCAGAATGCTAAATGCCTGTATACAGAGGCAATTTTCATCCTGGAAGAATGGATCCTGAAGCTGGGGGAAGGTAACACTAGGAAATGCCTAACTGCCATCTGGTCGTCCCCTGCTCTGGCCACGCTTCAAAAGATGCGTCATGGCTTTGCCACAAGAACTCTTAACACTTTTTCCTATAACTGGCAAAGTCAGATGATGTGATGTCATGCAACATGAGAGGGTAGGTTTAAATTGGGAGTTTTGTACATTAAGCCTGGCGGACACATTTTCCGAACAGCTCTTAGCAAGGCAGAAAAATGTTTTATTCAAGGATGCTCTTTGGAAAACGTTCCACTCCGCTGTCAATGATCAGCCCCCTCACAAACATTCATAAGCTAACAAGTAAAACAACAGACACAGAGGCAGTCTGGAAGGTTGCCAGAATCTTTGACTTAAAGAAGATTCCATCAAAAAACCTCCAAGAGGAACTCTCTGATAACTTGAGAGTTAGAACTGGGGAGACAAATGCGTTCTACCCTTTCTTTTAATTAAAAAAAGAAAAGAAACTTCTCAAAACTCTAGTTTTCCAAGTGCCTTATTATCTAAATCTCCCTACCATCCGCATGAGCTTGGGGCCTGCAGCTTTAGAAGCTACATTTTATGAGGATACATGTCCTTCCTGAGTAAAAAAGGCACACCAAATAAAAATTAGGGGCATGCTCAAAAGCTGATGAATATTTTCCTGCTGGGTTTGCAGAGTTTCTGGGAGGGTGTGGGCCACTTGTTTTCCCAAGCCTCCAAGCAGTTTTCAACTTAAAAAATTGTTTACTAACTGCCTAAGGTTGAAGGTACTTCAACAAAGAAACAGCGATGCCAGCATAAGATGAATGACACCAACGGAAAAGGAGAGCGTGGCGGTGAAGAGCGCAGAGGCCCTGGAGACAGCCTGTCTGGGGTCAAAGCCTGGCCGTCACTTGGGCCAATCACTTAACCTCTCTGGGCCTCACTTTCCTCATCAATGGAGCCCTACTCATAAGGTTGTCACTTACTTACTGAACGAATTATTGAATGCAAAGTGCTCAGAAACATGCCTGGCACATAGCACTCAATAAACTGCAGAAGTACTTTTCACGTCTTCAAAGAATTATAAAATGCTTCACAATCAAAAGGAAAAGTCAGAAGCATCTCCCCTCCTGACATTGAAAAAAAGAAAAAGAATCTGTACTTAAGAGGAAAATAACAGCTACATAGGAGAGCATCCCATGGTAGAGGACCTTTGAGTGCAAACAAGGTGATAAAACTTATAAATCGAATATTTAACTTCTCAAGACTACACATTTGAGAAGGAAGAAGAAAATCAACGTCTCTAGCTAAAAGGGGGAGAAGGCAATGGCACCCCACTCCAGTACTCTTGTCTGGAAAATCCCATGGACAGAGGAGCCTGTATGCTACAGTCCGTGGGGTCCTGAAGAGTGGGACACAACTGAGCAACTTCACTTTCATGCACTGGAGAAGGAAAAGGCAACCCACTCCAGTGTTCTTGCTGGAGAATCCCAGGGACGGGGAGCCTGGTGGGCTGCTGTCTATGGGGTGGCACAGAGTCGGACTGAAGCAACTTAGCAGCAGCTAAAAGGGGGAAAATTCCTAACACAGTTCAGTTTAGTCGCTCAGTTGTGTCCGACTCTTTGCGACCCCATGAATTGCAGCACGCCAGGCCTCCCTGTCCATCACCAACTCCCAGAGTTTACTCAATATCATGTCCATTGAGTCGGTAATGCCGTCCAACCATCTCATCCTCTGTTGTCCCCTTCTCCTCCTGCCCTCAATCTTTCCCAGCATCAGGGTCTTTTCAAATGAGTCAGTTCTTCACATCAGGTAGCCAAAGGATTGGAGTTTCAGCTTCAACCTCAGTCCTTCCAATGAACACCCAGGTCCTAACACAACCAGGAGAGAAAGAAATAGAGCCAAGTCCACAGGAAAGAGAGGAGTGACCATGAACCAGACCTGTGGAGATGGTTTCAAAAAGGAGCTAGACAGGCAGAACGTCAGATCGGCAGAGAGGACAGGCCAGACAAAGGTACAGTGTGGGCCAGGTAACAGATCCTGTGGAATCCAGTTCACAGAGGGGAAAAGAAAAAAGAGTTGCCAAATCAGCAAGTCTTGGAAACTAGACTAAGAATGTGAACTTGACTTTGTAAGCAATGTAGACATGCTTCTGACAGAATTCTGGAACATCAGCCAGACGTGTATTGGTCAAAAGGGAGAAAATAAATGCAGTCCAACACCGGAAATGATACTGGAGGCAGCCCCGCGGCCCAGATTTCCCTGCTCCATTGAGGACTGGTGTTTCAGTCACTATCAGAGGCCACTTGTTCTTAATTTCCAAGTTACTCTAACCTTGTATTATTACTCACCTACCAAGTGCCAAGTGCTTTGTAAATCTTATCTTGAATTCTCTTAATAACCATGCAAGGTCAACACTACTGTGCTCACTTAGAGACAAGAGAACTTGGGCACACTCTGGGAGATAGCGAGGGACAGGGAGGTCTGGCATGTTGCAGTCCGTGGAGTCACAGAGAGTCGGGACACGATTTAGCGACTGAACACCACCACAGAGAACCGAAGCCCTGGAAGGTCAGATAACCTGACTGGGAGCCTGTAAGTGCGGAGGCGGTGTGCAGCCAAGCTCCCAGAGCCCACATCTTTTCTACTGTTAGTGATGAGGTGCTTTCACCCAACCTAGGGGCATGCAGGCCCCAGGAGTGAGGTCCAGCTTCGTGCAGACGGCCCAGACGGCTCCTGCTGAGTGCATGCGTATGTTAGTCTCTCAGTCATCTCCAACTCTCTGCGACCCCACGGACTGTAGCCCACCAGGTTCCTCTGTCCATGGGATTCTTCAGGCTGGAATACTGGAGTGGGTTGTCATTTCCTTCTCCAGGGGATCTTCTCGACCCAGAGATAGAACCTGGGTCTCCTGCACTGCAGGCAGATTCTTTACCATCTGAGCCACCAGGGAAGCTGGAGTACTCCCTGCAAATCAATGACCTGAGAGCGTTATCCAGCAGTTATCCCGAAGGCAGAATTTTGAAACCCATTTGTAAGAAGGTATTCTACGTCCCCCTGCCCAATCTCCACAGAAGAGCACATTCAAGGTGCCTATCCTTAAAGGTGACCCCACTTAAAAGGCTGCTGGAGAAGCAAACACACCGCCCTCTCTCTGTCTGGCTCTGGTTAAACAGTGCTTGACCCACCCACGCTGCCTGGGGCCTGATCTGGTGAGAGATGAGCGCCCAGGGGACCAGGGCTCCCTGCTTGCCGCTGCTCCTGCGGCTTTGCTGTACTCAACATGGCAGGGCCAAAAAGTGCAAGAGAAATCCTTGCAGGGGTGCAGCAAGGGCAAGGCACTGTGACTTCCCTAATGGGCCAGTGGCTAAGACTCCACACTCCCAATGCAAGGGACCTGGGTTCAACCCCTGATCAGGGAACTAGATCCCTAATGCTGCAGCTAAAGATTCTGCATGACTCAGCTGAGATCCCATGTGCCCCAACCGAGATCTGGTGCAGTCAATTAATTATTTTTTCATTTTTAAAAAATTAAAAGAAGGGCCAAGGCACTGTGACTTCACTGCAGGACAAGAAGACACCAGGGAACGCTCTGATTTCATTTTACAGTCGTCAAAGGGGTCACCTGCAGGATGCGGTGGGACAAACAAGTCCTGAATGCTTGCCTTTGCCCTTGAGGGATGACGGAGGCGGGGAGGGGGGGGGGGAGGGGATAGCTGCCCAAAACAAGAGTCTTCAGTTTTGTTTTGGTTTTTTACCAAGACAAAACAATACCAATAAGATGCGGGGGAAAGAGGGGAGAAAAATACGCTTAAGAACTCGTTCCAGCTTAAAATAACTATTTGAGCTTCCAAGTAACAACCAAAACTAAGACACCCTTCCAAATTAAGTGGAAATAAGGAAGATGCTTCCATGTAACACCTTGAGAGATGGGTTTGTTCCCGCCCAGGCTGAACCAGGCTGTGAGAAACAGGTACAGCTGGAATGTTTTCCACTGACAATGTAGTCCTTAAAACATCAATACCTGCTTTTATGTGTTTATGAGAATCTTAACTTGTGTACGTTTTACATATTCTGAAAATCAAAGTGTTCACATGTGTCCCATTAATAGCCCTCAGAAGATCTTTCGCTTGATCAGCCATTATGCCACACCTGTTCCTACAACAGAAGACAGAGAAGTCCAGCTCGTCTGAGGTACAGCCGGCACTGACCGGCCTTTCCAGTATTGTAGGCACTCTACCCAGCCCTGGAGGAAACCAGCAGCCACTTCAAAACATCAACACATCTGCGTGGTAGTCTTGCCACTTTTCCTGGCTGAGCCCTTTCGCTTTTAAAAGCGCATCTGGTTTCAGACATACGTAACCTTAGGTTCTTCCTGAAGTCAACTTTTGAACAGCTTACCACTAAACGTTGAAAAGGCAAATTTCCCAGAAGTGTGCGCACAGTTCACTGGAGAGAAGTCATAAAGATCTAAGACAGGGCATGAAGAAACTGAAACGCAGTTGGGGAGCCTGGGGCCCTCAGTTTCTCCAACCCCCGGGTACACTGTGAAGTCAGGGGCCATCAGCTGCCGTGCACAAACCTCATGGGCTTCCAGCTGAGCGGCAGCCCGATGCTACTTACGGCAGACAAGAAGGCTGTGTCTGCAACACACAAGGAATTAATTCCACAAGGAACTGCTCCACGGGCATAGCCCAGCGGTTCTCTATTGTGAGTGATTTTTGCCCCCCCGTGGCTCATCTGGCATCATCTGAAGACACTTCGGTTGTCATGACGTGTGGATGCTACTGACACCTAGTGAGTCAAGACCAGGGAGGCAGCTCAACACCACATGATACATAGGACAATCCCCCCATCAAAGAACTGATGGACCCAGAATGTCCATGCTACCCAGCTTGAGAAACTCTTGCTCTAAATGGCAGCTGCTAGTCACAAGGAGCTCTTTCCTTGCTATTTGGCCCTTCACACAGAAAGTTAATACATGCAACATAATTTTTTTTTTCCCAATTGTTAGCATTAGCTTCAAACTGCTGTCTGACAAGCAACAAGTCATTATGCCTAAATCACAAAGGGAAAAGGTACCAAAGAACAGGACATCACTTGGCAATACGAGAGGCCCTACAAATCTGCTGTCCTTAGAAATATATCACTTCCACACTTACTGTTCCTGCTCTAATAGGACATTACAAGATGTTCTTTGCTGGACAATTTAACAAAAGGGTGCTCTGTTATAAGATACTTAAGAGAGACAGGATCTACGGTAGAGGAGTATGTCTCCAGAGAACACAGCACTGGAGTTCTGTGTTCTTCTGGCCCTGCCGACTTCCCATCCACAGTAACTATGGTTAGGGGAGGAACTCTGATTAGAAATGAATATTGACTAGAAATCAATTAATCAGAAATTTCTGATTAGAAATTAACATTGCAATACAAATGCATCACAAGAGTAAAAGTATAACTTTAAGCCCATAAAAATTTCCCCCAGTACTAAAGTCACCAGCAACAGAGGATAAAGGCTGTGGGTTCTGTAACAACCTCTTCAACCTTGGGCAAGGGTCAACCTTTGGGTTAAGATTTTTCATCTAGGACAGGCAGGGAATGAAGAAGTTGATCACTGAAGGCCAACTTCAATATTATGTTACTCATGGATATAAAATCCAACAACCAGGTCTTACACTAGACAAAAGTAGAGTGTAGGAGAGAGTTATTTCCAAGTCCAAGGGTAGGATACCAGGGCCGGAGGCTGCAGCTGTTCCACGTTATCCTGCAGTTCTTCCCACGTGCACTAGGGGGCAGAGTTCTTCCAAAGGGGAGGTCACTAGCCTCCCCGCGGTCCACAGGCTTCATGGGGACTCGGACCCCAACAAATCGAACAGAAATTCTATGTCCGATCAAATTTCCTAAGAGACTCACAACACAAAAGCAAAATAAGGGCCTCCTTCCTGCCACCAAAAAAAAAGTTAAGAATTAGTGTCCCGCAGGCAGAGCCTCAGGCTTTCTCACAGATGAAAGCAATTAAACATAGCCCGCTGGTCTTTCATCACTGGTTAACCTGCAACTCCTGCAGAACGTTCTGGTGCCTTCTTACAGACATGAAAACAAAGGTCTATGGATTAGGAAACGCTAGTCTCACAGTTATAGTGTTCATTTAAAAACAAAAGTAGAAATATGCATTAATGAATGATTAATTACTTTCCAATTCACTTTTCATCATGAATGTAGGCGTCACATGTGAGAAACCACTTTTTGGAAAAAAAATGGATATTACTATTCCACAAGAATATACCACTTTGGCCATTATAGACTATTTATATTATGGTAAGTGGGCACCTGGAAAGTACAATGACTTGAAATAATAAATCCAATTAACTCTGATAAAGCCAGATAGCCAACACAGAGGCAAACCCTCACCAATCTAAATTGCTGCAAGTTTCCAAAACTGTCCCGGGTTTACAAAACATCCCCTGGCTTTCAATGAAAGTCACATCAGACTCTTTAAGCTAACTAAGTTTACTTTGAGCCACTTCAAACCTCAAACTTAAATAGAATTTGTTAAATAAACACAACCAAGAAAGGAAAAGGAGCCAAGAAACCACAGTAACGCTCGATCCCAGGGAAAAAAAAAAAAGGTTCTCAAGTCAAGGGTTTCAAGTAACTGTGGTGTCCCGCCCTCAATGACCCTAAAAGGAACATCAGTTCCACTTCTCAAAATAACCAAACTGCGCCCTAAACGATTTTCTTTACGTTCGAATTCAAAATCTGCCAAGGACAGTCAGCACAAACATGTGATCTTTTGATCTCACGCTCTGGAATGATCTCAAAGCCTGAAGGAGCACTTCTTGGGGAGCACTACAACCTATACTCCAAAGGTCCGACGGGCGAATAACTCAAGTGAACGACTGAACGCTCGCCGCCCCCTTCTCACACTTCATTAAGCGTCTCCTCTGGAAGTGTTTGCGCCCTCTCACAGGAAGCCGGCACGTTTTGCAAAGGAAATACCAGACCAGACCTTTCTTGGAGAAAAGGCACGTCCCCGATGAGCCTTTTCATGGGGTTTCCCGCACCCCGGCAGCGGGGCGGGCAGCCCTCCCGTCGGGGCCCTTCGTCCGCCGGCTCACCTCGCCCGGGGCGCCGCGGGACAGCCGGTAAGCCAGCCGCCCCTGCGCCAGGACGCTCACCTTCGCGGCACCCCGGAGCCAAATGAGAGCGCGGGACAAAATAAAATCCCTCCCGGCTTGCTCAGCCGTGAGACTCCCCACCCCGGGGCTCCATTTCTGGCGACTCCCCGAAAGTTTCGCCCTCTCGGGCTTAGCGCGCGCGGGAGCGGGTGTGCGCGCGGCGCGGGGGGCGCATCTCTTCCCTCCCCGGAGGCCAGGTCCCCGGCAGGAAGGGAGCCCGCGCCCGCCCTCCCGGCCGCGGGCTCACTCACCTCGGGGAAGAAGTTGTCCATTGTTCCCCGTGCGCTCCCCAACTTGCCCAAGTCCAGCTCCCAGGTCTCGCGGAAGTCAATGCAGCCCAAGGTCCGGGGGAACCATGCGTGTCACGGCGCGACTCCCAGAAACTCGAGCCCGCGGGGTTCCCCCGCTGCCATCTCCGTCTTCCCCTTCTCGGCTTTCGCACCTTTTGTTTGCCCAAACCCCAGTCTCTTAACGCATCCGTCCCAACTGCAGCCTTTGTCTCCTCGGGCTCCAAGTTCCTCACTCCTGGGCGCAGCGCTCGCGAGCGGAGAAGAACAGCTGGTGGCACATTCTTGCCCCGGGCTGGGGGAGGGCGGCGGGGGGCGGCTGGAGAGCGCGCCCCACTCCCTCTGCGCTCCGGCCCGAGGCGCTTGGGCCGGGCAGGGGAACAGCGGCCACAGAGCGAGCCCCGGAGGTGGCTCTCCTGGCTCGAGCGCCGCGGCGGTGAGGATTCGGGCGCCCGGGTCTCACCGGCTCACGGTCACACCGAGACTCGCGGACAGGGGCGCCCGGCCCGCCCCGCCCTCTCGTCCGGGCCCGCCCCGCCCTCTCGTCCGGGCCCGCCCCGCCCTCTCGTCCGGGCCCGCCCAGCCCATGGCTGAGCCCCGCCCACTCAGCCGGCCCACCAGAAGCTCGTTGGCCACGCCCTACCCCCGGGAGCCCCGCCCTCAGCCCGCCCCTCCCCGCGCTTCCGCCAGGTTAGGCCTCGCCCGGCCGGCGCGACCCGCCCCCGACTTCGCCAGGCCCCGCCCACTCCGCGTCTCGGGCCGCCGCGGGCTTGGAGGCTCGGAGGCTGGCAGGGCCCGAGCGATTCGCGGAATACCTCCCCTCCTCCTCCCTCCCCATGGTGGGGAGGAGGAGGGGAAGTTGACTCCCCTCTGGTGATAGAGACCTAATAGTCACCGAGGAGGAGGAGGGGTTGGGGGATTTGTGTGTGTGTGTGCCTTTGATCTTCAGCAGACCCTGGAACCGGCTCAACGTGGATCTCATTAATGCAGCTCGGCAGATGAGCGACCCCGGGGACGGAAGCGCGATCCGAGGAGCTGCCCCGGCTGTTGGGCCAGATCAAAGCAGAGAACGAAGGCTGATCAGAATTTCTGGAAGCCGCCTACCCGTGTGGAGTTTCTCTCCTGCACTCAGGTTACAAGCAGTTTTCGTCGCGGCGGGAAAATTCAGTTTTGTAAACTGGAAGAGTTCAGTTCAGTTCAGTCGCTCAGTCGTGTCCGACTCTGCGACCCCATGAATCGCAGCACGCCAGGCCTCCCTGTTCATCACCGAAGAGGACGTGGCCAGTTACACCTTAAAAAATGTAACCCTTTCCACGGACCCAAAAGAAGCAGATAGCCAAATGGAAGTGGGTGAAGGCTCAAATCTTCCCACCCCCATACCGAGTCCTGGGTTCTCTGGGGCAACTCCTCGAACTTTAGCGTGCACAGGAATTACCTGGGAATCTGGTTAAAATGCAGATTGGACTCGATTAGAGTGAGCGCTGATAATCTTGCATTTCCAGCAAGTTTCAGCTGCCTTGTGCTGTTCTGCAAACTGGAACCTGTCTGTAACAGAAAATGAGAGCAAAGGTTTAAAAACTTTTGTAGCAATGTAAAAAACACCACGACATAGAAGCACGTGATTGGTGGACTCTGAACCGAGAATAAACCAGTTTGGGTGTTGTCAGACTCCTGGTGAGTCATACCTGGCACAGCAGGGGTTTCGTATTGGTACCTGGCAGATTGGGAACAAAAACGACTGACTGGTTCTTCACCACAGGTGGTTTGAGAAACTCTCTCTCTAGAGGATTTGGCAACGGCTCATCCTTTAAAACTCAAGTCAGAAAGACATCTTTCCTGGGAAGCCTGCCCAGAGGTGTCCAGCCACTCAGGCCACTGCCAGCTCCACCTAACGACCAGGTGTGGCTTATCCTAAGACTACTGAGGAAACTCTATCATACTGGAGTAAAACTATATTCTATAGGGTTTTTTTTTTAATTGGTGTCCTTCCCATCTTCAGTTGAGAAAATAGAAGCGCCTTGCTTTCAAACATCCTCAGACTGTTTCAGAGAATGAATGAATGTCATCCTTGTGTGAAAACTCAAGCCTGTCTGTAACCTCTGTCAGAGCAATTCTTCAGCATTAATATCGTTGTACCCATTCCCTTTAGAAACAGTCAGGGTATAAACTAATACTTGATATTGTGCTCTGTGATTGCCCAGTTTCACAGGTTTACACATGTAAGCCATTAACGATTGTGTCCCAGGTTGCACAGAAAGTTAAGATGGAGCCAGGATAAATACCAGCCATCCCAGGCACCAATCACAGGGCTTAGTCAAATAAGTCCTGCTGCCACCTGTTTTCAGATACTGGCACAGAGCAGTTACAGCCATTATGGTGTTAATCTGTATAGAACATCTTTGAAGAAAAAGTACCAGGCAGCTTGTTCAAGTGGGGGTGTGGATATGGCTTGGTTCCCAGCCGCAGCCCAGCCAACTGGCAGCCTTGGCCATGGTCATTTCAAAGTCACTTTCCAATACTGGCCCATCACTTGTAACAAACGTGCCATGCTAACACAACATATTCATAATAGAGGAAACAAATATAGGGACACTGCCCTCAATGTTTCTGTAAAGTTAGAACTGCTCAAAAAAAATAACCTGTTAACTTTTAAAAGTCACTTCCCTATTGATTAAGAAATTGAGGTTAATAATTACATACCCCCAGCTTGCCTCCTAAAATAATTTTGAGCGAGATCCAATACATAAGGGTTAAATTTTCCTAAATTAGTGGTGGTGGTATAGTCACTGTGTCATGTCCCACTGTTTGCAGTCCCATGGACTGTAGCCCATCAGGCTCCTCTTGTACATGGGATTTCCCAGGCAAGAAAACTGGGGTAGGTTGTCATTTTCTTCTTCAGAGGATCTTCCCCACCCAGGGATCAAACCCTCATCTCCTGTGTCGGTAGGTGGAATCTTTACCACTGAGCCACGTGGGAAACCCTTTACTGATTTACATTTTTTTTTTAAGTTTATTGGAGAAGGCAATGGCACCCCACTCCAGTACTCTTGCTTGGAGAATCCCATGGACGGAGGAGCCTGGTAGGCTACAGTCCATGGGGTCGCTAAGAGTCGGACACGACTGAGCGACTTCACTTTCACTTTTCACTTTCATGCACTGGAGAAGGAAATGGCAACTCACTCCAGTGTTCTTGCCTGGAGAATCCCAGGGACAGGGGAGCCTGGTGGGCTGCCGTCTATGGGGTCGCACAGAGTCGGACATGACTGACGCAACTTAGCAGTAGTAGCAGCAGCAAAAAGTTTATAGCACTTTATCAAAATCCCCTAGGACAGTTGCTTCAAAGAAAAAACAAAAATCTTATGACTGTAACTCAGGGTGGCCTGGGTGCCAAGAATCTACATTTTAGTAATCACTCAAGTAGACAGTTCTGAGTTTGAGGATCATTGCTTTGGGTTGTCAACATTCATCAGATTTTCCATATAAATGCATAATCTCAAAAAGCTGTAAAGATACTGTATCAGTAAGCTCCTATTTACTGAATAGACAGCAAAGCACATGTTATTTTAAGCATTCTAAACAAGATACCAAGGGCTTCTAAGGGCCTCCCTGGTAGCTCAGTTGGTAAAGAATCCACCTACAATGCAGGAAACCCCAGTTCGATTCCTGGGTCAGGACGATCCCCTGGAGAAGGGATAGGCTACCCACTCCGGTATTCTGACCTAGAGAATTCCATGGACTACAGTCCATGGGGTCGCAAAGAATCAGATGCAACTGAGCGACTTTCACTTTCAAACAACATACCAAACTTTCAAGTATTTGGGGTGGAATCAGTTGTTTTAAAAAAATATGTTAAATTTATAAGGGCTTTGACAAAATTGGACTGAGAAGGGGAAGCATTTTAAATCAGCAGATTTCTAAGAATATCCATTCTTGTTACCATTGTTGAAAAGTTAAGTACTTCCTTTCAAGGGGCCCCGTGACCCAGTGGTCAAAGCTGTTTGGACTAAAACATCAAACCCTGTCCCCTGAGAAGTGACAGAGGGAGACTCCAGAATGTTAATACCAGAATGGACACATTCTCTGAGGCCAAGTTCCTTCTTAGCTATGCTACTTATTTCTCAAACATGCTCACGGAATGTTACATTTGCAAAATAAAGCAAGAAAAAAGCTCAAGTAACATTCTCATCTTCAGCTGCAAATATTAATCCATAAGGGACAGAAACATACTTGTATATAGCTGGGACAATTTTCCCATTTTAAGGAGGACTTTCCTATGGGCATGGATGGGAAGAAGAACTATAATCTTCTGTTTTTATTTCCATCACGTGTTTGTTTATTTTCAGTTGAAATGAGTTGTGATTTCCTTGTGGTTTTGGATTGCGTTCTTTTGTTGTGTTGTGTTGCTGCTGGCAGGTCCTAATCTGGATGTGACTTTGTGTACTGAGGGTTCTTCATTACCTCTGTTTTTATAAAATACTCACCTCTAATTGCTCCAGTCAGACTAATGGTTTAATGACTAGTTACAGGAAGAGAAAGTTCTGGAGTTTCTTCACACAGATTAGAAGTTAATAACCGACACAACCTTAAAATCCTGTTTTTCATGCTTAACTGAACAGCAGTTCCTTTCAGTTCACTTATAGTTTTGGATCTTTAAAAATTCACATGCTTTTGCATTTTGAACAAACAGAAATTAAGGGAATCTCTTTGTGTGCTTTAAATTTTTAATCAAGTTGTTCATTTCCCATAACAATTCAAAATCCTCAAGGGAGTTTTCGGTTTGGTTTTGTTTTTTGTTGTTTTTCATGCGAAACTTAAAACAATTGTGAAAGATTTCTTTAGAAAGAATTAAATTTGGAGGAAAAAAAATACCTGAAATGTTTCACATTGTAGTAGAATTAAACAAGTACCAACACAGAAATGAAGCACAGATAAGGCACTCAAAAAAAAATGATTTGCTAGCAGTTATTTTTCTAAACAAGACAGGTTACAGCTAAGGTGTAATTTACCTCATCAGAGAGCCCTCAATGGACAGCCAATGCCAGCTAAATCCCCGTCACTTCACACTAACAGCAATGCTTTCTAAATTGATATCCCACACAAACACAGAGAGTTGTATTCATAAATGAATCCATTTCCAGTTAATGTGTGGTGTCCTGGTGCTATTGAATGTGATAAATAAATAAGATCCATGAAACCCTCCATGATGATATATTCTGCCCACGTGGAGTATATTTCTGTTTGATTTCTTTGTATCTTCACACTCTCTCTTAGATCAGAATGGCTTCCAGACTGACTTTCTAAAGCTTACTGTATTTCCAACTCTCTTGCTAATCACAACATCTCCCACTTCCAAACCTTATGTCTCTACTTACTCTCTGCTTCCTGCACCTTCAATCCTTCCTGCTCACATTTTCCAAGCCAACAAATGTGATCATGTCTCTTTCATTTGAAAATGGCTGCTTCTGAACCCAATTACTTCCTGAACTGGGCAATCTTTCTGCAAACCCCTGACTTTCACTGTCTGCATGTCATCTCCAAGCACTTTACTCTTCAGTAACTTATGACTGAATTTTTGCCCTGACCCTGTTCTCTTGAAGATCACTGTGACCTCAAAATAATCATATTCAGCAACCTATTTTCAAATTCCATGCTCCTGGACACCCACCCTCTTTTGAAACTCTCACTTCTCAGCTTTGGGGCCAGCTTCACGGGGATGCTGCTGCTGTTGCTGCTGCTAAGTCGCTTCAGTCGTGTCCGACTCTGTGCGACCCCAGAGACGGCAGCCCACCAGGCTCCCCCGTCCCTGGGATTCTCCAGGCAAGAACACTGGAGTGGGTTGCTTAACTGCACAGGACCCGAAGCTCAGAAGAGGCCCAGGTTTGGCTTAATATTCTGTTGTATTGTCTTAAATCCTAATGAGTTTTGAGTCAGGGGCCCTCCTTTTCCATTTTGCACTGAGCTCCCAAAACTATGTAGCCAGTCCTACACAGCTTTAAAGCGCTGCCTTCGTCTGGTCCTCCAGTCTTTTTAACCTCATTCTCTATCACTTTTAAAGGCTCCCCTCCTTCCTCCATTCTCCAAAATACAGTCAACCCTAAGCCCACATTCTTTTCTCTGCTCTCATATCGTTGCCATTAATTCTCAGTACTTCAGCTTCCATCTCTTCATAAATGATTCCCAAACCCATAACTCAAGCACAGCGAAGTCCCAGCCCCACGTTTCCAACTACCTGTTGGGTTTTCTCCTAGTGAGGTCCTTCTCATCTCTCATGTTCTTAAACTAACCATTCTTCACTCTCCATTCATTTTTACCAACTTTCCTATATTTATGCATGGAATAACCCCAAGTTAGTCATCTTGATGAGTCAATATGCATCCTTCAGGGCTTCCCAGGATCTTCCAAAGGTCCTTCCCACATGCTGAGTATGTCCTCACATTGGGAATCCCTCCAACCCAAGCGGAATCTTCACGCATCCTTTGCGCCAAACGTGATTTCAGTCCTACCAATTAGACGTACCCACTTAAGGTTTAACCTGGGGAATAAACTGCATGGGGACAAAGGGGAGGTTCAGAGAGTCAGTGCTGGTAGCAGAACTGGGGCCCGAACGTATGTTTTCCTAGCCAGCTATGGGGACACCACTCCCAGGCTGCCCCAGCTGGGTTCTTAAGCTGGTAACTGAAGCAGCCTCTTACCAGCTGGGCCTGCCCTGTGCTCTGTTTCTAAAAATCATTTCTGGAAGCTTAGACTAAACCTCATTCCTTCAGCCTTTCCAACGATATGGCAGGCTCTGTCATACTGTTTAATAATCTCTTCTTGCTTAAATTCTTCAAAGTAGATTTTGTTTTCTGCCACTCACCAGTACATTAGGAGAGATGACGCCCTTAGATTGAGGGAAGAGGGGTCCTATGCTTGGGGGTGACTTTCTCAAAATGGTCCAAGTCCCATTTGGTGCCTGGGATGGCCTGGGGCCAGCGGTGCCATTCAGAGAGGCCACCCTGGACCCAGGTCAGGTCCTCTGTGTCTTCAGTCTCTGCCTTCCCCCTTTGGGGTACTTAGTAACCCTCTACTGGGCACGCAGTGTCATCCAAAAGTCCAGAGCTGGCGTTTATGGGGGTCCTAATGGAGCTAATAGCTGGACCTCAGTCCCAGGAAAGCAGCCACCTAGATTTTCCTGCTGATCCATGCAGTGTGGTTTTCACAGGATTGTGAGCGACTGGGCCACCAAGGAGATGCTGACAGGCTGATTCTGCGTGACTTTCACTCACTTTGGGCACAGGAGGACTGCCCAGTGCTTAAGGACTGCCCAGTACTCTTTGCCCAGCAGTCTGCCAGCGACACTGGGCTTAGCCTGTGTGTAGACTCCTGTGTCAGGCCTCACCCTCGTGTTCCAACTTGCAGTGTTACTGCCTGAGCCTACAGCATCACTGGGCAGTGGGTGGTGGTAGGGAGCTGGCAGATATGTTTGCCCTGTGTGTTTCCCATGCCTGGTACACAGGATGGTCATTGTATTTCTTCCATGGGACCTGCTCCTCATGATAGGCCGTCTTCCTGGGTTAATTGACCCGTCTCCTCCTTGGTTTTCTAGACGGTTGTCCTGCAGTGTCAATCTGTCCTTGACATCAACATCTTTACTTGCCTTCAGTCAGTGTGGTATTGTCTTATTCCTGTGGGTGGGCTTAATCTGAACTAGATGAGAGATGGAGATGGGCATTTCTCCAGAAAATGGGACCCACTGTACTCATGGTCCTCTCGCTTGGCCTCCCCATTGGTGTGTGGACAGCAAAGTGCAGTCAACATTGAAATTGACCTTGTGCTCAGAATAACTCGATTGCAGCCTGAAGGGTTCAAGAGAAGATGTAATATAAAGATGTGTGGCTTAATGGTTCTGCTAAAAATTCTCACTGGTTAATGTAACATGACCCGAAGACGAATCATTATCTGAATTTTCCTGCATACTCAGGGTTGGACTTGCATTTGTGGCCACCATCAACAAAGCGCTGTCACAACCTTTGAGAGTGTCACTGGCAGCCAGTTTCACAGGCACAGGATGTATGATGTAATATCATAAACGATGATGCAACAGCCATGAAATTAAAAGACATTTACTCCTTGGAAGAAAAGCTATGACCAACCTAGACAGCTTATTAAAAAGCAGAGACATTACTTTACAACAAAGGTCTGTCTAGTCAAAGCTGTGGTTTTTCCAGTAGTCATGTATCTATGTGAGAGATGGACTATAAAGAAAGCTGAGCGCCGAAGAATTGATGCTTTTGAACTGTGGTGTTGGAGAAGACTCTTGAGAGTCCCTTGGACTGCAAGGAGATCCAACCAGTCAATCCTAAAGGAAATCAGTCCTGAATATTCATTGGAAGGACTGATGCTGAAGCTGAAACTCCAATACTTTGGCCACCTGATGGGAAGAACCGACTCATTGGAAAAGATCCTGATGCTGGGAAAGATTGAAGGCAGGAGGAGAAGGGGAAGACAGAGAATGAGAGAGTTGGATGGCATCACCGACATGATGAACATAAGTTTGAGTAGGCTCTGGGAGTTGGTGATGGACAGGGAGGCTTGGCGTGCTGCAGTCCATGGGGTCGCAGAGAGTCGGACACAACTGAGCGACTGAACTGAACTGATGATGTAACAGCATTAAATAAATGACATGAGGAAACTGCAGAGATCAGAATTTCTATGTTATTTTTAAATAACCAGGTTCTGAAGAGCTGTGACACTGTGAAGACATTTCCCTATCCTTTTCTCATCAGGAGAAATAAGGAATGAGCCACTAAAGGCACATTTGACAATAAGAACATGAAGAGGTGTTTCCTGAATGAGAACAGGAAGGGCTGGTGCCCGGACTCTAGAAGAATCTTTGTGTATACTCAGAGGAATAAGCAAATACTGAAAGGTTCATTATTGTGAATCTTCATGGAGGAACCAGTGTATATTACATGGATTCATGCGTTTTGTAATATGTTTTATATCAAATTATTAATATACACAGGAGTCCCCAAATCCTAAGGGAAAACAGTACAAAAACAGCCTATGGCTGACCTATAAGTGAGAAATTTGGGGTTATAATTCATGGGCTGCATCCCAGGGCTGGTTTTAAGTGGTGCTAATGGTGAAGAATCTACCTGCCAATGCAGGAGATGCAAGAGATGCAGATTTGATCCCTGGGTCAAGAAGATCCCCTGGAGAAGGAAATGGCACCCCACTCCAGTATTCTTGCCTGGAAAATCCCAGGGACAGAGGAGCCTGGAGGGGCTACAGTCTATGGGGTCACAAGGAGTCGGACATGACTGAGCAACTAAGCACATCCCAGAGCCAATTCCATACAAAGTCTACTAACCTGGCACGGCCTTGACTTCCACACATGAAATCACCTGAAGTCATTGCGATTGCTTTGGCTTCTTAAATGAGTTAAGAACTTCTTGGTTAGGAATATGTTTGGAATTCTTTTTTATGTTTTTGGGTTTTTCCCCTAACGTTTCCATTAAATGCATTTATGCTGCTGCTGAGAATATTAGGAAAAAATCAGATAAGTACAGAAGATCGTTTATTTTAAAAAGTCTGGGGCAGAGTTGTTTAGAATTATTACTAACCTGGATGCAATTTAGATACCCCTCAGCAAGAGATGGGTTGAGTAAATTATAGTAAATGTGCCCAGCAGCACATCTGGAGGTGAGTTACTGTTTCTGCATGATGAGCCCCCTCAAACTCAATGGCTTCAGACAACAATGACTTATTATTTCTCGCAGTTCCCGGCCTGACTGCCCCTGTCACCTGGGCTCTCCGAGGCAGCTGCAGGAGGACAGGTGGCAGCTGTGGCTGAGGGGACCCAGCCTTCCTCCTGGGGCGGAGGCCTTGCTGGGGCAGCTGGCAGCTCTCCCCCGGGTCTTCACACCATGGAGGACTCAGGACTCCATTCATGCACATGCAAGGAAGTCACAAGACGTTGCTTCTGCCACATGCACATGCTTCTTCCATGTTACGGCTGTTGTGAATACTGGCACTGCTTCTGCAACTGCTAAGTCACTTCAGTCGTGTCCGACTCTGTGCGACCCCATAGACGGCAGCCCACCAGGCTCCCCCGTCCCTGGGATTCTCCAGGCAAGAACACTGGAGTGGGCGAATACTGGCACTATGAATACTTAAATACCTGTTTTCAGTTCTTTTAGGCATATCCCAAGGAGTGGAATTGATGGGCCGAATGGTAATTCTACGGTCCCCTTTTTTAGGAACCACCAAGCAAAAGCTGCAGAATGACATGTTTCATCTGCAGACTGCAGAAATTTAAGAAAAGTAAATGATGGCTATAAGCAGACGTGTTTACTTTTCTCTCATAAACAAAACCTAGAGGGTTGGGATGCTCCATGAAGCCTTCAAGAATGTCAGCTCCTTCCAGTCCTCTCCCACAGTGGGCCACAGTGGATTTTAGCCTCAAAGTTCAAGAAGTAAATGTCCAGTGACAGAAGGAGAGAGAAGATCGATACTTATATACAATGGAATATTACTCAGCCATAAAAGGGAGGAAATTGGGTCATTTGTAGAGATGTGGATGGACCTAGGGTCTGTCACACAGAGTAAAGTAAGACAGAAAGAGAAATACCGTATTATTAAGGCATATATGAGGAATCTAGAAAAATGGTGTGGATGAACTGATTTGTAGAGCAGGATTCAGTTCAGTTCAGTTCAGTTGCTCAGTCGTGTCCGACTTTTTGCAACCCCATGAATTGCAGCACGCCAGGCCTCCCTGTCCATCACCATCTCTCGAAGTTCAGTCAGACTCACGTCCATAGAGTCCATGATGCCATCCAGCCATCTCATCCTCGGTCGTCCCCTTCTCCTCCTGCCTCCAATCCCTCCCAGCATCAGAGTCTTTTCCAATGAGTCAACTCTTCGCATGAGGTGGCCAAAGTACTGGAGCTTCAGCTT